>JAVXUP010000537.1:0-427488 GCA_033070095.1 Escallonia herrerae
CACGAACACCTCAAAACCGCTTTGCTTACTACTTTTTAAATGTATCACATCAATTATATATCAAATATTTCCTCGAAGATTTTAAAGGGGATGAGTTAACAAAAATTACCCCGCTACGTATGCAAAACACCCCCTGGCAGCCATCGCCCCAACAAACATCTCAAAATAACTAGAACAAAATAACTTTCCGGGTGTCTTACACCCCTATCCTATAACTAAAAATCATTCGGGAAATTTTTCAAGCTGGTTCAGTTAGCAAAATAGCCCCCGATAAGCGGCAAATTACCGAAATGCCCCCGGGGGTTCATTGTCACCCTAACGCCCATCAAACCAGCTTCAAAACAACCTTTCAAGTGTTTTACTTACATTTCTGGACTGAAAAACTTGACACGGTAAAATTACCAAAACACCCCTCGCGGGGTGGCAAATTACCAAAATGCCCCCTGGCATCAGAAAATATCAAAAGTGCTTTAAAAAGCTATTTTAAGCTTCCTGAGTTCATTCTTGATCTAAAACGTATTTTACGGATTTTTCGCCTAAATATCGCGAACCGGTGTCCGGATCGAGCGCTTAAAAGCCCGTTCGGCCAAAAAATTAGCTAACGGCTTCGGAATGGCCCGAATTCCTGGGGAATGGAACTTCCCAACACCCTAGGGTTCTCATAAAAGTTTTGCGCAAAATCGCGCTGGCTTGATATTTTAAATTACACTGCAAAGTTACAAGGTTGCGCGTATCAGTTAACCCCTTTCCAGTCTTTGGAAAAATCTGAAATTTTTACTTGATACAGATCTTTTGAAAATAACTAGGGTCTCTGTTTCGTACTTTGGAAAAATCTAGCTCTAGCTATTTTTTATAAATTTGTGAAAAAACTATCTAATTAAGTTTTCACCTTTAGCGACAATTACGCCCCGCAATCAGCTGCAAAACAACATTTCAGGCGTTTTACTTACATTTCTGGACTTAAAAGTCCGTTAGAAAACTTTTTCGGAAAAATTACCAAAATACCCCTCTCGGGGTGGCAAATTACCAAAATGCCCCCTGGCATGATAAAATATCAAAAGTGCTTAAAAATGCTATTTTAAGCTTCGTGAGTTCATTCTTGATTTAAAAAGTATTTTACGGATTTTTCGCCTAAATATCGCGAACCGGTGTTCCGATCGAGCGCTTAAAAGCCCGTTCGGCCAAAAAATTAGCTAACAGCTTCGGAATGGCCCGAATTCCTGGGGAATGGAACTTCCCAACATCCTAGGATTCTCATAAAAGTTTCGCGCGAAATCGCGCTGGCTTGATATTTTAAATTACACTGCAAAGTTACAAGGTTGCGCGTATCAGTTAACCCCTTTCCAGTCTTTGGAAAAATCTGAAATTTTTACCTGATACAGATCTTTTGAAAATAACTAGTGTCTTTTTTTTGCACTTTGGCAAAATCTAGCTCTAGATAGTTTTTATAAATTCGTGAAAAATTCTATTTTTGACGCCCTAAAAAATCGCTATTCTGGAATCTTTCGAATGTAATACCCCGATTTGTCAAAACGTAATTTTGACGCACTAAACACGAATTTTAGACTATTGTAAGAACAATTTAAGCGTAACACAATTTAAACAATCAATTGGTAAGAACAAATTAAAAAATACTTACTTGTTTTAACTTGATATATTTAAAGAAAAATCCACCGATCTTCTAGCGTAATTTTTTTTTGTTTGTACGTAGGTGAGATAGGGAGAATGAGGAGAGTGGAAGAAATGATTTGGGGAGGAGGGATTTTATTGAGAGAAAAGTGAGAGAGGAAGAGAAGAAAGAAGACGGACAAGTTTGTGAGTGAACAACAGGGAGGGGGAGGGGGGAATGACACGTGGGGGTGGGGGGTAGGGTGGTAATGACACGTGGGGGAAGGGGGGGTTCACGGGTGGGGGAAGGGGGGTTCACGGGTGGGGGAAAAGACATAGGGGTGGGGGCCACGGGGTGGGGGGCAAGGGGGGGTGGGGGTCACGGATGGCATTAATGCCAACCGCATGTAGGAGTTGCGGTTGGGCATTAATGCCAACCGCGGCTTCTTTATGCGGTTGGTGTCCTTTGATTTCTTTTCTCCTCTCATGATATTTTCACCATTTTCTCACCATTTTCGCCATTAATGCAGCGCCCGTACGCCTTTTTCCCAACCGCTGCTCTAAACCGCGGTTCGGTGGATAAATAAAATTTTTCCCACCGGTAGACAGGGATCGGCCCCCATATATATATATATATATATGAAAATCGAAATTGAGAGAATGTTATCCAGTCGTGGCTTACTTGGACACTTTCTTATTTCGCCATATGAACTTTCCTATTTTAAATTTACTTACTTTTATAATAATTATTTCGATTCATTCTCTCTCTCTCTCTCTCTCTCTCTCTCTCTCTCACACACACACACACACACACACACACAAAATTTGATTTGAATTCCTTCTTTCCATTTGAAATTCAACCAATTATCTAGACTTTATATTTCTCTCTCTTCTATGTTAACATGCTCCACTCAAAAATTTATTTATATCTTTACAATTCTATTAATTCCTAAATTTTGACAAAAATAATTCTCTATATATTCCCTTTTAATCTTATATCTTCTTTATTGTTTAGAAAAACACAATATTCTTCATCAGTTATTCTATTAAACTATCATAATTACCTTTCTTTTTATTTCATTACAAGTTTTATATACAGCTTACGCTCCCATTTTTTTCAATCATTTATTATTATATATTGTTACTCTTTTTTTTGGTGATCTTGAGTAATATATACAACCTTAACACATAGAGGTTATTATTGTTAATATTATCACTGCAATTGCAATTAGTTAGGAAAGACTATTTCTATTATTTTATACACTATTTTTCATCTTCGTTTGTCAATAAAAACTAACAATTATTACTCAAGTTTATTTCTAACGATAAAAATTAGTAAGAAAACTCTTTAAAAAGTAAAAATAAATTTATGATTATATTATACGTAATACCAATTTTGTGATTGTTATTAAGTATTCAAATAAGAAATCTCTTAATAAGAATTTTGATAATTGTTCTTCCTGTGTGCAATGCATGGATCAAAACTAATAACATATAAGAGGGTGCAGATAGCCTCTTTCTTAACTAGAATGCTAATCCTACTCTTTGTATTTAAGTAAAGTTTATTTGTTATATAAGTATATATGTATTGCTTTTGGTTCATACTCCTAATAAATATCAAAGTAAATTATGAATATAATACATATAGGGAATGACTTTTTTACCCTCTCAGAATCTCTTAGCAATAATTAATAAGGGGTGGAATAGCACATATAAAGGTTATATAGCCTCTCCCTCATATATAAATGCAAAATAAGTAAGTCTATACACACACACACACATTCAAACATGATTATCACCCCAAAATAGTATACTTATATAACATGATAAAGTTGCTAACATGGCCTTAATCTGCTTCTTGTGTTGAGTTGCAATATATTATGCAATATTTTCTCGTGAAATGTGGACATAGCATAAGAGCAACGTGGCAATTGTTTTTTTTTTAAAAAAACATGAAATATTTTTGTTCAAACAATAAGATATGACTCACACATGGTGGGGGTCACTTTCCCACTAGCATCGTGATGTAGGAGAATTGATAAAAAAGATTTGCTCATAATTTCATTGGCTAGTATTTCGGTTGGTGATCACCCTTCTATTTTGGCTTTTAGTCCGCTCGAAAGTTTGTTTTACCCTTACGGGGAAAAACGCGCATCTCTAAATATGTTTAAGTAGTTTCCTGTAGTTAAGAATCAGCGTATCAAATTAAGGGTCGGGGGGAGCATCATTTAAAAGATAGTCTACAATGCTCATAATGTCCATTATTCTTATGGTCTCACCATGTTCATTTCCACCAATAATAATAATAATAATAATAATAATAATGCTTCTTACTTCACCAAACAACACAACGAAAAGACATTCCTTTTGCGTAGGAATGAAAAAGTAGAAGGGGTGGTGGTACATCACCGTCCTCCCACACTTTTCCCTCATTTTAGCTCCTAACTCTAATATTGACACATGCCAAGTTTTCGAGAATATCATAAAACTATATGTTCCTCTAATTTATTTATCGCCATAATTACAAAGGAACTTTGGTATCTCCATACTGACGAGCTTTATAAACTGCAATTTTAATAATTTTATTTATAAAAAAGAAAGAAAAACTATATAGGAACTTTGTAAGCACAATCCCTTCAAGGAAACAATGAGACAAAGAAAAAGGTCAATTTTTAAACCGTTGAGCTTGCCATGTTGAGACAATAGGTTAAGTAGTAAGCTAACCTAGCCTCAGCACATGGGCGGACCCTGTGTGGTGGTGGGGTGGGTGGGGGTGCAGGCATTTGATTAAAGTCTCCAACTAAAAAAGTTGAAAGATCGTAGCATATATATTTTGAAAATTTGATAAATTCACTGCAAATTTAAGATCTCCCACTCTATTTCACTAAAAGTTGAAGTTTTGTTATGAACAAGTGCCACCAAAGCCCATTTAGATCTTAAGATGATTTAAATTTAGAGCGAATTTACACTAATGTTATTTCAAGTTTATTAAATGTTGCTCCATGTACCAAATATGAATCTTATTAGATCAACTTGATTACTAGCTACTAAAATTTTTACATGCAATTGTTAACCCCTTAACATGGCATCCAGGATCCGACCCTAGCTCGGTTGCCATATTAAAATTATCAAAATATTAAAAACCAAAATTAGTTGTAGTTTTATGTTTAGCAAAACTCATAGATGGCTGATAGAAGTTTGTAAAATCAGTTTGTAAAAACCAAAATTAGTTGTAGTTTTATGTTTTTGTCTCAGCGGATGAACCGGATGAAACGACATTTTAGGTGCAGCAGATGGGGATTGTTTGGTGTGGTGACGTTGGGTTTTAAAGTGATATATATTGGTATTATCTTTTTAGGTGATAGTGATGTTACGTGGTTGGGAGTGGTAGTGTTAGGTGGTATGTATGGTTGTGGTGATGAGTACAGATATAATGGTGGTGTTTGACGTTCTTGGGTGTTGGCCAGGAACGATGGTGGTTGGTGGTGTCGGTGAGCTGGTGTTTGGAGGCGTTGGTCAGCACCGATGGTGGTGGAGGTAGATCGACGGTCAGTAACTATGGTGGTTGGCAGTTTAGCGTCAATCATGATTAAGTCTACTCCTAAAAAATTTTTAAGAATGCACTCATCATCACATCTCCTTAATGCATTCAGAGGAGTATTTTTTTTTTTTCCGGGGCGTGCCAACCTTAAGGTTTGAATTACCAAGTCAAAAAAAAAAAAAGCAAACTTCCTTGCCTCACCGACTAATTCCTTGGGGCCTGTTATGCTTTTGTTTCTAAAGTACAAACATTCTGATGGTATCTTAACATGTTGGTTTACCACAGAGACTTAAACTTTGGCAGTAGTATCAATGTAAATAAAAGTATTATATCTCGTTGTGGTACATAAGTGTTACAAAAACTAGATAGCTTTAACAATGCATCATATATTTAAGTCCAGAACTGCACAGTTTATGTGCAAGAGGGTTGAGTGAGTGACCAAATTCCTGGAGCAGAATTCATCGTTCATATAACTTAAACGCTTTTCTTTGTGATCACCTTGTCCAATGAAAGGATATCTAGTTGATTGTGGACTCTTAAATATAAGAAGTATTTTGATGTACTTATTTTGTGCTTCTCAAAGCCTTAGATTGGACTATTATGCAAGCTATAGGGCAGATGCAACATGATCTTCAAGCCACAATTGTGTTTTCACAAAATAGAGGACTAGTTTTAAATCGGATATTCACTTATATTTGGAAATTTGGATTTTTTTATGGCAGCATAATGGATTAAAAAATTTCCGCTCGGAAGCAAAGTCATGCATTGGAAGACCTCGACCTTTTTAGTTAATTATTTAAGTGTTTTAATTGATTAAATGTTGAGGCGCAAAATTCTTTGAACTTTACTATATTGTCGCTTACAAACTTGGATAATTTAACCAATATCCAACAAAGTGTACATGATAAGAATTAGAAGAATTTACAGAAACAAACGGGTTGATCTTAGAATGTCAGAGATAGTCAGAATGTATAAAAAATCAAAAGTCTTGATTTTCTGCTCGAAAACCTGTTGTGTGACCTATGTTTTAAAGAAGAACACTTATAGCGCATCTTTTGCAATTTGAGTTTGAATATGGATTCAGAGTGCTGAATTGATTAGGGTCGAGTGGCATTGCATTTTGCTACTGAATACATTTTTCAAGATTAAGTAATATTAAATTAAGAAGACAAAAAAGAAAAAGAAACCAGTGTGACCTAACCCCTCACCCCCTTTGTCCATCAGACAGAGAGTAAAGAGGCTCAATACGTTGCTAAAAGGAAAAAAAAAAAAAACAAGTATCTTTTGACTGAAACTTTAGAGACGCGTTCGTCGCTAAAAAATCTTTTGAAAAAGATAAATTACACTAAACCCCCTGAGATTTATATTGGAGTTTCACCTTAGATCTTGACATTTCAATTTAAACACATCAATAAATAAAGAGAAATAATTTAGAGGAAAACTATGTTGGTCTCTCTCTCTCTCTCTCTCTCTCTCTCTCTCTCTCGCTCGCTCGCTCTCGCGTATACACACATAAAAACACATCCACCCATACGCGGTATTCCCTCCATCCCCCCTAATCATACACCACGCGCGCGTGCACACGCATACAAACACACACAGAGACACACGCATACACGCACGCGCGCACACATGCAAAAACAAAACCCACACAAAGAGCCTGCCGCCCTTGCCCCCACTCCCCATTTGCACACACACACACACACGGTAGCACGACACTCAGCACATCCACAATTCACTCTAGCACCTAACTAACATTCTTGACTGGAATTTTATCCTAATTTTAAGAATATGAGTGTAATTGATCCTATAACAAATTTAAACATAATTTGCAAGTACATATATGGCACTGACTGACACAACCAATTAGTCAATGACAATTAAGAACAACAACCGATATCCAAACTCTATTTTTCATCGTTTGAACTCCAACAACTTTTACTAAACTCTATTTTCATCATTTATACTCCAACTACTACTACTAAAAATTTCTAAGTGTTGTCACATACTACAATAGAATATGACAAAAGAAATGATGGCACCCCACGGCGGCAAAAACTAGCTCCTTCCTCTAGCAAATGCTTCTTCACTATAAGGATCACGACCAACGCATATTTCCATTAGCAAGATGGTTAAAGTAGGTCCTGCCCTGACTTAAAAATTAAGTGAAAACACCATGCAGACTGTTGAGAATATTTCTACCCTCTTTTATCATCTTTTATCTATCGTTTAAATAAAAGAAAATTTTTACTGTTATTCAGAATGTAAGAATCTTCTTCTAATCTTGTGTATAATGATAAGTAATAGTATCTACATATCTTTAGTAACTTTTTTATTTATACATTCAGGAATAATTTTTAATATTATTTTTTTAGCGTCATCAGATAATAATCCTTTGACACAGACAACGGCCAAGTCTTAACGTTTAAATTACATTCCTTAAGGGTGTGTTTGGATATAGGATTTGAACTAGAGATTTGCCTTTGGTAGGGTATTTATAAATCACTTGGACAAAATATCTTGTTTGAATAGTTCAAAACAGAAATTTTCAAATTTTTGGAGTAATTTGAACTGTAGATTTGGGGCCAGGTCCCCAAATCCACTGTTCAAATCATTATTTTGAAGTAGTTATTTGTCAAATTCACTCCAATCAGTAATTTACAAATCCACAATAACTAGTTCCCTGTTTTTTTAGGAATCTTGCCTCCCACTCTTTTTAACAACCTTTTGTTTCCTTTATTCTAAACAAAATATTTCAAAATGATAGAATTTGTAAATTAGGAGATTTCGAAATGTTGACATTTAGAAATACCCAGGGCCCGGGGCTTATGTTGGGCCTCTTATTGCGTAGTCCGCAACGTTTACGGTAATCGTTTTCTATTTCCATTTTCTGTTTTCGTTTTCATAATTTTCGTATTCAGTTAGAAAATTCATTCTTGTACTTTTATTATTTTCACAAAAAATTTTAGCTACTTTTTCACCCCCCCTCTCTCTGCCCTTTATAACGATCTTCCCCATCTATCGCCGCCCATCTCCAACGATCTTCCCCATCTACCACCGTTGTGCACATGTGCGACTTTCACGGATTTCGGATAAACACTTGGGCTTCAAGATGGGCGACTGTCAGATCTCTGGCTCTTCACCTACCAGATCTTCAAGATGGGCGACTTTCATGGATTCCGCAAAGAGTACACAATGTCATCGAGGCTCTTCACCTACCGGATCTCTTCTTTTTGTTTGAAATGGTGTTACGGTGGTTAGATTGGCCATCGTGGGTTGCGATTGGAGAAGACGGTGTTACGGTGGTGGGTGGTTTATGGTGGCTGTGCGGCGTAGTGGTGGTTTATGGTGGCTGTGAGCAATCGCTATGACGTTATAAAGGCCCGATCTGGCTAGTGGTGGTTTATGGTGGTTGTGTGACGACGAATTGGCTGGAGGAGATGAGGTTTGAGTGTTGAGTGGTGGGCATGGTGGCTGTGGTGTGATTCTTCGTGGTGGTTCAGTGACGGGTCTGGATAAACGCGGGTGGTGCCATGGTGGTGCTAGGTGGGGGAGAGAGAGAGAGGGGGAGGGATCAGGAATCTGTTGTGTCAGATTGTGAAAAGACTTTTTTGGGTTTTTTTTTTTTTTTTCTGACATTGAGTTCAATTTTTTGGAAAAAGATGAAAATACCCTTGGGGTGTTTTTATTTTTTCAGCTATTGTTTAGATTTTTTTATTCAAAAGATAAAAGTATAAAAAAACGAAATTCGGTAACTGTACAGCCCAGTATTTCAAAATTCTCCATCCAAAAGAGTCCAAAGTAAGAAGAAAATGAAGCCCAACACCTGTAAGAATAAGAATAAGCACACACCTCAAGCTAACAGCCATGACACGTAGCATATGTCTACCACCTTCTGGTCTCTATTTAGATCCCTCGCCTTACTCGTTTGTCGTCCCAAGGACAGAGAGATAAAGGAGAAGCAGAAACAGAAGTTGTGGTGCTTTGTAGTCTGAAGAGGTTTGATTTGGTTTTTCTGTTGCCTTGGCTTCAAACAGACCGTTTTCATTGCTTTTGTGAAGGTTCTTGGGAGGGAATAAAGATGGCTCAGACGGTGGGAAGAAACGTTGCAGCTCCGTTGCTATTTCTTAACTTGGTGATGTATCTGATTGTGTTGGGTTTCGCTAGTTGGTGCCTCAACAGGTTTATCAATGGCCAGACTCATCACCCCAGTAAGTCACCCTCCTATCTTCTTTTTTCCAGCTTAAGGCAAATTTAACCTTTCATTTTGTTATGTTTTTAGATTCTTCTTTCTTTTCGGCATCGTTGCACCAGTATATATGTGTACCAATGGTTTTTAGAATTGGATAACTTTCTCTAGGACCTACGAAAGAGGGGATGAACTCTCTGTTTGGTAAGTAAAGTAAACATGGGCCGTGTATATATGACTATATATGTTAAATCTCTTCTCGTGTTCTGTTCTGTATTTTCTGGTGTTGGAAACTATTATTGGAGAATACTTTTGATTAAATGATGGCAAGAAGGTGGTAAACGGCAAGCAAAACAAAATACAGCGAGTAAATTACTGGGTGACTGTGTAAGAAAATGTGTCGGTTTCTTCTGCCATTACTATGCTTTATGATCCTTAATGCAGGGTAAATTGCAAATATTGCTTCACTGGTAGGTAGAACAGATTAAACCACACATGAACTAAGAATTGTAATTTCCTTACCATGATTTGTATTCAGGTTTTGGAGGAAACGGAGCAACCTTCTTCTTCCTGACCTTTGCCATACTCGCTGCTGTACTGGGCGTAATTTCAAAGTTTGCCGGGGGCAATCACATCAGGGCTTGGAGAAATGACAGTCTAGCTGCCGCGGGGTCATCAGCACTGGTAGCATGGGCCGTTACGGCCCTCGCCTTCGGGTAATCTCATAAATTCAGTTCCTGCAGAAGCTTGTAAATAGTTTCGGTTCTCAATGTCGCCTTATGCAGGCTTGCATGCAAGGAGATAAACTTGGGTGGCTACAGAGGGTGGAGACTGAGGGTGCTCGAGGGATTCATCATAGTCTTGGGTTTCACCGAGCTGCTGTATCTCTTGCTGCTTCATGCCGGCACGTTCAGCAGCAGGTATGGGCCAGGTTACCGCGATCCCGACTACGGCTACGGAGGGGGTCCTGCAGGCACTGATCCAGCAGCACCCAAAGGCACTGGCATGACCGGTACTAGCGTTTGAAAGGGAGCACGAAGATGTTAATAAACATATCCTACCCACTGTCTAGACATTTGCTGATTTGGAAGTGGTGATCTTTGTGTTGGTTTTTTCGACTTCAGCCTTAATTGTTTTCTCCTTTGTTCGTGTACTGTGGTGGTGCTAGTATATATGAAGTTGATGACGTTATTTTTCTGCGAATCTTCTAATTATGAAGTAAACTTTAGTATTCATGGTCTCGGGTTGATTTAGATCATTTTAAGATATTAATTGAATCATCAAAAAATTGGAGTGCGAAGACCGGACTTATGAATGGGATCAGCCCTTAGTTCCAGGGGGAGCCTGCAAAACCTTTTTCACTAATAATAAATTTTGACTTCCGTGGTAGGAATCATCTTTTTTATTAATAGTCATTAAATATTTTTAATATTTTTATTTAATATTTTTAACGATAATTATTGGTAATATTTTTTTTCATTTTATTATATAAGGTTGATTGTCGCTACACGAGAAGTAGCAATAAAGAAGATTTATCTAACTAGTTAATTTTTTTTCCTTTCTTTCACTAATGGTATGTTAAGAGAACGGGCTGATTTTGCATATAGGGGGGGGTGGACATTATTTCCACCGTAAGAGGATTCCATGAGTCTTTGGGGGTGGAGGCAGGGCATCTTTTCAACTGCGGAAAATCACACTCGGTGAAGTTAAAACGCCCCCATGGGCTGGGGCGGAACCAGGATTATTTTTCAGGGGGTGCAAAAATTATATGTCAATTACCAAATTTTTTATTAAAATAATATTAAAAACAAAGTGCACTTATAAAGCATATAAAAAGTATTATTAAGTTTTACGAGAGTTATTAAAGACTCTTTACAAATACAACACAAAAAAAATTGAAAACTATAGAATACTATCTTGATAAAGCATACAAAAAGTATTATTCGAACTTTATCTTGAATATTAGGACTATAATCCATAATATTCGGACGCAAGTCAGGATCCGTAATAAGCTCATCAGAGTTGAACTCATCACGAATTCTACTTGAACGCCCGAAATCAACATCTCGATGCACAAATGTCGCCTTGTCCGTTACTGTTAAAGTTGAAGACTGTAGAATACTATCTTGATTAGGCTGCGAGGATTCTGCCAATTTCCCTAGCTTTTTAAAAAACTTATCCATTCTGAAAAAAAAAACACATACACACACATTGGAATAAAATCTCAATATATCAATATCTCAACACAAATTCACATAGTTAAATAACTGTACATATTATTATATTAGCATATTACACTAAATTTAACATATTAAACTAAAATATAAATGTTAACATATTATCATATTAAACTAAAATATAAATGTTAACATATTATCATATTAAACTAAAATTTACTTATTAAACTAAAATTAAATCATTACCTCAGAGAGTCACAACAGTTGATGATGAGTTATGATAAGCAGTTGAAGCCACCAATGCAGGTTTTGGTCTAAACTTCCATGTGCTTGCATTAATTTGATAAAAAGAGAGAAAAAAAATGAGAATGACAAATTAAAATATTTCCATTACCTTAATATTTCACTTTTGTTGCCAACATTATTACTATTTTTTCCTTAATTAGTACTTCTAATTGTACTTGTACAGTTCTACAAAATTGACACCTAATAATAAGGTGCTTATTTAGAGTTATTTTTTTTAATGTGAACTCCACTTTTGTCACCAATCACCAATTCACCATAATAATTATATAGTGATAACAGTGAAGCCAAGGTGGCTAAAAATGAAGCTCATATTTATTTCTTGTTTAGGGTTTTTATAAGGTTTCATCTTCTTTGTATAGTGTTCAGAACAAAGTTTAACAAATAACAATTATATCTAAGCCTTTTAAGGACTTAGGTGGCCAAAATTCACATAAAATTGTCATTGGTTATTTCGTTAGACATAAGACATCAATGATCAATATAACTATATAAGGTATTCTAGACATTTAGTATAAAATGAAATAAGTTCTTTTCTTTGTTTCTTTATTTATTTTGCATAATTGTACAAATTATTAGAATTTAGAAGCAGACAAGCTACAAGCAGTGAAGCAGTATTTTGCAGCATTGATCATTGTTCAAAATTTTAGATCAAAAGCAAGAAAGAAATGATAAAAGTTGAAGAACCTCACTCTATTTTTTGTCACTAAATGTCCAGTGACTCAGTGAGGCAGTGGAAGCTGGAAGGGGCCGAAGGGGCCGAAGGGCTTAAGGCAATAACGCAGGCACACTTATACAGTTATACGAGAAAATTTTGCAGCAGTGAGCAGTCAGCACTCAGCAGAGCAGGCAGCACTTAGCAGTTGGCACTCCCAGGCCCCAGTAGGTAGGCGACAGCAGCCGGCGTTGGCATGGGACTCACGGGACTGCAGGAGGTCGTTGGCGGTCAAGATGACAAGATCTCAGATCTGGTTCTTCAAGGGTGATTGGACTGACTAGTGACTGCCGACTGGTTCTTCAAGTCTTCAAGAGGTCGTCGGTGCCTCGGCGGTCAAGATCTCAGATCTGGTCGTCCAGTCACGGGCTCACGGGGTCACAGCCGTCACTCCGTTGTCCCTCGTCGTCGTCGAAGCTACTATCTGAAGGAGTGAAGGACTGAAGGTCAAGGTGGGTGGGATCTGGTCGCCGGTCGGTTCACTATCCACCGGTCACCGGTGAGACCGTGAGAGAGAGAGAGAGTCGATTATGGGTCTCTCGGGGCTCGGGGAACGGGATCTCGGGAACGGGGTCAGTGCGATTACCAAAAAAATTATTTTTTTCCCAGAAGTGAGGGGTGCTTCAGCCCCCCCTTGTCCCAACGTGCGTCCACCCCTACCCATGGGACGTCTAGTCTTCTTATTGGGAACACAAGAGCATCTTTTGTTAGGGTTAGGGACCTTTAGTTCTTGTCGTTCTCAGGGCTATAATGCTTCTCGCTGCGATGAGTTTTTATCTAACTAATTCAAAATAAACGATTATCTTTGTACTACACTTAGTCACTTACCAAATTTGTATTCAAGGTTTTTAGACGGAGGCAAAGTGGATACTTTTATATTTTGACTTTTAATGTGATTTTATTTGGGAGATAAAAGATAGCAGCAAGTTAAACATATTGCAGGCAGACCCTGTCAAAACAAGATGAAAGCAAAGAGACTTACTAGTGAAATAGGAATTGTACAATATATTGACCGACGATGGAAAAGACAAGCTAATTCATAATCAAAACATCAGCATCAACTCCACCAATGAGAATTAGGCAGACATTACAACCTATATCAAAGTGGACGACTCTTGCAAGAGACATTTACCTGATTGAGTCACAAAATTACCTATTACAGCTAGCTGCTTTCACGCTTTACACATTGCCAAAGAAAAGACAACGTTTTGACGTAGCTCGGGACTTGCGAGTTATCCATTACCAAACGCATTATGAATGGTATCAGCACAAAATACTGGTAACAGAGTTAAAGATAGGTACAAGGAGAGGAATAACGTATGGGTAGAACGGAGGGAAGAAAACTTGGGTACCAGGGCTGATGTCGTGCGAATTTTAGCACGGGTTCTGGCCAAGAAGAAATTTCGTGCTTTCCAAATGTGCCACAGTATTATTAAATCCAAACAACATTGAACAAATCACCCTACTTCTTATGAGAAGGTTTAGCCATAGCTCTAGCCATCGACAGAGTGAGAGAGTAGGTTTAGAAGGCATTTTAGCTGAAAGAACACGAACATTCCATAAGTCCTGCACACGACGACAATCTACGAAAAAATGCCTAAGCGTTTCAGTTTCTGATCGACACAATGCAGAGACTTCCAAAGAAGGACAATGCTGTTTTACTAGCTCAGTACGCTCGGGTAATATCTCACTGCCAAAGGAAGAACTTAAATTTCTCAGGCAGAGGTAGTCGCCAGAAATTTTTTCAAGTTTGTGGGGTCAAGATTTGTCTTGAAGGCGTAGAAACAACCGAGGATGCATGTAGAAGCTTGTATGTTTTGCCAGAAATTTGCCATTTGTTACCAAAGGCCAGAAAGCCTCGTTACTAGAATCATCGGGAAGCAAGGTAAGCTTGAAATTTTGAGATGTAATATTGAGGGGGAATAGACTAAAGAAGCAGGTCATGTTCCGGTAAGGTATCTGATATGGACCAAAATTTTCAAGCTTGTTTAGCCAAAAGACGAAAACTGTGGAAATCGAGGCCCCTAAATGAACGAGTCAAACTTAATGAGGGCTAGGAAGCCAGTGAATAAATGTATGGAAAGTATCGCTAGACCACTAAAAGCGCGCAAGTATCTGATCTGACTGACAACAACTCCATGCTGGAAATTTATAGACAGACATATAATAATTTAAAGGGAAGAAAGAACCGATTGGATAGGGAAGAAAGAACCGATTGGATGAGCGTGGCTTCAGCGATTTTGTTTAAAAGTAAACCTATCCAATGAGTGCACTGATCTTGCACACGACTAATAATACCAGTAAAAATCTCCTTCTAGTTGGCTACAACATCTAACGGACATCGAGATATTTTTTAAATCCCCGTTGAGCATGAAAATCTGGACCAAGTTCAATGGTAGATGAAGCATTATGACTAATAGTCATACTAGATTTAGACTAATTGATTTGCTGGCTTGAAGTACCGCAGTAAAAGTCTAGGAACGGGCACAATTCTCTAAGCTCGCTAGTGGGTTCCTGGTGCAGCCACAAGAATAAATAGAAATCATCAGCACACATCAGATGCGAGATGGAGGGGAACCCACACTAGCCTTGATTCCTGAAATACGCCCTAAACTTTCTGCTTTCATTAATATGGCAGACATAGTTTCAGAATAGAGAATGAAAAGGAAAAGTGACAGCGGATCACTCTGGCATATACCACAAGTAGGCGTAAAATAAGGAGTAGTTCCCCCATTCACAAGTATCGAGTAAGAAACTGTTGAGATGCATTGCATCACAAGTTGAACCCAATAGGTAGGAACCCCAGTGCAGAGAGATCACGGACAAAATCCCATCGGATTCTACCAAAGGCCTTACTCATTTTCAATTTGAGAGCCAAAAGAATCAGTCGACCTCGAGTGCGCAATCCAACACAATCGGTGGGTTCTTGGGCAAGAATGACATTATCCGAAAAGGTGAGATAATGTCATTCAAAAGGAGTTTAAACCGATTAACAAAAACCTTAGCCATGATTTTGTAGACAAAGTTACAGAAACTGATAAGTCAAAATTTCGCAGCCAATTCTGGGGTGAAAATTTTGGGGACTAAGGAAAGGAAAGTCCAATTCATTTCCAGAAGTATTTGATCAGAATGTAGAAAGGAAAGAACCCCTATGGTAGTAGAACCGCCCAAAATCGGCTAATATTTTTGAATAAGCACAACCAAAATCCCATCGGGACCAGGAGCTTTCACAGGACCAATCTAAAAAGTTGTCACGTTGATATACTTGATTAAAATCCCTACACAGGCAAAGAGGCCCCAGGCAAGAACCTAGAAAATCAAAAAGACTATTCTAAGTAGCTTGCCGAATGGAAATTGAGGATGACCATAACAAACCCAAAAAACACCCTTATACCCCCTCCCTCCCCTCCCCTCCCCCCCCCCCCCCTCCTTTTCCGGGCGCAAATCAACAGACGTGAAAATGAGATTGTTAACAGCTACACTAACATACAAAGAATGGAATTTCGCCAACCCGACCATAAATGCCCACTAGAATTAACAGAATCAATCCTAACAAAATTCTGAAAATCATGCCGGAGAAAAAGAACTGACACCTAAGCAAATGTCAGCTTATGTTCCATAAGGAACACAATATCAGGCATTTGCAAACGGATCAAAAGACGAGCAGTATGAACTTGGTGGATTGACCCAGACCACCACAGTTCCAAACCGGCTTCTACTGTTACTTATGGGGTCAAAAGATCAATTGGTCGAAGTCAAGCCTCTCAATTAGCTCTAATGCTTCTGTTGCCATTTAAGAGAAGAATGAAAATGGGATGGATTTGAACAGCCAAACTGGATGTCTTGATCAACAAGAAAGATATTGTTTAGGGCGTTATTCATTGAGTTCAAGATAAACGTGCTCATAGGATAGATTTTGCACTTGGTGTGTGGTAGATTTATTTCTCTTGAGCACTCGCATTTGGGACATGAATTGTATTCTTAACCTTTTTCCCATGGGAACTGCTATGTACATCTTTCATTTTAAATTTCTAACTTTGGGAATGGAAGATGAGCCTTGTTGGCTAACTAACAAGGCTGGTGCCTTCTCAGTGAATGGTGCTTAATTATAGCTTACTACAGGGGCAAGGAGGCATTTCACTTCCTAGTGAAATTTGGCCGCCTCTTAGCTTGTGAAAATTACAGGTGCCAGAGAAAATCTATTTTTTCTTATGGCAAATGGTGCATCAAAGGTTGTCCCTTTCGATTAGAAATGCCCTACAATAGATGTGTGTCCCTTGTGTTCAGTAGAATCCGAAACCTATAGACATCTTCTTTTAGACTGCCCCTGTATTAAGGATGTTTGCAAGACTTCTTTTAGACTCCCCCTGAATTAAAGATGTCTGGAAGACATCTTCCTTTGGACTGCCCCTTTATCAAGAATGTGATTTATAGAGCGAAATGGTCTAGGTGGGTTTATAAATTGAAGGAGCATGAATATTCTAGAGACTGAGTTAGGGTACACTAAGTGGAGTTGGGGTTGCGCTGAGGTCGTGGTTGGGCTTATGTGGTGGAGGAGGAGAGTGGTGGACTATGAAATCCTGGTTGGTCAAATGCTTGTTTGGTGGCTGGCATGGTGGAGTGAGGAGGAAATTACATTTTTTGCACTAAAGAAAGTAATAGAAATTAAAGACATGATTCATACGTCAATTGGTGAATGCCGCATCAAATCAAAACATCAGGGTGTTTGATTTTTTTTGATGCCTAAATTCAAAATGTAAGGTGATTGAAGCACATGACTCCAAAGTCTGGAGTTTTATTTACAAATAAGTATTTGATAAAGTTTCTTGGAAGGGATTAATTGATTGTGTGATGCTCAATTTATATGAGTGAATCTTAACCTTTTGCTTAAAGTTTCTTGTGAATCCTTTAGATTGAGCGTCGCTAAACTAATTTATATGTGCAAATCGGAAACATGCACTTACCACTGTACCAAATTTAACATAAACTTCTCTATGGATGGCACATTTTTTGTTATGTAGACGGTTCAAATTTGAAAACAAAATTAGGACCATTTAATCCGTATCTCATGTGTAATGGGTGCCATACAAAACAGGGGCCACTAATGATTTTTAGGGATAAATTTTTACAAAAACTTAACCTAAAGAATTAACAAAGACGACAATAGAAATTAAAAGCCGCTAAATATAACAAGAATGAAATGCACTGTAAGGGAATGCTAGGATTCAATCGATCCAAGTATTGATAAGCAGATTTATTTTTCAAATAAGAAGTCAATTTTAGTTTAAAAGAGACATTTGGCTTGTTTCAAAAGATAGTGAGAACCTAGGAAAGATCTCTGAGGTTCTTTTTGCCTAAAACTTCATGATTTTGTATCGTTAATTTATTCATTGTTTAATCTAATTCTACTCCTTAATTGAATCACATGCAACACACTATTAAGATAAGATGATTACTTTTAGTGTTTACACAATCAACTTCACCAGTCTAGGAGTATACATTATGCAAGAGGAAATACTACTACAGGTCGTAATTGATAGATGGAGCCATGGGCGGAACCACGCTTGTACGAGGGGGTGCTATAGCCCCCCTCAGATTTTGAAAAAAAAATAAAAATAAATAATATATATATATATATATATATATATTTTTTTTTCATTTGCAACTTTCCCTTTCTCTCTCTCTCTCTCTCTCTCCTCTCTCGGCCGGCTCTCACAGTCTCACAGTCACCGGCTCACCACGGCACGCCGGCACCTCTCCAGCTCTCCTCCTCTCTCGGCTCTCTCATTCAGTCACCGCGGCACCACACAAAGGCCACAGGTCATCGGCTCGGCAACCTCGGCTCATCGCCGTAAGGTAACGCACTTACACACTAACGCCTGTCGGCGGTCGCCGTGGCGTCAAGTGAAGCTCTCACGCCGGCATCTCTCCTCCTCTCTCAGCTCTCTCAGCCACCGTGGCTCGCCGCACGCTGGCACCACCCACCGACCCACGGCCACCGGTTGTCGGCTGGGCTCATCGGTTGGTCGCCATCCCCGATTCCGAAGGGTGAAGGCCCTCCTCAGTCCGGCGGTCCCCACCCCAACTCTGGCAAGTCCCCACCCAACTCCGGCCAGACCAGATCTGGCAGATTTAGCTTTGATCTACCATCTACAAGCCGGCGGATGAACAGAGGAAGTTCCGCCACTGCCGTTCGGCTGTCACGGCGCCTTGCAGATCTGACTTTGAGTTTCAGTCACCGACGACATTGCGACAACGACGCCGTTCCAATTTTTGAGGTCAGTATGCATTTTGAACAATTTCTTTTGTCATTATGGTTCTCACAATGTTTTCAGCAGCACCTAAAATTTGGCCTCTAGAACTATTGTTTTCGAGACAATTAGCGGAAACATGAAATCAGATGAGTTATCAGATAGAGAATGAAGCTAAAAAAAACAGCAACAATTAACAATAACAAATAGAAAGGCTTCAACCTTGTCTTTACGGAAATATAAACATCATGTTGAATTAAATGGAGACATTGGTATTAAACTAAAGTGTAAACTTTTCGGATGCTAGCCCAGACATCACATGAACACCTATTAAGGGATGCACATGCATTGTGTGTATCAAACTGTTAATATCAAATTCATAGATTTCTAGATGTTCATTACAAGCTTCTCTGATTGGTCTTCGTTGACATAGTTGGGATGGACACGCTTTCTTAGAGAAATTTAGAGGGAGATGGATTATGTTTGTCGGAGACTCACTGGGTTCGAATAAGTGGCAGTCGCTCACTTGCATGCTTCATACTGCAGTTCCTCAAGCTCCTTACAACTTGTGGAGGAAGGGTGCCGTTTCTACATTTGCGATCCCGGTAAGAACCTTCCTCATTCGCAATTTTATTTTCTCTCTTAGAGTAAGATGATTATATATTTGCTTGTCTCTAGTTTGTTTATTTTTCTCCTATCTACCTCTCTATTTTTTGGTAAAGAGGGAAAGTGGGGTAGTCAGGATTCGAGCCCCTGTTCTTGAGGAGCCTAGTAGTGTCTTAGCACTAACTAGAGTGCAACCTCTGGTCCCTTTCCTATCTATCGAATTCTTTCGTTATTTGCTGGAGCTATTATAAACTGGTAGTTTACGTACGACATTCGTTCAGATTTAATAAGCAGAGCAGACTAAACTAACACTATAAATGAACAGATGGAAAAAAAAGTTTCTTTGCATTCTGATTTCTATCCCTGCCTAAACTAGGTAATTGACCATAGCGGCGTTACTCCTAATAAGGTCTCTAAGTTACTAGTTTGGCTACTGAAATAGTGAGCAGCCGCACATAGGTTTCATATCCAAGTGGTAGGAAGAAAAGAAATGACGTTAATATGTGCTTGGCTTTTGCCCATATATTTGATTTGCCTCGCGTCCTTCCTTCGATATATTTTTAGCCCCCTCCCCCCGGAATAAAATCCTGGTTCTGCCACTGGATGGAGCAGCAACATTTTAATTTATTGACCTATTATGCCCACGATGACTTCCCCGGAATTACCTATCTCCACTTCTCACGATGCCCTCCATGGCAACCAACCACCTTCCCCACCAGCAACTTAAATGGAAACCGATATACAGGATGCCTGTGCCCCCTACAGAGGATGAGGTCAAGATTTGCCTCCACCCCGTTTTTTGGTTGAAAAGTGAAGGAGTTGAAGGTGAAGGAGCCACCCGCTAGAAGTTCAAAGAAACCAAGGAACTTACAGACATAATCAGAGGTGAACGAAGTGACCATCAGGTTACAGCAACTGGATGATCCCCAATACTAGACACGCATCACACAACAAATCACTGAGAATCTCAGCTCCAGAGAAAGCACAAACCCAAAACTTACAGAGAAGTTGTGGCATTCTTGTCTAATTCGGCTATAGCCTTTAATTCGTTGCTAATCAATACTAACTCAGAAGAAGATAGCGAAGAAGAGGACTAGGATGAAGGTGGAATATATGAAGATGAAAATCCAAATCCAGCTATACCCCATATTCAACTACCCCCCAATCTTATCAAAAGAATTAGAAAACCTTGGAGGAAGTGTCTCATCATCAAACTTCTAGGGAAATTTATTGATTTCGTGCTTTGAATGAATTCCAGATTGAGATATCTATGGAGCCTTCAAGGTGACTTCGAGCTAATTGATTTGGACAAAGGCTTCTACCTCATAAAGTTTAATTTCATAGAGGACTTCCATTATGTTGCCAATGGAGGGCCTTGTATAATCCTCAATCAGTATCTCACTGTATGTAATTGGGAGCCTGATTATAAGCTGTCGGAGGCATTAAAAATCAAGACATCAATCTGGTTGCGATTTCTAGAACTCACAATAGAATACTATGAGGAAAAGGCATTATTCCGTATTGGAGAATAGATGGACGGCCACTGAAGATCGATATCAACACTGCCATATCCATAAGGGAAAAATACGCACGAATTTGCATAGAAATAGATTTATCAAAGTCTCTAATTCCTGAGTTCTACTTGTGAAAAAGAAAATACCAAATTGAATTTGAATATATTAATAATTTATGCTTTAATTGTGGCAGGGTTGGACACCAGAAATAATGGTGCAGGGAGCAGCTCATCGGGAAAGCGATTTCCAGTCCACCGGAGAAGGAGATGAGGTCAGCCAATGACGGAAGCACTAACTGTCAAATTTCTAACAGTAATATCTCAGCTAACTTGAGTCAATCGGCCCCAAATTTGAATACCAACCCAACTCACATTCAAGGAGATGAATTTGGCCCATGGATGATAGCCCAAAGAAGGGGTTGCAGAGTTATTCCAACCAAGGCCTAAGATAACAATGCGTCAGGCAATAGACTTGGACCTTTAGGAATTAAGCCCAAGGGAGATGACAAATAAAAAAGAAAAGAGAGGAAAGAGCGAATTGAAAATGATGGAGTACCCCCTGTGTAGAAATCCAAGAACCCAACACAAGGAAAAGAGAAAGGCCCAATGCCAACAGAGCCCAGTTTAATAATGGAGGAAGAGACATATGTGATCAAACCCAACAGGCTAAGATAGGAAATCCAATAGGTGGTAAATTTTGGTCAGATAGCCAAGACAGGACTGAGATGGAAATGGAAATTGATCCGAGGGCTGAAGGAGAAGAAGGAAAGAGAACTTAGAGCAAACTTTTCCAAAGAAGAGAGAAACCTTAAGATAGCCACCACGGCGCCCCAGAGACCTTCATTACCCAGACAACTTGTTGATCCATCGACGGAGCCTTCGCCTCGACCAAAGTCCGCCTTTCCCCCTCCTACACCCCTTCACTACCAGCCCTACTATGAGAGATAAACCTCTAGATCCCCCACGGAAGGACGATGCCACCTCACAGAACCCACAACCTCCACCGTTTCTCGATCCACATACAAATACCACCAAAATTAGAGGAAACAAATTTAGTCGACATCCTTTGGACGAACGCAAAAATGCGTTTGAATATAGAAGCAGTAGATATGTTAAGGACTTTGGAGAATTCACACAAAATAACCCCACACCTGATAAGAAACCAATTACTGAAGGAACAGAGAATCAAAGCGACACTTCACATCCTTAAAGGTATTTCTTTATCCGATATAAGCTTAGAGTGGATTATGGATATCCTGATTTGGAATTGTGCTGGAGCCATTAACAATAATTCGAAATAAATTTTGTGAGATCGTGAGGAAATATCATCTGGATGTCATAGGAATTCTGGAACCTATTGCACAATTCACAGAGACGGGGAACTTCTTTCATGACTTGAATTTTCACACTTACTGCATCGTTAACCCGAAAGACAGAGCGGGAGGTTTATGCTTAATCTGAGATTCCTCTCAGATTAACATTAATATTATCGAAGCTAACTGCCAGGTAATACACGCTATCATAGCCAAAAGAGACTACGATGATTGGATATTGTCGGCGGTATATGCTAGCCCCCAGCCCAAGGAGAAGGGGAGAAAGGTGGCAGAATCTCAAAGATTTTGCGGAGTCAATGTGATGATTAAGTGTTAGGAAGCTAAATAGGGGGTTAGTGTGGCCTTGGGGGTTAAAATGAAATCTTGGAAAGATAAGGGGCAAAATGTAATTTTTAAAAATTACGGTGAACGGGATGCATATGCTATTAAGTAGCATCATTTTTATGATGAGTGGGTTTTAGGAAGTGGAATGAGGGGTTCGGGTGATTTTGGGGTAAAATTATAATTTTTCCAAAGTCGAGGGGTCAAAATGTAATTTTAGAAACTTGAGGGGCCAAAGTGCAAAATTTGAAAGTTTGCAAAATGTGGCATAACCTGAGACAAATAGGCCATGCACGATGGCCAGCTCCTGTTTGCAATAAGCTGAGTCATTGTGAAAAATCTTAAAATTTGGGACAAAAATCTGATGGAAAGAAAATATAAAAGAAAGTTTGTGAGGGTGAAAATGAAATAAAAGAAAGCTGTGAATAGTAGCATTGGCGTGAACAGTAGCAGTGGCGTGAAGAACACAGCAAACAAAGAGGAAAAGAAGAGAAGAAAGAGGGAAGGAAAAAGGAGGAAGAAGAAGGAGGGAAAGAAAAGAAGAAAAGGTTGACTCCAAACCCTAATAGGGTATGATTTCGAACCCAGAATTGTGGAAATTGGGATGAAATTAGTTGAATATAAACACATATGTCTCGGTTGTGTGTGTATATATATATATATATATATATATATATATATATATATATTTGGTTATGCTAATATGTGAGTCGGGATGAAGGAATGATGATGAAATCTTGTTGGAATCATGGATATAAGATCTAAAACAACAAAGAAAGGGGAAAAACGAATTAGGGTTTGAACTGGGTTGATTTCAGTGGTGTGGGTGTGTGTGTTTTAGTGTGTGTTCTTCATCCTTGAAGGCTTAACTCGAATTGTTGGAGCCTAATTGAATGTAATTACATAAACCGAATTGATTTGGAGCTTGAAAATATGGAAGGCAAGAAAATTCAGACATGTAAGTGTAAGAAAAAATGGAAATCCATGCGAAAATTAAAGAAGAGAAAACCCAGGTACATGGCTGGTTCAGGGAAGAAGAAGTTTGTGTGTGCATTCAAGGTGTAGTAGTGCGTGTGTTGAATCTGAATAGTGACTTGTAATTGTTGCTAAAGATGAAACCTTAATACACATGTTCTAATTTGAATTTTTAAAAATAGTTAAGGTCATATATAGCCAAAGTACAAAAAAGAGACCCTAGTTATTTTTGAGAGACCTGTATCGTGAAAACATTTCAGATTTTTCCAAGATCCGCAAAGGAGTGAACAGATGCGTGAAGTTTGAAACTTTATGATGAAATTTAAAATATCAAACGAACGCAGTTTTGTGCAAAAATTTTATGAGGACTCTGGGACACTGAGAAGTTATATTTTCCAAGATTTTGGGCCATTCCGAAGTTATTAGCTATTTTTGGCTGAACGTGCTTTTAAACGTTCGGTCTGGTCACCAGTTTGGGATTTGTGGGCAAAAATTTTCTAAGATAATTTTTAGCTCAAAAATGATTTCACGATGTGTAAAATAGCGCTTTAAAGCGCTTTTGAGATTTTTCTGAGGATGGGAATCCTCAGGGGCATTTTGGTAATTTGTCACCCGGAGAGGGGTATGTTGGTAAGTTTTTTGGTAAAGTTTTTCAAAGGACTTTTTAGTCCAGAAAGGGTTGTAAAACACCTAAAAGGTTGTTTTGAAGCTGATTCGGGGCGTTGTGGTGATAGTGAACCCCGGGGGCATTTTGGTAATTTGCCGCCAGAGGGGGTATTTTGGTAAAGTTTTTCTATAAAAATGCTTCAAAGGACTTGTTAGTCCAGAAAGGGATGTAAGACACCTGAAAAGTTATTTTAGAGTAGTTTTGAGATGTTTGTTAGGGCGATGGCCGCTAGGGGGTGTTTTGGTAATTTTCTCTTTAAAATTTTCTGAGGGAATATTTGGTCTATAAATGATGCAGTACATCTAAAAAGTAGTTTTAAAGCGGGTCTGGGGTGTTGGTGATGTAGCGGCCATCAAGGGGTATTTTAGTAATTTGTCATGTTGGCGTTAAATTTTTGAGAACACGCATAATTTAGCGTTCGGAGGGGTGGGTAGCGAGGAATAGTGATAGTATGTCTAAAATGAAGGTTGTTATCGATAATAAGTGAAAAAGGCTAGATTAAGGATCCGATTATCGGATCGAATTAACTAGTTATCGTAAGACGCTATGAGCGGTTAAAGGGGTAGGGGTAGAATAAGGAGTGTGTATATGTTGAATGATGTCTAACGAGCAGAGTATTATTTGACTAGGTGATGCAGCTCGTTGCGATCAGAGATTGCGAGGTGCTTCGGCTATAAGCCAATCAGGTAAGGACAATGCGATTCGATATGCTAATTCATTGTTCGATTAGCATGTCATGTTGATGACGTGTTGTTGTATTCTTGCCGTTATGATTGGACACCGGTAGTCATTGTGACCAGTATATGCATATTTGAATTGTGCTGTTGAGGACTTAGGGTAGAATAATTCCCTTAGTCCGCCTTGTTGATAGAATTTAATAAGGATGATGTGTGTCCTTGTATGCTATGGTTCGATTTGATTAGCATACCTAAAGTGATGATGATGTTGCGTAGGGGTTATCGTGTGACTGTTGTGAGATGTCGGCGGTTATTGATAGCCGATATCTCTTCTCTCTGAGAACACCATTGAGGACTTGTGGCAAATTTCTCCCGAGTCCGCCATGTCGTTGATAATGATGTTGTTGAGGTCGTTGCGCGTTGTTGTGAAATGTCGACACTTCTTGGTAGTCGACATTTCTCTTATGTAAGAATGTTGTTGAGGGCTTGCGGTAATCTTTTCCCAAGTTTGCCCTGTTGATGATGTCACGTTGGATTCATGTTGTTGGATCTGAACACCGGTTGATCTTCTGATCCGGTATTCCTTGTTGAGATGTATTGTTGAGGACATAAGGTGGAATAAATTTCCCCTTAGTCTGCCCCGTTGATGATGTCTTGTTGCTTGGTTGTAACGTGGTTAGGGAAAGCACTTTAAATGAGTTCCCTGCTTGTTGACAATGTCTCTTCTATTTACTTGAGACTGAGATGAACATCCCATAAGATGGGACATCAATATGAGGAGGATGGCATGATCACTGGCAACGAGGATGTAGGGCGCGCAAGTCGAGTCTGAGTTGCATTGCATTTGCTTTTCTTTCGATGTTGATGATTTTAATGACTTGTATTTCGTTGATGTTTATCTTTTCGATTTCTTGTTTTAGTGTTCACTTGCATAGTCAGTCAGTCCAGTCCATGATGAGGTGGCAGTAATGCTGTTCTGTTGGGCCTTAAATCCGCTCAGTCTAACGAAAGAAAAATTATCGTTTGACAAGTTATGTTGATGCTGAAATTTATTGACTACTCTTGATTTATTGCTATCGTTGAGAAGATTATCATTCCTCCGAGTCTTTTGAATCATTTGTACACGATATTCCTCGTATTGTCTTTACTGGGCGATTTGCGCTCATTCCTTATGTTGTATTGTGCCGGCTATAAAGAGAACCCTCTAGAGAAGGGAAGAGAAACAAGTTAGAAAAGTTGAGCAAGGGAATGCGTTGTGAGGTAAAGATTGAGCCGTGAGATCGGTTGTTAAGAATCCTATGACTACAGTCGTATATTAGGTTGTAAATATTCATGTTGTTTAGAGACTTGAGAGTTTTCCGCTGCAGTATGATGTATGTTTGTAAGGAAAATTTTTGTAAGGATGCATTTTGGAGTGTCTATTAATGACGTGTGAGTATGAGGATGTAGTTGTTCTGTATTCAGCACATGGTTTTGAATGTGATTATGGTCGATAACTCAGCCCAGTGATGTCACCAGGGTTTAGGGTGTCGCAGTCAAATTACAAACCTTTGATGGCGGATAGAGACTTCAATGACATAGCTTGTTTATCTAAGAGGAAAGGAAGAGGGGAAAGTGGCGAAACCAACATGATTAGGAAATTTTGGAACAACATTGACAGTTATGAACTCATAGATGTTGGTTGCATCGCCCAACATTGACATGGACAAACAGAAAAGGATGATGGGCCGATATTTAGAATCGCCTTGACAGATGCATGGCCAACCCTGAATAGAGGGAGAGCTTCCCAAATGCACAGGTCTGCAATCTCCCTCGCACTATCTCTGACCACTATGCAATTTTTGTCAATTGTTCTAGTACGTTCTTTCCTCCTCCTAAATTGCCTAGACCTTTTCGTTTAGAAGCTGCTTGACTTTTAAATGAATAATTTGATGTGGTAGTTAGGGACACTTGGAGTCATAGCATTTTCAGTGCCACGGAAAACTTTTAAAATCAAGCTATTATTTGGAACAATTTTTTTTTTGGAAATATATTTAGAAGGAAAAGATACCTCCTTGCTCGTAAAGGAATTCAGGTTTCTCTTACTAGTCACTACTCCCATAATCTTGAGCTCCTTGAAAGTTAGCTTAGAAAAGATTATATTGAAATGTTGCTAAACGAAGAAGAGATGCTTTGGCATCAAAAGTCGATGGCTAATTGGTTTAGCTAAGGAGACAAAAACACTCGGTTTTTTCATGTCTCCACTATCAACACAAGAAAGAAAAAAAAATGATGCTTTGAATTCTTTGGACGGTAACTGGATAACTGATGCTAACCACTTGCAAGTCATATTAATAATCACTATACTTCCCTGTTTCCCCCCGATGCATTTGAACTTATTAGGATAAATTTGCGTGGCAATTATCCTAGACTTGAGGATGCTGAGAGTAAATTACTTGAAAATCTCCCGTGTGATGCTGAAATAAAGGAAGAATTTTTTTAATATCAAGGCCTTAAAAGCCCTTGAACCTGATGGCATAAATGTTTTGTTTTATCAAAAATATTAGGATATTGTGGGGACTACATGTTGCAGTTTTATGAAACAATGCTTACTTTTTGGCACTATGCCTCCTCAAAATAATAGAGCCGTTGTTATTCTCATTCCAAAGTTTGATAACCCCCAGAATATCAATAAATTTAGGCCTATAAGTCTTTTGAATGTGACTTACAAAGCTTTGTTCAAAGTTCTTGTCTCTAGAATCCGACCCTTTCTTAAGAAAATCATTAGTCCAGCCCAAAGCAGTTTCGTTCCTAGAAGAACTACCACCGATAATGTGATAATCACTCAAGAGATTATCCACACTATTAAAGACCTCAAAGGCAAGTCTGGAGGAATGATTTTTAAAATTAATCTTGAAAAAGCCTATGATAGAATTAGATGGGATTTTATTCAATAGACTCTTATTGACTTCAATTTTTCCTTATCTTGGATCAAAATTATTATGAGCTGCATCACAGGTAATTCCATATCTAGACCCTAAAATGGCTCCCTTTTGAGCCTATCACCCCTGGTAGGGGTATCAGACAAGGAGACCCTCTGTCTCATTATAGCTTTGTCCAATGCATGGAAAAATTGTCTCACATGATAAATGGCTGCAATAGAAGGAAGAACTGGATAGGTTTAAAAGCCTCTAAAGGGGGACCTAGCGTCTCTCACCTATTTCATGTTGATGATTTAATTATTTTTAGCAATGAAGGTGAAAAACAGTGTCAAAAAATCATGAGCATATTAGATAAATTTTGTTATAGCTCTGGACAAAAGATTAATCCTCAGAAATCCAAGCTTTTTGTCTCCCCTAATAGGGCTGTATACGAACCGAGTTCAAGCTGAACATGGGCGTGTTTGAGCTTGGTTCATGTAAGACTTGGTATGTTCGAACTCGGCTCGAGTTCGTGTCCTTCAAACTTGGGCTCAGCTCGCTCAACTTGTTTAATTAAATGAGCCGAACTCAAGCTTCAGAGCTCAACTTGGGTTCTTGTATGAAATCAGATGAAATCCCTAATTTTCTCAGATCTGTCAATTCCTCAATCCCTAATTTTCTTAGATCCCTCAATCCCTCAAGCAACTACTTCATTGCAAAGGATATACATACCTCAGAAGATGGAATAAACTCCAAAAATTAGCAAAATCACACCATTGATGAAGCTATACAGTGCACGACGACCATCGATGAAGCTCAACAGCTTGCGAATCTGAGCCATTTGCTTCGCAAACCCCCAACATGATCATACCTGATTTGGTTTGTGGGCTTGTAGCCTGTCATGAGAAGGTGCATTACGACCGGTTGTGTTACTGAAAAGAGAGGACTTGGCTTTATAACGAGAGATAAGGTGGTTTTACGGCGGTGTGGCCAGTGGTGTGGGCGGCGATGTGGCCGGTGGTGTGGCTGGTGGTGTGGGAGCGATGTGGGCGGCGGTGTGGCTAGTGGTATCATTAGTGGTATGGGCGGCGGTGTGGCCGGTGGTATGGGCGGCGGTGTGGCCAGTGGTGTGGGCGGCGTTGTGGCCGGTGGTGTGCCAGTCTGATGAAAGAGGGTCTGAGAGAAGGAAAAGAAATTAGAGAGAGAGGGGGGGATAAGAAGATTTAGATATTTAGGTTATATATTATATATTTAATGGGTAAATGAACCAATGTTCGTTTATAAGGCTCGACTCATGTTCGGCTCGTTAAGTAAACAAGCCCTCTCGTTCACGAACATTAATTAACAAACACTATCATGTTCAAACTCGGCTCGTTTAATAAACGATTTAAAATTGTGTTCGTGTTCGGTTCACTTATTATATGAACGAACCTGAACGAGTTCCAAAGAGAACGAACATCGAGCTATTCGTGAACAACTCTGTTCATTTACAACCCTATCCCCTAATATCCCTTATAGGAAAGCTCATAACCTTAGTCAGATGTGTGGTATTCCATTGATTGATAACTTGGGAACCTACCTTGGCATACCTTTATATAATACATAAAAGAATGTCCCAACATCATTATGACCAAGTTATCCAAAAAGTCCAAAATAGACTAAGTGGTTGGAAAGCAAAACTGTTGTCTTTGGCGGGAACAGTCACCCTTGTGCAAGCGGTCACTTCAGCCATACCTACACGCATTATGCAAATCCATGCCTCACCTGTAAGAATTACTGAAAAACTGGATAGACTTAACAAATCTTTTCTGTGGGGAGACAGGGATGAGAAGAAGAAACTTTATCTCATAAACCGGAACACTGTGTGTACTCCTAAAACCTTAGGAGGATTGGGTTTAAGAAAGGCTAGATTGAATAACTTAGCTTGTATTGCTAAACTTGGATGGAAAGTTATTATGAATGCTAATCTCGTGTGGGTTAAAGTCCTCAAAACCAAATATGATAAATCTTAAAATCCTATGGATTGGTCTAGTAAAGCTAAGAGTTCCCACATTTGGAGGGGTGTATTGAAGAGTAACAACATCATTATGAAAGGCATGAAATGTAATGTTAGAAAAGGAAATAAAATTGACTTCTAGTATGATTGGTGGTTTGGGAATGGGCCAATAAAGGAGACCCATGATATGAATGTCCAACCTCTAAAGGTTGAGAACATAATATCGAACGGCAATTGGGATCATAGTAAGATCCAAAGCATAGTTGATACTCAGCAAGTTAAGCAAATTAACTATCTCAAGAAGATCCTGACGAGGATCTGCCTTTTTGGGGGAAGCATCCCAATGGTAAATTTTCTATTTCCAAAGTGCATGAGACCTTATTAGAGATGAATAATTTTGATTTAACCATGGGTAAACATAATTGGATTTGGAAACTGAAGATTCCCCAAAAAATCATTTTGTTTATTTGGCTATTGCTTCATGATAAAATTGCTTCTAATAGCCTTAGAGCCACTATAAATCTTACCACTGATGGTAGTTGTACTAGATGTGGTTACAATTATAAGAATGCTAATCACATTGTCAGATTTTGTCCTAAGGCCCGTGAGATATGGAGGAAGGTGTTTCCTAACTAGACCACTCCTGGAGAAATAAGACAATTAATTTAGGGTTCAATTAGGGGGTTCAGTTACTTCAATTTAGGATTCAATCAAGAGGTTCTATTAGTTCAATTTAGGGTTCAGTTGAATTGGGACATTCAATTTAGGGTTCAAATTGTTCAATTTAGGGTTTGATTGGATTAGGACATTCAATTTAGGGTTCAATTAGTTTAATTTAGGGTTCGATTCGATTATGGCATTCAATTTAGGGTTTAATTATGGTTCAATTACTTCAATTTGGGGTTCTATTAGTTTAATTTAGGGTTCAATTATGGGGTTCTATTAGTTCAATTATGAGGTTCTATTAGTTCAAGTAGCAAGGGCATGAGGGTTCTCATGGCTCACTTCACTCCACTGCCTGTCCTTTCTCAGTCACGAGCACGTTGTCTGGGGACCGAGATCGAGATACTTATGTGTAAGTCTGCCTATATGCCAAATTAAATATGGTTGATAAAAATCAGCACGATTCAGGCTCTTAATTTTTTATTTTAGTTTTTTAATGGGTTTAATTACCTTAGTATCCATATGCACTGATATAACTGCTTCTTATATGTACGTCTATATATGTCAAAACATAATTTGCCATATGCAATTATTATACCAATTTGATTAGCATCAACACCATTCAGGCACTCAAATCCTTTGATTTAATTTTACTTGGTTTGATACTTTAATTACCAATTTGAAGACCCAATTCTTTAGTGCATGAATGCATTTCGTAAGAAATTTCATATGTCACCTTGAAGGTTATTTATACATAATTGTAATTCAATATGTTTTGGGTGCAGAGCCTCACCACCTTATGCATAATAATAGAGTTCATGACTATTTGTGACGCAAAAAGTTATTTATACCTCAATTCTATTTTTATTACACTTGTATGGGGTAACGGACTTGCATTAAGACTCAGTCTGTAAAGACTTTCCACTTATAATTTCATGGGTGAAACTTCAGTCAGACTTAGAGTACAAAATAAGCATTGCTCCAAAATCCATGCTCATACAGTGGGTGCGATATGATTAAACTACTCATATGTATAGTGTTATTCATGGAGCAGGTTGATTATATCTAAGGGCTGCTATGATCTGTATAAAGCATAATTTTACTGCATTAATTTATTTAGAATCTTCCTAGAACAACATCATTCATAGTTTTGAAAGTTTTCTGAAATCAAGTTCCTCTGTAGACCTAGGTGTTCATAAGCATACTATAGAGGTAATTATGGTCTTACTTAAGCTCTATTGTTATCTAGTATTCAAGATTTATCATAAGTAAGCACATAATCACGATTTCATCCCCTGCCAGCATAAGGTATTTCCAGTTTGGGTTTGATTTTCAGTAATTTTGAGAAGATCAAAATTGTTGGAAGATCAAAATCATACCTTTTAAGTGAGGCTGACAGGTAATTATTGTCGGCTACAGTGGAGGGCGGCGGTGTTGGTGGCGCGGCAGCGGTGGAGGCTTGGTGTGCGGCGGCAGTGGAGGTGGATATGTTGGTCACGCGGTGTCGGGGGAGGATGAGGTGTTGCCGGCGGTGGGGCACAGTGGAGATGAGAACGACAGTGAAAACGGGGCAGTGGAGGTGGGGGGCACTGTGGGATCGCCGGCGGTGAGAACTCAAAGTATTCGAAGAGAGAAACAGGGAGAGAGAAAACCAGATCTGGGGGATTTTTTAAAGACTTTTAGCGATGGAATGAAGCCGTCGCTAAATGTCAGTCGGTGAAGGTCGAACTTTTACCAACGGACTTTTTAGCGACGAAGTTATTCCGTCGCTAAAATATTTTTATTAAACCCTTGGAAATAAAAATTCTAAAAAACTTTTAGCGACGGAAGGGCCGTCGCTAAAAGACCGCCGGAAAAATTCCGTCGCCAAAAACTTTTACGACGTCTGATTCCGTCGCTAATAGTATTTTGACCACGAAATTTTTACCGATGGGACTTTTCGTCGGTGAAAGATTATTTAGCGATGGAATCACTTCCGTCGCTGAAAATCCGTCGCAAAAGACCTCTTTTCTTGTAGTGCTGGACCTTGGAGAGGTGGGTGGTTACAAATCTAAAAGATAAAGGAAGTCACAATTTTGGAGATGCTCAATGGATCTACATTAGGGCTATAAATGAATCGAGCTGTTCACGAACGGCTCGGGGTTCGTTTGCCTTATAACTCGTTCGTATAATATACGAACAGAACATGAACAAGTTTTTAGAACTCGTTTATTAAACGAACCGAATATGAATATTCTAAAATATTCGTGAACAGCTCGTTTCAATAATAAATAAATTATAATATATTTTAAATATACCATTTACATAAATCATATATATATATATATATATATATATATATATATATATTAAAATTTAAACTTATAGACCATAGAATCAATTAGCCCAAAACTAACTTCAAGCCCATTTAAACACAACCCACGTGATATATATAATAAAGCCCAAGTCCATTCCTAGTTATTAACCCATTTAAAAACCTTAACAAGAACACCCTAACTTAGATTTCTCTCAATTAGCCGCCCTCTCCACCTTTCTGCCTCTTTCTCTCTCCCGGGACACCCACGTTTCTGGCACTCTCTCTCTCTCTCTCTCTCTCTCTCATGTCACACATGAATACATACCAGAGACCACTCACCATCTCTCGCCCTCACATACAAGCACGCACACCTTACATATTGACGGCGGAGTAATGACAACTTTCGATCTTACGCCAGAGCCATAAAAAACATCAGATCTGGAATCCGGCATCCTCTCCGTTCAAATGTTCGTCAAGATTCATCTCCAAATCCACTCAATATTATCAAATTCGTCGAAGGAGGGTCTCAATCTGTGAGTCGTTTGTAGCATAGTAGTCGGAATTGGTAGTTCAGATTTGTAATTGCGATTCCATCTTGAGTTCTTGAACGGATTTTGAAGCTTAAACTCGGTTCGCTTGTAAACAAACGAGCTGAGTCGAGACTGAGTTCTGTGGTGACGAACTCGAGCCGAGTTCAAACATCAAGATTTCTGCTCTTAGAACACGAGCCGAGCCCAAACATGTAAGAAAATATACGAACTGAGTTCGAACACGCCCTTGTTCGGCTCGAACTTGGTTCGTATACACCCCTAAGCTACATGTTCACAGCCATACTGTGGCTAATTTCGAAAAGCAGGAATAGAGAAAGTTTTGATGGGATAACTACACAGGTGGATGTTGGATGGAGAAGCTGTAGCATATTTGCTAAAGACCATGAAAAGGCCTTTGAGGAAAAGAACAAGAAAATTCCAAAAAACAACCGGACAGTAACTTGGTCTCTTCCTCCTGCAGGTATCGAGAAGCTAAATGCTGATTGCTGCGCCAAATCTAGTACCTCAGGAGGATATGGTGGACTTTTGCGTGATAACCAGGGCTGTTGGATGAGAGGTTTTTGTGGATACATCCCAATGGCCAACGCTCTAGAAGCTGAACTCTAAGAAATTGTACGATCGAAAGGATTACAGATTGCCAGAGATAGAGAATCAAGAATTTCATATTTGAAACTGACTCTAAAATGGCGATGGAAATGATTTCGTCCAATGGCACTCCTGTACATCCTTTGAACAATCTCATTAAAGATGCTAGAGCCCTTGTAAATACCACAAATTCTATTGTAATGCATATATATAGGGACGGTAACAAATGCGCGAATCAATTGTCTAGATTGGGAGAGTAACAAAGGGAGTTTTTTGTGTATCTTATGCAACTACTTACGGCGGTTATCCCTTTGTTAGCCATTGACAAAGCTGATGTTGCCCATGTTAGGGCCTAGGTTGTAATGTTCCCTTATTAATATTATTTTCAGTTGCACCAGGAAAAAAAAATCAGCTTTATTGAATAACACGTTTGAAGTCACACAATCATTAAGCAAGGCATCACAAAATGACTCTTCATGAAGAGAAATATAATTCATTGACTAAGATAAATTGTTTATTAGGATAAACAGTGTCTAACCACAAATAAATTATACTAATTTCTAAATAGATCTGAAAAGGGTTTACCAAAATACTCTATTTAGGGTGCGTTCGAAACTCATTTCAGTTGTTATTTTAAAAAAAAATCAAAATCAAAACATCTTTGAGTTTTCTTTTTTACAAAATTGATGGGTTGTATGATAACAATTTTGTATAATTGGTGTTGAAAAAATAGAAAAAATCAAGTACACAGAACTTTTCTTAAACAACCCATCTGCATAAAAAAGAAAAACTCAAAGATTTTGATTTTGTTTTTCTTTTTTTGAACACAAACTCTATACTGAAATGGGTTCAAACAGACCATAAATAAAAGATCTTGCATTAGAATGGATTCTTGAGTAATGACTTCACACTCATTGTTTTTTGGCCGAATCAACCATTCTAACAAAAAATTGCCAACCAACATCTTAGAAGGGTTGTGTATTTGCAAGTCAAAACGAAGAATAATCTTTCAGAAAATGAACTACTTTTCTTGAATAAATTCGATAAACTTCATGAAACAGATACAGCAGAAAAAGAAGAAAAACGGAACTTCTACGCAATGTGTTGACATGAACTACCGAAGTGGCGAGGTTGGTATTGTTCTCTGGCACCGCCTTGAGAGGGTCAACGTACGTAGGGGAATACGCCTGGGGAATTAAGGACACAGCTTTACAAGTGTCCCCCCACCGCTGCCGAGAATCAGCCACAGCTAGAGCAGCAGCATAACCTACTATCATCTGCATCATCATCCAGTGCCTTTACCCACCAGCTTCACAAACTTTTCTTGCTTTGGGTGAATAACTTGCACTGATTTTAAAAGGGAATTGAGAGGAAAAATGGCTGACGAAGTGGCGGTAAGAAACACTGCAGCTTCATTGCTGTTCATCAACTGGTTCACGTACGTGTTTGGGTTTGCCAGTTGGTGTCCGGACAGGTATATCAACGGCAAAGCACATCAACCAACTAGGGTTTTCCTCTCTGTTAATAAATTGGGTCAGTGAACCTATTATCCGTTCACTAACAGATAATGTGTATTTGTTAGTTTGGATAAATACAGTTATTTAGAGAATATTTATCTCTTAAGTGTTTGAGATAAATACAATCTTTATCTCCTAAGAGTTGGAGTTAAAGTCAGTCTCTAATTGTATCTCTATATAAAGGCTAGAGATATCCCAATAAATAACAAGTCAATAGTAATAACCCTCTCTCTATAGCACTCTCTCTAGAGCAATCACCAAGCTCTAAGATTTGGTTCGTGGACGAAGAACTCGACTCTAGTAGCCGTTTTCGTACCTGCGAAAAAGATCAAGCGTGTTGGAGGCTCGTAACAACAAGGATCCTACGTCGGAATATTCGGAGACTTCATACGGTATGTTTCCGAACCCACTACGTGTTACGTGGTAGCGCAATAATTGTTGTAATCGTTTCAACATTGGTATCAGAGCATGATTACTTGTTGATTCGCCTTTAACATGCTAGATTAAATTATGTGCATGTTGCGATTTTTTCCGGATACATGAACGAGACCCATTACAAAAATTCAAAATTTATTGAGCATGTTTTCTGAAAATTAATTATATGTTTTTGTTCTCCTATGGTTGAGGATGAACTCCGTAAAATTTCGTGATTTTTTGGATGCATGGTTTGTGAGAAATCACGATTTTATTTTTTAAGAAAACTGTGTTTTTTTTGAGTTTTGGGACTCAAATTCGGAGCATGATATTCAGTTTTTATCATGATTGTTTGGTACATAATTAATCTATGTCGCATAAGCTTTCCAACGATATATCGTACGCATTATTTGGCTTAAAAACGAGAGAGATATGGCATTCGGAAGTTGGCATCGTGGCATGGCGGCGGCTGGAAAAAATTAGGGTTTAATGAAGAAGATGAACAGTGCATGTCACGCGCTAAAGCCGAGCCACAGCTGCACCCACGCGCCAAGGACGCGCCCACGCGCGAAGGCAGCTGCGCACGACACGCGCGGGCCAAGCCGCGCCGCCACGCGCCAGCTGTGGCTGATACCACGCGCGACACTCGCCGCACGCGCCCAGGCCAAGCTGATTTCACGCGCTCCCACGCGTGCGCGTGTAACTCACGCGCCTGTCAAAAAAAAAAAATTTCAAACGCAGCCCCACGCGCAAGGCGGCGCGTGAGGTATTTTCTGGCGGTTTTTTGATCCTCCACCGGCGTGTGGAGCTCCTTTTTGGCTTCTGAATTTTTTCTATGGTATTAAATTTACCTTAATACCCTCTGTGTGTGTTCTGTTTAATTTTTTAAATGATTTTTTCTAGAAAAATTAGCTTTAAATTTTTTTTTGATGCACTCAGAATTTTTCTTTAATTCTAGAGGGTCTATTAGGGATAAATTTACTGTTTGCCAATTTTAAGAATTTATCTCTCATTTTTGGGCCATTTAGAAATATTTTTTTTGGTACTTTTGTGGTCCAAAAAATACGAATAATGTGCAAATATTAATTTTTTGCACTTTGTGAGCAGAAATAAATATTATGGAGAGCTATATGACATAAATGAATTATTTATTTGCCTTGATTAGTGTTATGGTTTAAATATGTTTTTTGTTGAAATATATTTGTTGGGCTTTTGGTAAGCCCACACCTCTTTAAACCCAATTTCAAGGCATTTACGCCCGTTTTCCTTGGAAGGAGAATGTGACCTATTCATCCATTTAAATTACCCTTTAACTTGTTATTTGAGCATGCTAGTTTTAGGTTAAATGGATGGATACTAGATTGGCATTCTAAAGAAACTTATGTTTATGTGTTTACTCTTGCTTTAAGAAAATTCTTTTGAGAATAATGTACTGTGCGACATCTCCATTTATTTTATTGGAGTAGTTTGTAGTAGGATTCTCAAAGATGTTGTATTCTACTATTTCCCTGTATATTTTCAGAAAGCCTTGTACGGGGATGTAATTTCGCACGCACATTATTCAAGTCAGAATTTTCTTAGCATAAGTTATTAGAATGCCAATGGGGCTCAATGGAGTCCTTGCACACTTTATTGCATGGTGCAATTTTATATTATTCTAAATTATCATGTGGATGATTTATTATATTGTGGCTTATATAATGATGAAATTTATTGCAAAAAATTACTTGAAAAATATTTTTCCCAACTCACATACATGGGAGATGATTACGAGCTTAGCAAATTTTCGATTTCATGATGTGAGGAAGGATTATGTTTTTCATTTGAATTTTTTGAAATAAATAGAAGGATGTATAATTAATGTTTTTTCCTTGCGCAATCTAATGTAGTGAATATAATGGCCACCAAGAATGTCATAGCTGATCTCGTTAAGGGTGAGAAACTTAACGGAGACAATTATGACGTTTGGCACAAAAAGATGAAATTCATGCTGAACGAACAAGAGCTCGAGGAGCACTTGACCAAGGAGATGGTCGCGCCAACTGAGGCGCAACCCCTAAGAGACCACACTGCCTACCAGAAATGGAATCAGAAAGATCGTAGTGCGCGCTACACCTTGTTGAGCAGCTTGCAAAATGATCTAATCGGGCAGTATGATGAACTTCCAACTTGCAAAGCTTTATGTGAGCAGCTCAAGTTCTCTTTTGGTGGAACCTCAACTACGCGGCTTCGTAGCCTTGTGATTAAGTTTGAGGAGTACACAAAAGACCCTAAACATACCATGAGTGAACATCTAAGGATGATGTCCAATATGATTGGTAAGCTGAGGGATGCTGGCCATGCGCTCACAGATGAGCAGCAAGTCAGAGCTGTCATAAGGTCCCTTCCTGCCTCATGGGCCAATATGAAACAGATATTGACCCACAGTGAAAACATCAAGAACTTTTCTGATGTTTCACAGCATGTCATCCTTGAGGACGAGACTCGAGATGCTGACAAGACCCTTGCTTATGTCGCCCAAGGGGGATCGCGCAATGCAAATGGCAAGCGCGGAAGACAAAGTAAGAAAGGTAAGAAAGGCGAGGCTAGCACTTCTGCGCCAAAGGAAGGAAAAATGAAGAAACGCAAGAGAGGAAAATGTGGTGGGAAAAAGGATCTGTCTAAAGTTAAATGCTTCAACTGTCAACAGAAAGGACACTTCGCTCGTGATTGCACTGAGCCGAAGAAGGTACTTTCAGAATCTCTCTCTCAGTTATATGTTTCCTCACATGTGATGGTTGCTCATTCCCAACCTGTGTGGTTTGTGGATACAGGTGCAACAAAACATGTAGCACGTGATCGAGAGGGGTTCGTAGATTATCACCGGATTCCAGCGGGTAGCAAACATATCTTCATGGGAAACAATAGCTCCGAAGAGGTGCTAGGGGTTGGTTCTTACCAGCTCAAGTTGCGCACTGGGCGCACATTGATTCTTGAGGATGTGCGATATGCACCCACTGTTCGGCTTAATCTACTTTCAGTTACTGCTTTATTAGACAGAGGTTTTTTCTTTATTTTTAAGGGTAATAAGTTGGACATCTTTTTGGATGATGTTTTGTTCGGACATGGTTTTCGCATGGATAGTCTTTTTCAATTGGATTTAAATGATTCACAGTCCTCTTATTCTTATGTTGTGAATGATAATATTGTGAATGATTCTACCACCTGGCATGCAAGACTGGGCCACATAGGCCAAGATAGGATGACTCGTTTGGCTAGAGAAGGCCTTTTGGGCCCACTCGCAAGAGTCAATCTACAAACTTGTGAGGCTTGTTTGGCCGGTAAAGCATCCAGGAAGCCTTTTGGAAAGGCTGTGAGAGCAACTCAACCACTTGAGCTAGTTCACTCTGACATATGCGGACCTATGAGTGTAAAGGCACGCCATGGCGCCTCTTATTTCCTTACACTGATAGACGATTATACGCGATATGGTTATGTGTATCTGATATCTCACCGCTATGAAGCTTTGGACTGTTTTAAACGCTTTGTAGCTGAGGTTGAGAATCAGAAAGAGAAGAATTTAAAAACTCTTCGCACTGACCGAGGACGCGAATATTTGTCAGATCACTTCAAGAAGTTTTGTGAGGAAAAAAGGAATACGCAGGCAACTTACTATTCCTAATACTCCACAACAAAATGGCATTACGGAAAGAAGGAATAGAACATTGTTAGACATGGTTAGGTCTATGATGGCGCAAGCAAACCTCCCAATATCTTTTTGGGAGGATGCTCTTTTGACTGCAGCCTATATACTTAATCGAGTGCCTTCACAATCAGTCAAGTCCACCCCATATGAGCTTTGGAATGGCCAAAAGCCAAATTTGGATAACTTGCGCCCATGGGGCTCAGCAGGTTATGTTCACAGTATTTCTCATAAGTATGGGAAACTAGGGCCTAGAGCTAAAAAGAGTATCTTCTTGAGGTATTCTGAAAACTCTAAAGGCTATGTGATGTATGGTGAACATCCAAATGGTGGAAAGACTGAAATAGAGTCTCATGATGTCGATTTCATAGAGAATGATTTTCCTAGCATTGGAGACGCAAGTAAGAATCTTGACCTCTATGAGTTAGAGGAAGTTGAAGCCACTTTACCATCTCCAAGCGAAGGTGGGGATTAGTTCCTCATCCTGTTGTCGCTGAAGATAGTATAAGTGATCTTCAACCTAGTGGGAGCATCCTAGACAGTGGGAGCACACCATCAGGACCATCAGGTCAACAAGATTCTCAACTGCGTAGAGGTGCACGAGGAAGAGTTCCACGTCGTCGTTTTGAGATTGACGGTGAAATTCTTATGTGCACTCCAACTGATGAAGATGAGCCCACTTCTATGGAAGAAGCCTTATCTTCACCTACTAGTAATGAGTGGATGGCTGCAATGAAAGATGAGTTGAGCTCAATGGAGAAGAATCAGGTCTGGGAGTTGGTTGACCTTCCGCCAGGGCGCAAGACTGTTGGAAACAAGTGGGTTTTAAAAGTCAAGCGCAAGGCAGACGGGTCAATTGACAAGTATAAGGCACGTCTTGTGGCGAAAGGCTATACCCAACTGCGGGGTGTGGACTATGAAGACACTTTCTCCCCAGTGGTGAGATTTGCTTCAATTCACCTGATCCTAGCTATTGTCGCCCAGCAGGATTTAGAACTTTTTCATATGGATGTTAAGACTGCGTTTCTCAATGGAGAACTAGACGAAGAGATTTATATGGCTCAACCTGAGGGTTTTGAAGTCAAGGGACATGAGCGCAAAGTTTGCCGGCTCAAACGTTCTATATATGGTCTCAAACAATCGTCTAGGCAGTGGTACTTTAGGTTTCATCATGCCATTACCTCTATAGGTTTTGAAATGATTGAACAAGACCATTGCGTTTACGTAAAACGATCCAAGAAAAATATTCTGATCCTTTCTTTGTATGTGGATGACATTCTTTTAGCTGGGAATGACATGAGTTCCATTGTCGCCACTAAGCAGTGGCTGTCCTCAACTTTTGAGATGAAGGACATGGGAGAAGCTAATTATGTGCTCGGGGTTAAAATCATACGTGATCGTCCAAAGAGACTTCTCGGTTTGTCTCAAGAGACATATATCAAAAAGGTCATTGAACGATTCCGTATGCATAACTCAAAACCCATAGACACTCCAATGGACAAGGCGTGTACTTTAACAACAGACCAATGCCCAAAGAATGATGAGGAAAAGAATCGGATGTCCAAAGTGCCTTACGCGGCTGCAGTTGGGAGTCTGATGTACGCTATGTTGTGTACGCGTCCAGACATCTGCTTTGCCGTTGGAATGGTGAGTCGTTATCAGAGTAATCCTGGACCCGCTCATTGGAATGCGGTGAAGAGGATTCTTCGATACTTACGTGGAACCGCTGATCTCGTCCTGTGCTATCATGGTGGAGACTTGAGATTGAGAGTATACAGCGATGCTGATTGGGGCGCTGATAGAGATGAGCGCATATCCACTTCAGGTGGAGCTATCTCTTGGTACAGCAAGAAAAAGTCTTGCATCGCCCTATCCACGATAGAGTCGGAGTATGTTGCTTGTTCAGCAGCAGTCCAGGAAACTGTTTGGTTGAGGTCATTCTTACAGGCTCTAGGGGTTACAGCTCATGCAGATGAGTCTGTCACTGTTCACTGTCTCAATACAGCTACCCTAGATTTTGTAACGGACCCCAAATATCAAACACATATGCTTTCGTTATCACTTCATTAGAACTTTAGTTGCGCAAGGAGAGGTGACCATGAAGCATATACCTACTGGCAGAATGGTGGCTGATCCTTTGACCAAGCCTATTGCTAGAGATGTTTTCCTTTCTCATATTAGGAGTATGGGACTACGTAGGTTTTGATATGTTTATGGCATCTTATGTACTTGACATTATTTATTACATTAAATTTTTCGTTCCTTGATTTGAGTTTATTATGGAATGAATGAATAATCTTTGTGATTACATATACATCCTTATTGAGAGTGTCACCAGGCTCGAATTGACCCACTCACACGGGTAATTCACCTTGGCGCTAAGATAGCGAGCAAGATGAGACATAATTGTCTTAAGCGCCAAGTGGGCGAATAAGATGATACAGCTTATAAAGCAAACATGTCGCCTTAGTTGGAGCTAAGATGAGACCTAATAAATGTAGGTCGATCATAGAGTATCTCCACAACTCTATGTAGCCTGTTTACAGCCGAATGTGAGATTTCAGGCAGGCACTATGAGAGTGACTGGGCTGAAAAACTCAGGTTAGGCGCTTGTACAGCGACTAGACTTAGATTCGTATGGCGTATTTTATTATACATTTATGTGACACGCCCTTGCGGGTTACGCCATAGCATGCAAATCATACTGCATGTGCTAAATGCAGACCGACAGTGGGAGTGACGAATGAATCCCTGCTTCGTCACTGTGTGAGCCACTTGGATCAAAATTTTTTGATCCTATATGGTACCCTTTTCACCTTAGACTATGTCATGAAGAGGATACTCAATGTCGCTACTTTAGCATGTACCCTTGGATCATGGATGATGCGGTCTCGCGGGGCATGTCTAGGAAAGCGGTTGGGTCTAATTGGAATGACATGAGGGCTTTGGGAAGAAAGTTCAATATTACATCATGTTGTGTGATTCATAGCCCGGGCGACTTTGTCGATTTTCGTTTCGATATGAGTCATGAATACATAACATATGAGAGGTTTAACACTGCTCACTATGAGGGATTTGAGAGTGTTTAATCTGGTGTAGTTGAACTATCTGGGGTACATACGAGATTTTTTTAGAGTGATGTATTGTGTTAGTTTGGTGATAACTTAATACAATACTCCTCAACTGGACATCCTTTCTCGTAGGTCGCACGTTCCATTTCCTGTATGAGGAGATGAGTGGACGAGAGATAAAGAGGGACTGTACGATTTATTTGCCCTGTGTGTGGGCGAGTGGGAGCTGTTAATAAATTGGGTCATGGACCCATTATCCGCCCACTAACAGATAATGTGTATTTGTTAGTTTGGATAAATACAGTTATTTAGAGAATATTTATCTCTTAAGTGTTTGAGATAAATACAATCTTTATCTCCTAAGAGTTGGAGGTAAAGTCAGTCTCTAATTGTATCTCTATATAAAGGCTAGAGATATCCCAATAAATAACAAGTCAATAGTAATAACCCTCTCTCTATAGCACTCTCTCTAGAGCAATCACCAAGCTCTAGGATTTGGTTCGTGGACGAAGAACTCGACTCTAGTAGCCGTTTTCGTACCTGCGAAAAAGATCAAGCGTGTTGGAGGCTCGTAACAACAAGGATCCTACGTCGAAATATTCGGAGACTTCATACGGTATGTTTCCGAACCCACTACGTGTTACGTGGTAGCGCAATAATTGTTGTAATCGTTTCAACACTCTCTTTCTCTGCACCTGTTATGGTTTCAAGTCTTCAGTGATTAGCTAGGTCCAACGCTTTCTCCACGTTCCTTTCCTTTTGGGTCTTTGTGTAACAATTGTTCATGAAAGGTGCCCAAGCCTGAAAGGGGTCTAAAGCATGTTAAAGTGTTACATATGAACCCGAGTGCAAGATGCTTCCATGCGATTAATGGGCATAATGTAATTGTATGTTTGCCTGGATGAGGGTTAATAATGCTGATATACTTGCTCTGTTCATTTATCCAAATCCGGTTGTCAAAGAAAAATGCTCGTCTTACTTCTTCATTATCTAGATATCAATACGTAGTCAAGAGTGTTTTTTTGCCTCTCTTCAGTACCAAATGCCACTAAAAAAAACTTTCTTCGTCTCAATTTAATTGATCACATCGACTTGACAAAGTTAATCAACATTATAAAGTTCTCCATATTACACTTCGACAAACTATTTAATATTTTTTGCCTACAATGGCTTCCTCTTCCCTCGTCTCTTGCTTTATCTGATTTTTGTGCTACACTCATGGTTTAAAACGAGGATTCCATTTCATCCAAGTCCAAAAGCGCCTTCGGTTTTTATTCTTTGTCCTTAACACTTTTTTATCTATCCAAGTTTTGTATCGTCTCGATTCTTACCATGATGATTATTATGGTTTTTGAATAGAAAATTTTCAATGTAAAATTTTGTCCTGGCATGATTTGAGATGATACCAGAAATACACCATTGAAGTTTTATTTTGAGCATAACATTTTCAGGCGGCTCCGTGCTTATTCGGCCGCATCATCGAGCCTCTGTCCCCCATTATGGAACTCTTAAGCTTGTCTCATCAAAAGCAGTGGCGGATGCAGTAGGGGTCACAAGGGGGCACAAGCCCACCTGCTGTCCTCCAAATTGAATCTTACATCTCTCTACATTAAAAGTGTAACTTTTTAAAACATGTTTCTAAACATTTTCATTACGGAAATGCCCTCCTGAGATACTCTATATTACATCATATCCACATGTTTTCAAACTTGATTAGAGATGTCAAAAGGGCCGAGCCGCCCGCGGCCTGGCTTGGCTCGACCCTAAATAGGCCCAGGCTGACCCGGCCTAAATAGGCCTGGGCTGGCCCGGCCCTAAAGGTGAATAGTGCTGACCCTAACGTGTAGAGCCTTGGGGCAGGGCTAAGGCCAGGCCTAATATTTCCAAATTTAGTCCGTCCCGGCCCGGCTTTAAAAAGGTCAAGGTTAGGCCTGGCCCTCTTTTCGGCCCTAAATCTGGCCCTAAACCATTTTGTGTTACTTGCATTTTTTTTCTTTCCCCTTTTTTCTCGCGCCTCATTCTCTCTCTACCTCATATTTTTCTCTTTTTATTTAACGTTTTGGACATGCACATTTTTTTCTGCTTATGATGATGGTTCTTACTTCTTTATCTACTTTTACTTCAAAGGCTCCTCTTTATTACTTTCATGGAATTATGAAGAGAAAATATATGTTTGTTTGTCTAGGAACTAGAAACAACACAATTAGGCAATGAAAATTGGGAACATAACTCTAGGAAGCACGAAAAAGTTCATGATAAAAGTGGTCTAATAATGCATGCTTCTAATGAGATACTTAATACTTTGAAAATGCAAAGCTAGAGGTATATTTGAGTGAAAATATTTAGAGATATCATTGAAAAAAGTTGTTATGTATCCATTTTTGAGTTTAGAAAACAAAAACCCTTCATGACTAAGTTATATTTTTTCCTGTGATAAGATTGTCTTTTTGTAAATAAAAATTACTCTTTGTTGCAAATCAATATTCTCAAATAGAGTAAAAGTAGAGCTCTAAGGCACTTCATTAGCCACAAGAGAGATATTGAATGGTTCGGGCCTGTCAATTTTATTTATTTCGTGAATTAATATTTTCGCAACACAAAAAAGAAATTTTAAAAAAAAAAGGGCCTGGGCGGCCCTAGGCCCGACCCTAAAGTTAAGGCCTAGGGCTTGGGCCTGGACAGGGCCTCCATTTCCTAGATTTGGGCCAGGCCCAAATTTCAAGGCCCAAAGCCCTAAATGGCCCGACCCATTTTTTGGCCCTCTGGGCCCGGGCTGGGCCGGCCCAAGCCCGGCCCTTTGACACCTCTAAACTTGATGCACTCACCACCGTTTACGCCACCTTCAATCGGCACCATGAACAAACAAACGAAGAAAACTAGACCGTTAAAGGGAGAATTTCACATCAAACCTTTCCTACTTTCTGGAATTCAATTAACATTGCGCGCAAGACTTTCTTCTGCAGGTCAGTTCTAAAATTCGAAAGACATGTGAGACCAATAAAATAACCCTAGAGGGGGGTGAATAGTATTTTTAAAAATTAATGGAGAATTTAAACTAAGCACAATCATAAATCTCAATCAAACGATTCTAACTAAACAATCTCAAACAATTAAAGAGCAATAAGTAAAGAGATTGAGTTAGAGATACTTGGCAAGGAGATTTAAATGGTTCGGCTTGAACTACCCTCAAGCCTACATCCACCTCTTCAAGGAAGTCCCTTGCAAGAGCACTAGAATCCACTAGCAACAATCTTCTTCCAGGTCAAGATCAAAACCCTTACAACACTTGGTGATATCCCCACACCAAGCACAAGCCTTGAATCCACAAAGCTCACCCAAGACTTGACAAACCCAAGCCTTGATCACAATCCTTTTACAAAGATCAATTGTGTACAAAAAAACCCTCTTGAAAGGAAATGAGTACAAATGAAGCTCTAGTACAATAGAGAGATGAGAGAATTGATGACTTGAAGAATGCTCACTCTTAATCAAAGAATTGCTCACAAAGATGCTCTCTTTAATGATGTAAAATCATGAAGATGAAGGGAGAAAAGTTAATCTATGAGCCTTGATGTTTCTCTAATGAATGGAAGCTTAAAATGTGGTTTCCATGGTGTATGATGAAGCCCCAAATCATTTATATAGAGAGCAAATGAAATATAGCCGTTATAGGCATAATATGAGCAAAACTGCCATTGCAGTCGACTGTATTTCCAATGCAGTCGACTGGGATCCCCCTAAAATAGCCGTTGGAGTTTTGTCATCGAAAATAGCCATTGGAGCTGAATTTTGACCAATGCAGTCGACTGGATTCAAATACAGTAGATTGTATTACCTTACTGCCTATCAGCTGCCTCACAAAACCTTTTTTTTTTTTTCCTATTTTAGGCATAACTTTCTTTAGAAAAATTAGATTGATGTGCCGTTTTTTGCCAGTAACTGGTTATATGACTTTTGCCAGATCCAAGCTTGGTTTATTACTTTCAGATACATTAATACCTGAATGTCTTGGTCCTTGCTTAATCATGTTAACATTATTTGGGTGATCTTTTTGTTGGTTCACTTGACTTGACTTGATTTGCATTTTCTTTTTCTTTTGGAATGGTTGAACTGCACATGGATGCGTATGCAGGGCAGCGGTGGAGTTGTGTTTTGGGAGAGGGTGAGAAAGCTTGCATTTTCATTTATACAAGTAGTCTCATGGAATTGCAGGTGGTAAATTGATACAACGAATTCATTCATTGTCATTCCAGAATGTTGTGCACCAGGAAATCAGTTGGTTTGATGACCCTGCAAATTCAAGGTGCGTCAATTATCTAATTAATTACAACCTTTGTTACTTTTTTCCATTTTCTGAACTAATTGTAACACTGCGTTACATATATTTTTCCTAAGTGCATTAGAATGATCATCCCATCTGTATCTGTTAATAGTTGAGTGAGTGCAATTTTTGGTGATGCTTTCAAAAAAGTCGTTACCAGATGTTGCATCATATAGTAGTCCAACACATGTAGCCTTATCTTGAGTTTCTAGCAAAAAATTGTGACCTAACTGATGATGGTTGGTGGAGGATAGAAAACAGAAAATTTTGGTCCAGTTGAAGAACATCAAGGATCAGATTGACTAATTTATATTTCTTATTGGGCTAGGGCTTATATATCTCAAAATAACAGCTAGTTACATCTTGTTTCTTTGTGTTGCTATTGGATAAGAGATTATTGTGGGTACAATGAACTTAATGTGCCAACAAACTAAATCATATTAGAAAAGAGGGAAGTGAGCTTGTACAGATTTGATGCAAATGATGTAGCATTTTGCAAATATTGCGTGTTATCACGACACGATTAAAACCTTCCTTATTTTCTTTTGTTCCATTGTCCTAACATAACTAGCCTTCCTAGTTTTTTTTTTTTGACAAGGAGTCCCACACATCCGCATTGTGGAATTCTGTAGGTCGAACATGATTTACTTAACCTCATGCTTCATGGTTTTCTTGTCTAACAATTAGCAATATATGTATGTTTACTCTGCATAAATCTGTGTTTTTTTTTTGAAGATATTCATGTTTGGCCTAAAAGATGCATAGATCTTGAGCTTGTTTGGTTATTTAGCTATTTTGAGAAGTTGAAATGTAATGTTGGGGGTTCCAATTCTTGGGAGGTTGTTTAATTATTGAGCTTGTTTGGTTATTAGCATTATAGGTTTTCATCTCAAATTAGAAAATTAATTTTTGGTTCCAATTAGGTTAATGATGTTGTTTTTGATTGGATTCAAATTTTGGGTGGATAAGCAGGTGGTGGGGTTTGTAGTAGTTCAAAGAACTTTGTGTTGTGTGGTCCTCTTGGTGCTGTTATGGAGAGAGAGAGAGAGAGAGAGAGGGAGAGAGATAGAGTTTATCATTTATGTATGTAAAGTGATCTTCATAGCATTTTTCGTGGAACCTCTAGCCGAGGTGTTTCATTTTTGTAATTTTCGTTTCGCTAAAACTTGTAATTTTATTTCGGAATATGTAGGATGTGATCTATTATATTTAGCAAAAGTTAGTATTGAGTGTTAATTAATGGTGTATGAAATTTGATTAGGGTTAACTGTCGATGGATTAGTTGACTTTATTGTTCGTGTGAATTCAATTACAGGAAACAAGTTTGGTTTTTAAAAGATAAAAAAAAAATTGAAAACAACCTGTTTTTAATTTTTGCTGTGGACTTTTAGCGATGAAATTATGTCACCACAAGTATTTTAAACAAATCATAGATGATTTTTAGTGACAAAAATATGCCACGAAAGGTTTCAAATATTAGGGATAGACTTTTAGTGATGGACTTTCCATCGCTAAAAGGTCTCCTCGTTTAAGCCATGGACATATATATGGCGACGAATTTCCATGGCTAAGAAGGTTTAGCGACGGACTTTTAGCAACGGAATTTTCGTCGCTAAAAATCCAATTTACAATTTTTTGCAAAAATTACGAAAATTGAAAAATACTTTTACTGACGGAATATTTCGTCGCTAAAAGTATTTATTTCCGTCAGTAAAATTAGATTTTCACCGACAGATAACTAATTTCCGTCTCTAATCTTTTAGCGACGGGGTTTTTCGCAAGGGACTTTTAGCAACGGGCAGTCCGTCACTAAAAGTTTTTATCGACGGAAATTTAACTTTTAGCGACGGAAAAAACTATCGTTAAATGTGTTCAATAATTTTGTTTAGTGACGCTAAAAAATTGTCATTAAAAGAATTTAGCGATTAATAATTATCAAAATATTGTTTTGGTAGGTGCAAATAATGCACATACTGGCAATTTTTTTTGTTGATAGACATACCAATGTGCACTTGTCAATGCAGTAAAGGAAATGTTCTTAAATTTAGTTTCTTTAAATTTGACTATGCAGGTTGCATACAAGGAGATAAACATCGTGGGGGTATAGAGGTTGGAGGCTAAGGGTGGTTGAGACGTTCATATCATTCCGACCTTCACCCAGTTACTGTATGTCTTGGTGCTTCATGCTGGTGAGTTCAGTAGATATCTTCTGTCCAAAAAAATATTTATGTTCTTATAATTGACTATTAGTACAATGTTTTTATTGTTAACCGGAAAACAAAGTCATGATGCAGACAAGATCTCGAGCCGATACCAAACAATTGGTCCAAAAGTCGTGACTAAAAGCGAAGTCCTAAAATGAGGTTTTGTACCACTACACTTTTACTAACATCAAGTATAAATATAATGATGCCAAAGAAGTGGGTTCGTAGTCGACGTGGTGGTACCATAAGGAATGCAGTCCGAGTCAGATGCCAAGTATACTGGTGAGGGATATGACAAGGATGAAGTAAGGATAGAGACCAAGGGCCTCCCAGACAAAGCCTGAACGTGGCAATACTGCAAGGGCGATGGCGTGGGGTGAATACACGACGACAGTCACAATCCGATGCTTAAGTCCAGAGTCGAGGTCATGTATGTTTCTCTCTAAAAATTCTAGAGTGAGGAAGTGAATGTGAGAATGAATTCTGAAAAATGTGAAGTCCTAAAAATGAATTCTCAAGGCCCTTATTTATAGAGGTTGACATGATGATGTCATCAATCAACACATGGCGCTCCTCAGAAAATGACACATCATCGAGGGATCCATAGGTGCCGCTGCTCCACAAACTGTCACATAGTATATTCACCCAGCCTACCTTGCACAACGTCGCTCTATCTATCTGGAAATACTGACCCACACAGTGTTGGTGCGGCCAGAGAGCCCCCTTGATCTAGCCACCAGTCTAAAGCCCTTGCAGAGTCCTATAGGGCGCTGAGAGAGGTCAAGGACCAGGCAGTTGTGGGTAAGACCCGACGCCCAACTGTCAGACAGACTAGGCGTGATACCCTCCTAAGACTTTCTCGCGTCACTAAGTGACTCGGGGGTCATAGTCCCTAGGGTTGCAGATGAAAGCCTTCAGTGCCTTAGGCTAATCATGTAAACACCCTGGCGGAGATAGTGTCTCGGAGGAATGGCCTATCCTATTGGTGAGTCCTTGTGCCGGAGCACTCAGAGCGGGCCAAGGAAGTGTCTCGGATTAATCGCCTACCTGACAGGCCGAGATAATATCTCGAAGGAACTGTTTACCTAACAGAAGGGGAGTCTTCATGTTAGAGCACTTAGAGCTCCCGGCAGAGATAATGTCCCGAAGGAATCGCATATCCCCACGGGTGAGCACTCAGAACGTGCCAAGTTTGTGTCCCGGAGAAGGCCTACTCGACAGGCTGAGGTAGCATCTCGGAGGAGCTGTCTACCTAGCAAAAGTGGATTTTACATGCCGGAGCACTTAGAGCTCCCTAGCAAAGATAGTGTCCCGGAGGAGTCTCCTATTCTTGAGAGTGAGTCCTTACGTCGGAGCGCTCAGAGCGCACCAAGGTAGTGTCCCGGAGGAGTAGCCTATCCCCATGGATGTTGCACACCCCGGGGAGTGGGTCGAAGCACATTCCACGACCAAGGTAAGATGTGACGGGGGTCATGGAGTCAACGCGTAGGCGATAGGGGTCATGCGCAGGTGATGGTGACGGGCGTCACATAGTTGGTGTGAGGGCTCCGGCGATAGGGGTCACGGAGTCAGGGCTTGGAAGCCATGAATATGCAGAGTTAGTGCTCGGGCGATGGCGAGTGTTGCTGATGGCGCATGGCCGAGGCAAAGAGAAGTGAGCATGCATGGGTGAAAAGCCAGCCGAGCCCGAAAGGGGATGATGCGACCATCTGAGCAAGAAAGGGGCTACGAAGGTTGAGGCACGCCGACTGCCAAGGGGGAAGATGTGTGCCAGTCTGAGTAAAAATAGGGTACGAAGGTTGAGGCATGTCTATCGTCAAGGGAAAAGATGTGTGAGCGACTGAGCAAAAAGGGGTTACGAAGGTTAAGGCACACCGACTGCCGAGGAGAAAGATGTACGACCGGCTAAGCAATTGAGCGGACGCATTTTGATCGGTCTGAAGCATTAAAAAATTGATCGTTTAAAATATTGACATGTCGCACAATACACGAATCACAATGGCCTATGGGTATTGGCAAGATAGGTTAGGAACACATAACATCTAAGTTTATTAGTGACAAGATATATACATAAGGTTGCAATTTTAGAGAACCCCTTCTCTTAAGAATTCCTTACGAAACAAAGTGGATAAAAACAACTTTTAGAATTTTATCTCAACTTAAATGACTCACATTAGGGTGAAATTTTCAAGATAAAACTAAATACTTTAATTATTGTGGATTGAAAAAGAAAACTCAACCTTGCAAAACTTGTCAAAGTCTATAGTCGCTTCTTTGACCTATGGCAAAGGACAAGGTAAAGAGCTCAAATAACCCAATAAAGTTCTAAGCTGCCAAGGACACCAACAAAATGACTAATAATAACCAATTATCCCAAATGATATCCTTATATCGACTAACAAAACAAACATCATTCAGCATTTTATCCTATACATGTAATGTGCATGGAATGCTAAGAAAAAGGTATAGTGACTATGTTGGTTTCAAATCGAACCAAACGTACAAACATCGAATGTGTGGATATCAATAGAGTGCTGTATATATAGATCGCTAGTACATAAACAAACGTACGTCCAAAGGGCCTTATCAAATTTGAGAATTCTTCATATATAGTCATATATTAGTCTAGTCTTAACTTAAAGCAAATGGTCAAGAATCAGATTTGAATTGATACTACACGATGCAACAGTAACATGAAATAAATATATCACACCAACAAGGTAAAGAGTAACGATTAGAGCCTTTAAAAATGGTTAAGCTTGAAAAAACTGGATAAGAAAGGAGAACAAAGCCTACAAAGCTAATGTTGCTTGACTTTTCTGTTTCGACAATTCTTTAAAAGGCAATTTGTACCACGAAATAAATGATTTCAAAAGAAGTCAAAGCAAGATATTCAAAGAAGACTCATCAAGATTGAAATAAAAAAGATAACCCTAGAGGGGGGATGAATATGATTTTAAGACTACTTTAAAAAATAACAAGTAATTACTACAAACTTAGAGAAGCTATGAATAACACTTGAAAAGCCACAAACAACAAATCTCAAACACAATATCTCAAGTAAGCAAACTAAACAATCTTAACACAAGTATAAAACGATAATGTAAAGAGAGAAAGGTTTAGAGATACTTAACAAGGAGATTTAAATGGTTCGGCTTGAAATACCCTCAAGCCTACGTCCACCCCTTCAAGGAAGTCCCTTGAAAGGCCCTAGAATCCACTAGTATGATCTTTCTTACAGGTCATGATCAAACCGCTTACAATCCCTTAATGCTATGCCCACATCAAGAATAAGCTTTGACAATCCCAAAGCTCCAAAGCTTGACAACTCCAAGCTTTGATACAAGAAACTTTAGATGAAGAATTGTGTACAAAGATTCACTCTCAAGAAGTAGATGTGTACAAGTTTAAGCTCTAGAACAAGAGAAATGAGTGTATGACGACTTATAGAAGTGTATATCTCTCAAATGTAAGCTCACAATAAATGCTCTCTTGAAATTGATGAGAAAATAATGAAAACGAAGAGAGATTGAACAATTGCTTTGATCTTTGATAGTATGAAAGATAAGAGAGCTTTGAATGCAATTGATGAATCAAAACTATGCCCAAGATGAGTATTTAATTATAGGGTTGGGAATTAATATGACCGTTTGGAGTTAGGTGGAGCATTAAATGTGCCAAACGATAAATGCAGTCGACCATAATCCCAAAGTAGTCATTGGAAATTCAAAATTTCCAACTTGCAGTCGACTACATTCCAATACAATCGACTGTAATAAGCTACTGGAAGTATAGCAGTCGACTGCATTGGAATGCAGTCGACTGTAATACCTGACTGCTCAACTTGCAGTCGACTGCATTCCTGAGAATGAAGTTTCCTTGTTTTCAAAGAATGATAAACTTTTATGCATGCAAGGGAAACATATGGGCAAGTTCTAGGTTACAGTCATCGATGCGATCATCTCTCTATGTCTAGTTACAAAGAAAGGAAATAATGCATTGTAAAATTCAATCGACGAATTCCTTCTTTGATGCGTTCCGTTGAGAGTCTTTGAATGATTTGCTCGTCTAATAGTCCGTTGGCATGAGTATGAGATTTTACTTATTGCTTCATCAACTCAATGCAAGTTAAGACAACATAATCATTAATGTTAGTTATCATCAAAATCAAATATAATTCAAGGTTGAGTAACCGTAAGGTTAACAAAGATTTTCATATTGTTTAGGATGATAAAAATAACGATTGGCAATGGATATTCTTTTGGAAGTCGAATTGAGGTTATATTCAGTCCAAAAACAATAAAGATTAGAACTGACCAACATTATTTACAGACAATTTTGATCAAAAAATAAAAAAGATTCTAGTAAGACGAAAAATTGAAAGTTATTGTGGACTCCGAGGATTTCAAAATGTCCAAGTTCACATAGATAGGATGATTATAGTGTATTGATCTGCAAAAGGCGAAAACAAATATCTCTATAGTTTCAAATGATTATAGTTTTAAAGTAGAAATATGAAGAATATTAGAAAACTAAAAGCTACTAAATTAATTTACACTTTTTTGAAATTTTCAGAGAGACAAGAATCAATAAAAATCAATTAGTAATAAAGATTATATAGCAAATCGAAGTGGCCGTCTGAGATAGCATATCTTTGCAGAGTAGCTTCGTAAAATGGCTGTTTTGAAGTAGGAATATGAAGAATCTCAAAAAACTGAAAAGTATAATGTTAAAGGAAACCTTCTTAGGTTTTCAGGAAGATAAGTATTACCGCTGAAAACCAATTACTAATGAAGATTGAATAGCAAATTGAAATGGCCGCTAGAAATGACAAAATTCTAGACTTCCACATGGCAATGAGTTTAGTCATATTTTTATATGAAACTCCAGAATTTTGAGAAAACTTAGATGTAAAAATGAGGTGGACATGAAAAGGTTTTCAGAAAGTAAAAGAACACATAATTACGATTGGTATATCGACACTCTAAGCTAACAAAAAACAATAGCGAGAATACGAATTCAATTGTACAAAACTGACTTATCAAACACCATGAACACGACCAGTGATTAAGTACATAGAAGAAGGAAATCCTTGATTCATTAGCATTTTCCAATACCAAGAAACAAAGAGGAAGAACAAATAATATGGATGATCCCTAACCATGGCAAGAAAGCGAGAATCCTGTACAATTAATTCTCACTACAAGAAATAAGGCTTTTAGCGACGGAAAAATCCGTCGCTAAAACTTTTAGCGATGGATATACCGGCGCTAAAAGTTCCTCGTATAAAACCTCATTACTAGAAGTTTTGGGACGGAATTTTAAAATCCGTCGTCTAATAATGAACTTTTTGCGACGCATTTATTTATAAATTAGCGACGGAATTTCCGTCGCTAATTCTGCTTTACATGCTTTAGTTTATTTTATTTTTTTATGAAATTAGCGACAGATAAAATTTTTAGCGACGGAATATTCCTTCGCTAAATGAGATTTTTAACGACATAAAAATCTTATAAGTAAGTACGTTTTTAGCAACGGAATTAATCCGTCGCTAAAATTTATTTTTTAAAATATTTTTTAGTGCCCAAACCTGTAATAAAAAATTCAATCCACAACCTAATTAAAATATAGTTAATCAGGACTAATTATGATTAATTATAGCCAGTGCTGGAACCACGATGAGATTCCAAAGGGTTCTAAGAATGTCGCGTTAACCTAATTAACCTAAATTTAATACACAATCAACAATCTCAATTCTGACACCTCATATAGGGTGTCGATATGGTGTCCGATACGTGTCCGACACCTACGACACGCGTCCTACACTTCCGTCAGCAATCTCAATTCTCAAATGCGCAATGTAATAAAAATTAATAAAAATCACACATTCTATCCAATTGGGTCCCATCCTTCGTCAACAATCTCAATATCTCAAATGCTCAAATGTACGATTAACAATCTAAAATCATCAATTAACAACATAAAATTATCAATCAATAACCACAATTCCCAAATGCACAATTAACAATCTAAATTTATCAAACAAATAATCAATGTTTAAACGGAAAAAAAATTGATCAAAATGCACGTATCCGATGCTATTAATTTAATATAGGGTTTAATTAGGGCTCAGAGTTCAACATTGGGGGAAAGCTTTTTCACAAGTTCTTTGATCAAACACCAGCACTTGAAAAGCATATGCCCCATGTGTTCAAAGACAACAAAGTCCCCAATATTAAGGTCATGCTACTGCACAAATTTGTTCCCACCCTCTTTTAAATAAATTTCCTCTTGGCCGCGCTCCTTCTTGATTTTAACAAGCCATGATCTCTTGCGGCTGGTTAAAGTTGCTTCCTTTGATCTCATTGTGGTAAGTTTACTGCAAAAGGCTACCGGTATAGCCTAACATATTCATAATACAGTATGATAGGTAAGTTTTTGACCAAAGATAATAGTGCGTACACACACAAAAACACAGAGAAAGAGGGATGTCATACAAGTTCTATATGAAAACTAGGCATCATGACCTTGTAGAATTGCCTGCCGACTAAAACGTCCTTGTTCACCGAAGCAGACGCCATTAACCTACTTTAACATGAAAAACCAATCGAGCATTATTCAATTGATGAGCATCAAATCTATTAAATGTCACAATGTATAAGACCTTTAAGCTTTTAGTAACTAAATCAATACCACGGGCCTAAATGTGACATTTTAATTCAGTGTCGGTGTCGATCGGACTCAATCCAATTGGGTAGAAAATTATGTTAAACTGATGCTAAAAGTGAAATCCATAGTGAGTTGTAACTAAAATGATGACAGATAAACCTCAGCAACAACACATAAAACAAACGCAGAGAACACAACAAGTAGATGGAAAATTGGAGATCACATTGTTTTATTGACCAAATCCTTTGCTCGGCCTTTTTGTTAACCGAGTAAAGAAACACCCCAGGCGGCTGAAGAAACCAAACTATTCGATGACTTACGGGTAGTAGTAGACATTGTTTTTCAAACGAGTTCATTTAGTTTCAACATTATGAATGTCCAAATGAGCCATTGATTGATTCTATACACATGGTATTACTTACCTCCTAACTCAACGATTAATATACCTTTTTGGTAATACAATCTTGAGAGAGATGTCATGTTCATTCTATATCTCCATGAAACTCTCTACTACAATGTAGCAGATCCCCAAATCAAGAAAGCTAGATATATAGTAACAGCAGAAATGGATGCTAATATCACATGATGTGGTCATGGGGACAAAAAGATTGAATTGAAAAAACATCTCTAGAGGAGCCAATTGAAAATAACTCACACACACACACACACACACACATACATACATACATACATACATACAGATTAAAGATTGTTAGGAAGAAAAAATAACTGCTAATGGACTTACCTTCTAATGCAGAAGATGGGTAATTCTTGCCGGCAGCAGTGGAGGGCGGCGACGTTGGTGGCGCGGCGGCAGTGGAGGCTTGGTGGCACTGCCGCGGTGGAGGTGGAGGGCTTGGTCACGTGGCATCGGGGGAAGGCTGGGGGTGTCACCAAAGCGCCGAAGGTGGGGCAGGGGTGAGAACGGCGGTGGGATCGCCGGAGCTTTTTTTAGATTTTCGAAGAGAGAAACAGGGAGAGAGAAAACCAGATGTCAGAGTTCATATCCAGGACTTTTAACGATTAAATTACACCGTCGCTAAAAGTCTGTCGGTGAAGGTTGGCTTTTACTGACGGAATTTTTACCGACTGATGAATTCCGTTGCTTAAAAAAATTCATTAAACCCTTGAAAAAAAATTCCCTAAAAATGTTTTTAGCTACGAAAATACCGTCGCTAAAAGTCCGCCGCCAAAAGTCGTCTCCAAAAATTATTATCGATGGTTTGTTCTGCGTCGATAATAATATTTAATGACGGAATTTTACCGATGGATAACCCTGCGGTGTAAGTACATTTAGCGAAGGAATTGCTTCCTTCGCTAAAAATTCGTCGCGAAAAATGTCTTTTCTTGTAGTGTCTTCAATCAAAATTCTAGCGAATCCTAAAATGTTTTTAATAATGCTAGTACAAACGCGATTAATAGACTTTTAGAATCCAAAACTCCAAGGCATTAATTTTCAAACCATGGTCTTGTTCCCCTCTAGCCTCTTCTCTAAAAGAGGAGCACCACCCAAAGAGTGGACAAAAGAACGTGAATTGTGCGATAAAAATAACCCTCAACATCACAAACAGTAATCAAGGCAGAAATAAGATATTCTGCCCAAAATTAACTTATTTACTTAAGAGTATTTACAAAAACTGTCATTCTGGCCAACTTTCCCCAATTTCGACAAAAAATCCTTCACATGACTATATATATATATATATATATAGCTAGCAAAATAGGAGAAGTTGCCAGCGCGATCTAACTGTCAACGCGCGATCTGTGGACGGTCCAGATCTTTTTTTAATATTTTTTTAAGTCTATCCGCTATATTATGTAGCGGACAATTTTTTTGACAAAAATACCCTCCAACTTAAAAAGAGCCCATCCGCTACATGATGTAGCGAACTAGTTTTCTGAAAATTTTTTCCTTTCTCTCTCCTTTCTCTTATTAATACTCTGACTTCTCTCTCTCTCTCTCCTCTCTCTTATCCTCTACATTATATAGCGGACTAGTTTTCTGACATTTCTCTCTCTCTCTCTCTCGCTCCTTTCATTAATGTTCTGACTTTTTTCTCTTTTTGTCTCCTTTTTCTTCTTTCTGACTTGTGTCTTTCTCTCACCACTTTTTTCTTCTCTCTCATCCTCCTCTCCCGTCCTTTCCTTTCTCTCTCTTTGGGCAGAAGCGTGAGCTGCTTTCATTAATGTTCATGAGAAGGCCTGGATATCCAGTCCTATTGTCAAAGTCACCTGTTCTCAAGAGTAGCTCGAAAGCCATCTGCCCAATAAAGCCTGTTTACTAAGCAAACTGTTTTTAAACCCCAGACCACACAGTGGGAGTAGCGAGCAAACCTCCTCCGACCCGATTAAATCAAATGAAACTTAAAAGTCCCTAGCCTTAAGCAGTCAATCCTTCCAATAACAAAAACTGGAACAGAAAAATAGACATAGAGCAGCGGGTAGGCGAGATGAGTACTTTGAAAAGAGTACCTATTCCATCCCACTAACCTCCTCTATAATTTGACCCAGGGTCCCAAATAGATTTGGACTTAGAATATGTGCCCAGTTGTAGATCAACATATGTAGACAGAAGAGAAGGGACCTTAAAAGGCAACGCCTCCTGGAATTTTAATCGCCAGCATTCCCAGCCGAAAGTAGCTCACACTTCTGTAACTCGGTCTAAACCTGGCAAATGGGTATACCTGCCAGGTACGGGTAAAAAATACCCGATTTTTTCTGGGTAGCTTTTTTATGTACCCGTACTCTCTCTGAACGGGCTGGGTATTACCCGCTGGTAAATCTATTTCTATTCTTTCAATTTTGCATATTCTCGGATAAGTACCTATCACCTTCAACTTGCATCTCCCCCTTTTTCTTGCAATTTATAATGAACTAACTACTCAAAAAGGTTAGTTGAAAGAAAAGGAAAGAAAAAATTTCATATCTTGACCAAATTCTCTAAATCAAAACCACTAGATTCTAGATATAAAAAACTTGAGAAAATTATGAGCTCTGAGCCTTTGACCATATATGAACCAAGGCAGCAATCTTTAAGCTGAATATCGAGTATCAAATAAAGAACAAGAACATACATAGAGACCAAATCGTGGAAGACTACAACTATATAACTATCTCTAAAGACTTCTAGGCATAGAGAACTTCACATAATCCCAAGCCATCACGGACAATTATAAAAAAAACAAATGGGAAGAACTGAGCATATGCAATGAACAATCACCGCCACCCATAGACCAGGTCTTTGATCTACCTCAAACTCTTCTTGAACCAGGAAGAGCTTCAGGTGGATCAAAGACATGGTCGATCTATGAGAAGATCATCAATCGGTGGTCGATTTGTGAAGCTTGGCGGCCGGATAAGATTGAAGGTCCCAGCGATCGATCTGTGTCCTGCGACCGTGAGAGTATGAGGGATAAAGGGAAAGCGAGAGAAGGATGGAAGCAGACGGAGAAACCTAGAAGGCTGGTCCTCGGTGGCTCGGTGCCGTTAGTGGCTGCAGAGAAGTAGTCAAGGAGGGGCGACAGTGAGAGAACTGAGAATGAGAGATCTCAGATCTGATTGAAATTTGAAGTGAAACCTAAGTTTAGGACAAATGACTATAGATACCTCACAAAACGGGTAAAACCGGGTTACCCGTTACCTGAACCGAACTTGGAAAAACGGTCCGGTCCGATATGGGTCCAAAGTCAACGGGTAGCATATTTGGCTGCCCGTACCCGTAATTTCTTAACTGGCCTGGGTAGACCCGCAGGTACGGGCCAAAAATTGCCAGGTCTAACTTGGTCTATAAACCCAGTATAGGCAAACATTAATGAAAAGAGAGAGAGAGAGAGGGGGAGAGGAGCACGAGAGAGAAGAAAAAAGTGGTTAGAAAAAGAGACAAGTCAGAAAGAAGAGAAAGGAGAGAGAGAAAGAGAAAAAGTAAGAACATTAATGAAGAGAGAGAGAGAGAGATGACAGAAAACTAGTCCGCTACATAATGTACCGGATGAGAGAAAAGAGAGTAAGAGAGAGAGAGAAAAAAAAGTCAGAGCATTACTAAGAGAAATGAGAGAGAAAGAGAAAAAAATGTCAGAAAACTAGTCCGCTACATTATGTTGCGGATGAGCTCTTTTTAAGCAGGAAGGTATTTTTGTCAAAAAATCGTCCACTACATAATAGAGCGGACGGACTTACAAAAATGTAAAAAAAAAAAAAGATCTGGACCGTCCACAGATCGCACGTGGACGACCATATCACGCTGACAACTTCTTCTATTTTGCTAGCGCTATCAACGGATCAGCTCCTATATATATATATATATATTCACATTAAAGAGTGTTTTGGCAGATACAATAGTCAATATTAAGTATTAATAAGTTAGTATAATGATTAGATTGAGTTTTAGAATGATTAGAATCAGTTTTTCAATTACATAGAGCTTACATAAAATCCTTATTACTCCTGGAAAATTAATTAGATGTAAAAATAAGGATCCTATCATAATTTAAATTAATTATTAATTAGATCTTGTTTTATTCTAAATCTCATAATTGGGTGTGTGTGAAAGAGAGAGTTTTTATATTCATATTAGAGAATGATTTTGAAGATACAATAGTCAATATTAAGTTTTAATAAGTTAGTATAATGATTAAGTTAAGTTTTAGAATGATTAGAATTAATTTTTAAATATTTTATAGGGCTTACAGAAAACCCTCATTACTCTTGCAAAATTATTTAGATATACAAAATGGATCCTATTAAATTAAAATTAAATATTAGATCACATTTTATTCTATATCTCAGAAGTTATTTTTGGGTCTATAAATTTTTAATTTTCATTTAAAAAAAATACTTTCAAGGTCATAATTGTCAAAATAAAGTCTTAATAGATTAGTATATTTATTAGATAGAGTTTTAGAATGATTAGAATTGGTTTTTACATTACTTTTTACTTCTAAAATTAAAAGTATATATATATATATATATATATATATATATATATATATATATATATATATATATATATATATATATATATATATATATATATATATAGGAGCTGATCCATTGATAGCGCTAGCAAAATAGGACAAGTTGCTAGCGCGATCTGGCCGTCCATCCCGAAAGATGGACGGTCCAGATCTTTTTTTTACGTTTGTTTTAAGTCCGTCCGCTATATTATGTAGCGGACGATTTTTTGACAAAAATACCCTCCAACTTAAAAAGATCCCATCCGCTACATTATGTAGCGGACAAGTTTTCTGACTTTTTTTCTCTTTCTCTCTCCTTTCTCTCATAAATGCTCTGACATTTTTTTTCTCTTTCTCTCTCTCCTTTCTCTCGTCCGCTACATTATGTAGCGGACAAATTTTTTTACCTTTTTTCTCTTTCTCTCTCCTTTCTCTCATTAATGTCACGACATTCTTTCATTTCTCTCTCCTCTCTCTAATCATTTTTTCTCTTTCTCTCTCCTTCTCTTATTAATTCTCTCTCTCTCGTTTCTCTTCAGAAAGGGAAGAGGAGCAAATTGCAGCTGATTCCAGCACGAGAAAAGCAACTCCAAAAAACCCGAACAGCAAAACAACCGCCATCACCAGCACAATTGGATCAAAATTGGATTGTATTGGATTGATGTACAGATCAAGTTCGTTCTTGTTTGTGGGTCTCTTTCTCTGTCCGGGCTTGTTTTACTCAACCCGTTTTTTGGGGCGCCGGAGGAACCAATTAATGAAGAAGCTTCGGAGCATAGATCAAGCATGGAAACGCTCATAATGTAACCACCGAATGTGAATAGATTAAAAGCCAAGGCACCCCATGGCACATAGCTTGAGCAGATCTACCATCTACGCCTCCCATCGGCCACAACCTGTGAATCAAAGTGAAAAGCAACCGCCACACCATGAAACGACGAAATTGTGGAACCATAGCTTCTGCTTCGAAGTGAATGGAACCGTTGAAATTGTAGATGAAAGCCATGCTCTAAGGGCCGATATGCTCAAACTCTTTTATGCGTATACCGAAAGGAAGATCCCATTTCTGATTAACAAAGTGGTAAGAAAACAGAAGAGACAGAAAGGAGGAGAGAGGAGGGAGAAAACAGAAAAGTGGTGAGAGAAGAGAAAAGAGAGAGGAAGGAGAGAGAAAGAGACAGAAGAGACAGAAGAAATTGATGAGAAAGAGAAAGAGATGTCAGCAAAATTAATGTGCTACTCGTCCGCTACATTGTGTAGCGGACATAACAGAGTCTGAAAATTTGTCCGCTACATAATGTAGCGGACGTAACGGAAACTTGTCCGCTACATTATGTAGCGGACGGACTCGGAGGGTATTATTGTCAAAAAAATACAAAAAATTGTCCGCTACATAATGTAGCGGACGTACTTAAAAAAACGAGAAAAAAAGATCTGGGCCGTCCATCTTTCGGGATGGACGGCCAGATCGCGCTAGCAACTTGTCCTATTTTGCTAGCGCTGTCAATGGATCAGCTCCATATATATATATATATATATATATATATATATATATATATATATATATATATATATATATAAGGTTTTATATTCATATTAGAGAGTAGTTGAAGATATAATTGTGAATATTAAGTCATAATAAGTTAGTATAATGATAAGGTTGGGTGTAAAAATGATTAGAATTAGTTTTTGAATTTTAAGGACATAATTGTTAAAAAGAAGTCTTAATAGATTAGTATATTGATTAGGTAGAATTTTAGAATGATTAAGAGTTAGTTTTGAAATTGAATAAGACTTACTATCTCAGTAACCCTGATAATAAGGCCCGAGTGAGTTCTATTTAAACGTTGTTAGTATGTTTGAGTTCAACATATTTTGCTATAGTTAAGGTTGAATATTTAAGAATCATGTCAATGGTTTTGAAAATTATGATTTATTCGTATTCATTTGAAGTGAACAATCGAATTCAAAACATATTGCATTCATTCTTTTCACATATAAGCGATATCATAATCAAAAGAAATTCAATGAAAGCATAATCCTAAGATTATTTCATAATAGTAAAGCATGTTATAGTACTTAAAAATTAGTAAGATTCAGAAGTTCAAAATAAAGTATTCAAGAAGTGAAGTATACAATGAGTAATCAATTATTTCACATCGAATTAGAATGTTACTTTGTTCTTTAGTATTTTAGGTAGTAATTTTGTGTTTGTAGTAAAAGAAATTAAATTTCAAGAATTTACACACAAAATTATATTTACGCTATTCATTTTGCTTACCATATCCATATAAGTGTGAGACATTTTTTTTTAGTTTTTTTACGTTATGTGGCGCATCATTGAACAACAATTTTATTTTATAAGTACCTCTGATAGAATTTCTTGCCATATAATAAATGAGACAACTACTAAAGTTCTCTACAACGAATTTTGTAAAGTTAGAATATCACATATTTAACGTTATTTTTTTGGTAGATTTTCCTATATATACACATGAATTAAAAATCAGTCGCAGTCATTTGTATTGGAAAAGAAAAATCTTAAGAAAGGTGCACGGTCAATACAGTTAATAGTTTATTATTTAGACATAAATAGATAACTAAAAATAGACATTGTAACTGAAAAGGAAGCACATGGATCAATTTTAATTCATTTCAGATAATGGATTATTTTTACTTACCGCTCATGAAAATCCCTACAACCCTCTATAGAAAACAATTAATGATCGATATGCTTAGTGTCATTTTTGTTGATACAATGATTAATAATTTTTAAAAGTACCTTTTTAAAATCACTAAATAAGTGCCACTAAAAGTATATAACGACCATTGAGTTTCACTGTATGGGAGGTTGTAGGCATCTTTCTATAACCTGGGTAGTGGCAAAAAATTTCTTAAATAACCATCGTTTTAAAAGATAGAATTAACCCTATAAAAGAAATATCGTAGCATTAAGGTGACAATCCCTATATTTTGATTGTTTCACTTCAAGATCATGTTCAAGAAATTTTGGAGGTGCCCTTTGATCTGTTTTTGAAGATTTTCTAAAGTAATCAATTTAAAAATGTGTTATATTTGATTATTTGTTTTGGGAATTCAAAAGTGGATATGATTTCTACTTAAGACTTTTAGTTATTATATTAAAATTAATATGTAAAGTAAACTGCTAATTTGACATTTCAAAGATATCTAAAAATGAAGTCATATTCGTTTCTTATATTGCTTATATGAAAAGATGTTAAATACTAATTTTTATTTTTGATATATGATTTTTGTACTTAATATTTGTGAGATTCTATTTTGTTATTTTAAAGTGCACTTAAGGTATTAACAATCAAAATTAAAGTCTAATATGTAAGTAATTTCATTAGAAAATTGGGCCAATAATATCCATAATTTTTTAACAATAAATTATAGTGCATAGTTAATAAGTTGGGGTGAAAAAAGAAATTGGCCAAAAAAAATAGGATGACGTGTCGTATAAATAAGAGGGATAAATAAAAAAAGAAAACTTAGAAAAGATTATGTGTTTTAAAGTTCAATGTGATATAATTAGAATTAACTGATGAAGTAAAATCTCATATTCATATTTTTTATAACAATGAACTTATATTCTTTTTACATGTTACTTCGGTATAAAGAAAAAAAGCTTTTAATTTGTGACGTACATTTTTTTTTCCATAAGTGACTTATATTTTCTTTATGTTGAGTGTTTATGATGTTATTTAAAGTGTTTTTAAGGTGTTAATAGTCAAAATCAAGTTCCAATATATTGATACATTGAGTATATAGAGTTTTAGAAGGCGTAAAATTAATTTTTTACTCTAATAATGTCAACTAAATTTATGATAATTATACCTCCGAAATTTTCAATAATAAGTTACAATAAAGAGTAATGATGCATGTGTGACTATAATAAGTAGAGGTAGAAGAGGATTGGAATATCAAAGCAAACATGATGACGTGTAATTTATATTTTCTTTATATTTGAGTATTTATTTTGTTATAAAAAGTGTTTTTGAGGTGTTAGTAGTCAAAATCAAGTCCTAATATGTTCATACATTGATTAGGTAGAGTTTCAGAAGTTGTAAAAGAGATTTTTTACTCTTATAAGGTCTACTAAATTTATGATAATAATACCTACGAATTTTTAATAATAAGTTATACTAAAGAGTCATGATAAATGTGGGACTTTAATAAGTAGAGGTAGTGGAGGATTATAACACCAAAACAAACATGATGACGTGTAATTTATGTATATATATTTTTTTGTTTTGAGTGTTTATTTTATTATTTAAAATGTTTTTAAGGTATTAATAGTCAAATTTATGCCATAATGTATTGATAAATCAATTAGGTAGAGTTTTAGAATGTGTAGAATTAATTTTTTAGTCTTATAAGGTCAACCAAAATTTATAGTAATAATACCTCCGAATTTTTCAATAATAAGTTATAATAAAGAGTCACGATGCATGTGACACTTTAATAAGTAGATGTAAAAGATGAATGAAATACCAAAGCAAAGATGATGACGTGTTGAAAAATTGAACTAAGATGACGTGTCGCATGATTAAAAGGGGTAAAAAGGAAAAGGAATACTAAAAAAAGCTTATGTGTCGCCTCCAAAACGCATAACGTTTCGTCTATTATATATATATATATATATATATATATATATATATATATATATATATATACATATGATATATATGATATAGATATAGATATAGACTTTTCAACGATAATTTTTAGTAGTATCTTCTTAGCGTCACTAAAAATATTTAACAATCAATAAGCATCACCTTTAAGGCTGCTGTAGCCATTTCCCTACGGCTCGAGTAGCTTCCCAAAATAGTTTCATGACACAACCCCAATTTTAAAAATATATGGTAAGGATTAATGTTGCATGAGAAGTTTACCAATATATTTAGAGAGCTAATAAAGTGACAGTGCTGATAACAAAACTAAGTTGTTACCGCGATCAGACCATTCATGCTATCAAAGTAGGTCCATATTCATTTTTTTTCTTTTCTTAAGTGAAGTCGTCGTTCGCTAAATAGCGGACGTCCGCTGCATTATATAACGGATGGTGATTTACTGTCCCCGAGATGTTATGTACTTGACGATTTAAAAAAAAGGGATGAGCGCCGCCCACCTCGACAGTGTCGATGGCTAGATTGACTGATAACTTAGCTTAAATTTACAGCGTTGGCGGGAGATTGGATATATATATATATATATATATATATATATATATATATATATATATATATATATATATATATATATATATATATATATATATATATAACTTTGGAATTACAAAAACACACATGAAAACATATACATATACTGCTTGCATATGTGAAAGCATCAAACTAAATATCAATTGGTAACGAGGGTAGAGGCACACAAGACTTATATATTGTAATATTACTTATTGTTTGTGTGATCTGAGATTTATATTGTACGTTCCCTCACGTGTGATCATATTTTTTTTGAGTGGGCGGCCCACTTAAAAAGGCAGCGATGATTCCATTCTAAAAACAAATTAACCATGGAATTAAGCATGTGATAAGACGAATTTAGCTAACCTTGGATTCACGATTTGAATAGGCGATAAAGAGAGAAGAAGCCAGCCACGCCGGTAAAGCCGTCACAAGACAGGTTCGTGGCCGTGGCGGTGCAGAGTTACCGTTCTTCAAGACAAGTTCGTGGGTGTAGTGGACTGGGTGGAGAGTGGGCAGATCAGTAGAGATTAGCGAGTGGCCGTGCGGTCAGTGGAGAGTGGGCAGACCAGAAGAGAGTGGCTTAGTGGCCGTGCGGTGGAGAGTGAGAAGGTTGAAATGATCTAGGGTTTGCCAGAAAAAGAAAATATATATAGAGTATGATCAGCGGCTAAATCAACCGATGTATTAGGGTAAGTATACTAGGGCGGGGCGGGGCGGATCGGATCGCGGGTCGAATTAGATAGAATATCATACCCGACCCTAACACGCTGCAGTTTTTTTTAAAAAAATATCATACCCGTCCCATGACCCGGTTGAAGTCAAAATAACCCGCTCCTACAGGATCGGGCGGGTCGGAAAGTCGTGGGTTATGATTTTTTTGCCATCCCTAAGTGGGCTAACCACATGGAGAATTAGACACAATGACGGTGGATGAATTAATTTTTAAATCGTCTACAAGGCCTGGATTGACATATCATGCGAACACATCTAATACAAAATTAAAAGTAAAGAGGGAAGAAGCCCATGAGTCCTATATACTGAAGTAATAATTATTATTTATCCGGTGTGTGAAATTTATTTTTGCTCACAGCATGTGTTCAACATTTTTCGAGTTCACGGTTTTGCCTTAGTATGCGTAGTATTTTTTTTGGGGGCATAACACCCCTTCGCTTGAGTGCTGCAAGTGTTCTCTTGGGCACCTTAAAAGCGTACAGTTGCTAGCCTTTTGCATCAGTTGGACTCTGCAACCTTGATTCATGTCAGATTCAGAATGTAAATTCAGGAATAATAAATCCATGTAAAGCCTTGAATGATTTCTGTAAGGCAATACTTATGGACATGGTCTGGATTTGAATCTAGACTATGGAAGTTGTTTCGGTTCAAAACTAGCGGTACTATGGAAGCCCCTCTTATGGACATACAGAAAGCTTGCCACGACTCTTGTTGTTTTCCTTTAGAGGCCGTCATCAGGAATTCAATTCTGAAAGTAAATTTTAAGCAAAATCATCTTTAGATAATGGAGAGTGTAGGGATAAGAGTATTAAAACGATTTCAATCTGACAAAATGTCCAAATATTTATTGTTTCAATAAAATATGCTAAAAGTTTTCTTTATTAGTAAGAATACTCTGATTCTTTACTTGGTAAAACTTGATAATCTGACTTATTCAAGTCAGATTAGAAGAATGAGCATCTAAATAATCTTGGTAGAGAACTAATAGCTTCTAGGCCAACAAAAAAGGGGCCTAAGTAGCTAGGTCAAGCTCTGGGCCTTGTTCAAACGGGATATTCTTCAGATTTCAGTCTATTACAAATTATGACTACCCACCGTCTACCCAATCAGAAAATTTAAATAATTCCATGTCTGTTTTTTCTCAAAGGAGCTTGAAAAGAAAGTAGATTTTATGCTTTGCCTTTTGTTACTGCACTTGACCATTCATGCCTACTGGTGGATTTTTAACACTGTTGGTGATGGCAATTTGTGCCTACTCCACGAAGGACGGAGAAAATATAGCATGATAATTAGCCATGGCCAACTGATGGAGTTACATCTATTTTTGTGTTGAAAAATTTAATCTGAGCTCCTTCATCTAATTGTACAATGTATGTACAATCATTATGAAATTATAATAACTCCGTAGTTATCTGAACTGAACTGTATTGACCTGACAAGATGGAATGTAGTAAACCTGTGTGAATAACATGAACCATGTTGGAATTATAGTGCAACAAAACGTACTTATCTCACTCCATTGCGCTGCATAGTTCGATCCTTGCATTGCAAGCAGCAAAAAAAATACGTATTTTTTTGTTAATTGCTTAAGAGTGTATGTTGCTGTATCATCTTATGTCTTCCCCCCTACTATTCTTTATTCTGGGTATTCGGGTAGGGGGTTGTGGTGGTCGGAATCCAAAGGAGTTGACTCAATGACATGGGTCAAAAAGGTCAAGTTGGAAAGGCTCAAAGACGGAGAATGTTCATGAGCTAAACAGAACTAAAAACAAATTATCTGCTAATGCTGTCGTCCTATCAAAATTGTTGAGGACCTAATGTTCATTCCTTCCCTTAGAACAGATATGGTCAACGAGATATTCAGCTAGATGAGTAGTGCCAGACAGCCGAACCAGCCAGCTTGCCATGCGATTGACAAGAACAGTTTTGCTAAAAGTTATCTTTTCCTAAATGGGTTTGATTAGGTAGAGATAATTGAGTTCTAGATCCCACTTACCTAACTAATACAGGGGTTTCAAAGATAGCAAAATCGTTAGCTCTTTGTTTTTTTTTTTCCCTTAAATAAACTTTAAGGACTTTATAAACAAAATATATTTGCATGTAATACAAATCAGATCGCCTATGACTAGAAATAACAAAAAAAAAATCACATTTCTAAATTGAACTCAGTCTGGTCTGAAGGGCATTAGATCGTTGTTGACGTTGCAACACACACTTTGCAATAGTTCGGTATTCAGGTAATCTCAGCATCATACCAGTACAAGAGCTAAATTTTAGATTACAGTTACAACTTAATCTAAACCAGAATGTTAAATGTACCATAAATAGAGAGAAAATTAATGAAGATGGAGCATTGAGACGTTCCAGTATCCTTTCAGAGTGTTACGTGTGTTGGTACAAAATTTGGGTGTCTATGGTTAATACTTTTATTAAAGCAAACATAACTGTTACAAGTTTTTACAACTGTTTTCGTGTTGTTATATATGAACTTAAACAACATGTTTAGTAATTTTTTTTTACAATCGGAGTAAAGTCAACTGATGCACTAGTGTAACTGACTTGTATTTGCCCCAACTCGTTTAGTTATCGACTTATGTAAAGGCTTAAGCTTTTAGTCAATAATTCCAATAATTTATTTGATTCTAATCTCGCGTGAGTCAAATGAATAACATTGTAATCGAGCTGTGCACCACCTACACCAAGTGCTCAAACAAACATAGTAGCTAAGGAACTAGAAGTAATAAAAACTGGGTTGCACCAAAAAAAAAAAAACTGGGTTCACACATATAGAATTAAAGAATTAAATCCAAGACATTTCACAAGCAAAACCTATAATACCATGTCTTTTTGGTAAAGAACAGATCTATGTTCTTATCAAAAGAAAAGTTATACGGGAGGAATAGTCAGGAAGCTTTTACAAACTATCAGTTACAATACCCAAGATCCTACATAACTCGGCGGCATTGCCCAGCAAAAGTTCATCCAAACCAATCACAAATGGCCAAGTAGTTTATTTGAAAGGTTGCTGTCATGCTTGCTTCAACACCCAAAACTCTAATATCATGTTAAGCTAGCAATTACTTTAAATGTTACCGCGGTTAGTTCTCAGCAGCACAATAGGCAACGAATAGCCACTTTTAGTGTCGCATGGTTCTTTCTACACTGAAGTTTCATTGCTTAAATGCTGCTGAACCTGGCTAACCCCATATATACTCTACTCCAGATTGGTTGCCACTTTCGTGAATGTCGTACATGTTGCCCGAGGTATCGAGTGTTTACTCAAGTTGGCGCAGGCTTGATCCCATACATGTGAAGAGCTGAGAGGTTGGTGTATCATGCGTAGTTCAGACATCAGTTAGCCACAGTGATATGCACGTAATCTTTTCCATTGCTTCTAATTTAACGCTAAGGATTTTTGTGCTGGTTGCTAAGGCTGAGCAGGTGAGGTAACTGATTTCCTAGCAGATGGAGATGTCATCCGTTTCATTTTGTTGGATTGTAAGGCTGAGTTTTTGGTAATATCTTAGCTGCTTGGTTTCTTATAGCTGTGCCTCATTGTGCATGAAAAAATCTTGAAAAAACTTGACCAGGGATGCTTAGTAATGTACGTGTGGGAAGTATAATGACTTGACTTTAACAAAAGCTGGCCGAAGTTTATCTCTTTAGAAATGTTCTTTTGATCTAATTAACATTATTATAACTCTGGTATGCCTTTTGATCTCTATTATGACTATATATATATATATACAGGGGTAGCTTTTTACCGGCCTTGATTAATCTGGCTAAAGCCTCGAGAGAACCTCTTTTCAGTCAAAGGTACTTCCAGTTCAAACATGTTTGATGATCTGCACTCAAACCACATGCAGTGGAATGATTCATGACCCATCTTTTTCCTTTGTGTGCCTACCTGAAAGGTTGCAAACAACTGGAATTCAGTACAACATTGCAATTAGCACTATTTTATTCTTATTCGGCCAAGATCCGAAACTGTCTTTTTTCATTAGAATTTATAGATTTATGAGATCAGTTAAGAAGCATAAGTTGAGAAGAAAGTGAAAAAAAAAAAGAAAATAATAGGCTTTTGCATTTTGATACAAATGTGAAAATTGTTGCAAGAATTACAGTGGCTTTTGCTCATACAATTTGAAATTGGATTGAAAAGATGAATGTGATGGGTACAAGACTAGAGAATAGGTAAATCGAAAAATAAGTTGTATATTAGGCATCATCCGTCCTCTTTGTTTGTGTTGTAGGCTGGTGCAAAAATTCTTTAAAAAATGGCAAGAAAGTGTTTACAACTGTAGAATTGATGAGATTTCATCTCAAATACTCAAATTTTGTTGTTTGGAATATTAAGAAGGGAATTGAAATTGGATTTGATGAGATTTAACTAAATTTGTTTCTATAGTGTAAAATCTGATGAAAAATGATCAGGTTTCATGAGATTTGAATTACTTGAATTAAAACTAATTATTTATCTATCTTACTCTTTTCAAAATCTCTCTAAGAATGAATCCACAATTACCGTCTTCATTGCCGCTAACACCACCACCACTACTACAACCAGCAATACCACCACTACTACAACCAGCAATACCACCACCGTCATCACTACCACAATCATTACTGCCACCACTATCACTGCCGTCACTACTAAGACCACCACTACTGTCACCACTTTCACCACCACTGTTATCACTACTACCACCATCATTGCCAGCACCATCGCCACCACTACTGCCAGCGACGTTACTATTTGCATTACTTAACTACCATTAGTTACACCTCAATGCCATCACTACCACACCATCATTTGACCGTCCCACAACTTTCACCGTCGATGTCGTTGCACTGTGTGGTGCCGCCGACACTATCATTATGTGGAAGCACTAGCACACTTGAAATCACTTACAATAATTTTTTTTTATTGTAAATCAAGGATATAATTGTTTAAAAAATATTGTCTTTCCATTTCTTTTGTACTCCTAACACAAAATAGTGATTTGAATTCCCTTCCGTTCCAAATAAAAATTAAATTCCAAATCTAATTCCAAATTTGATATATAAAAGAATTGGCTTCAAACAAACAATAAATTTTTTTTCCTTCATTTTTTGTTGATTTAAAATGATCGTTGCTTTATGGTTATTTCATAAGCATCACTCATTAGTTGAAGCTCAATTTTAGCCTGTACGCAATGTTGACGTTGTACTCTTCTTCAAATGGATGAGGTATCCTTTCTTTGAAAAGGGCAAGAATATATACCGTAAGATTGTAAATGTGAGGCTAACAACTCTTCAGAGCTTGCATTGCAAAAAAATAAAAATTAACATAAAAAAAATAAAAGGCATATAAATAACAAATTAAAGACACAGAAATTAAGGCCGGCCCCATCCCTTGTATTCTATGGATGAAGTACTTTTTATATTGAATGAATGAAAGTTGCACGCGCTTGACAGATCAATAATTCACTTTTAAGCCCAAATCTCACTGATGATATGAAATTCTAAAGTTGTGACGGATTTGAACGTCATCTTATCATTTAAGGAACTAAACAGTAGCCTGCCAGTGAAGAACTCCATATTAGTGGGGGGAGGGGAGATGGAAGATCTCTGAACTAAAGGTTTTGGCTGCTTATTCTATTGTAGTGCTGATTCCACCATGTCCTTTAAAAGGCATGATCCATGAACTCATTATTCTTTATTGGCTAATTCTTTTAATGAAGACATTGTTCTATAGTGAAAAATTAGACTGAGTTGTTACACATCAGGTAATATCCCACATTTGATGTCAAATAGTATGAGGACGCCCTTATAGGACATTGCCTATGATCTTAAAATTACGTACTTTTCTAACTCTTTCGAGGGAGGTATTGCCTTTTAGTGGGGTCGTGGACCGGATAGTTATATATGGTATCAGACCCGACTCTCAAGAGTTCGAGCCGAGCTATACAGTTGGGTTTTTTGAAGGCTAGGACACTAAAAGGCAAAATCAAATCAGGTTGATCAAATTGGATTGCTGGTATTTTCCAACAATGGCCAGGGAAAGATTCTTGGCTACATGTGACAGAATGCTGGTATTTTTCAACAATGGCCAGGGAAAGATTCTTGGTTACATGTGACAAGATTAAGTATGGGCCTTAGCGAGGGTGCTAAAGCATAAGAAAGAGATATTTTGTCCCTCACATTGCATGCAAGTGAGGGCACTGAGATCCATGGGATTTTCTACCCTTCTCATCCTAGAGATTTGAGATTTCGTTGTCGCTAACTTCTCCTTCTACTCAGGTATCTAGAGCTTATCCTCCCCAACTGACTCATATTACTAGTCAGCCTCTGCCTCTCTTTCTATGATCTTCCCTCTTCTCATGTTTATGTTCTACAGAGATCTTTTCCTTAACGAGCTCTAAAGCTTTGGCAGTCTTCACCTGTTTTACGGCCAAAAAAACACTTTCCTGGAATTCTTTTTACATATCCCCTAGTGTTCTATTAAGATCCTTAATTTGAGGCTTTACTTCTCTAATTGGGTATGAGTGCAACTTTTTGGTTTGATCCTAGCACCAGAGTTTCTTACCCTTAAATGTGTAAAATAGAATTATCTAAATAGACATATACAAAAGGAATCGCATTGCTGGGTATGAGTGTTTTGTTGCAAAATTAATAGTATTTTTGCATGGACAAAAAAAATTACAAAAAAAGAATCATGTAGAAACCTACCGGTAAAGTTATGAATCGGCCAATGGGACATGAAATAAGTATGAAGTTAAAAAACCTCTAATAAACCGGCTGGTACACCTGTGAACGGGCAGGTCATAGTTATACCGAAATGGTATTTTTTTGGAACTTCTTAATTTTTGAAAAGAGTCAACAGCTAGTTTACTTCATCCGAAAACAAGGTCCCTGCTGAACCGTCCGGTACACTTGTTAAGTGTACTAGCTGGTTCACAGAGGCACTTTTGGTAATTTACCGTTAATCAACGGTACTAGTCGATTTTATGCTGTACCAGCTTGTTTTTCGAGTTGTACACCTTAAAATCAGTTGGTGCCCTCGTTAAATGGAAAATCCCAAAAGTTGGCCCGGGTGTGTGGTTACTTCAATTTTTGACTCAAGATACTCCCTCCGCCCGATTTTCTCGATATACCTCTCGCCCGTACCACCTGTAGTAAATCGTGGGTAGTCATTGGTACGAGTGCAAATTGTTTGATGTATCGAAACCAAGAGGCTTTCAATACTATGGCCTTAGAGGTGAGGGCACCATCGAAAATTGCCTCCCAACTAAGAAGTTCAAGGGTTTTAACCATTGTCTTCAAGGGTGGGCCGAGACAAAGTGAGTCTATAAGGTATCTGAAAAAAGAAACAAGCACGTTCAGCAAATACCTCAATAAACTTTTAAAATTCTAAAAAAGCACATCAACGAAGAAAAATCAGCAAAATCATAAACAAATATTTTAGAGTCTATTCCTCTTAATTATTAGTCCCCAACGGGGTCACAGCTATGACAAATCACATCCAAAAAACACCATGAAGGTCTAACTCGAGTTGCCATTTATTTTTTACGGTTAAGGGTAGACAAGACAATCCTATTCGACTCTAGTTGTCCAATTAAAGTTTCCAATGTCACAAAACTGGAGATTCATATTTGGGACTAATTTATATAACATGAAGGTATTAGGCACCCTGTCATATCCTAAACGATCTCTAACTTGTTTATTGTGATTTTTTTCTGATTTCTATTTCAATAGATCAATAAGCAAAGAAGAGCCCAACTAAAGCTAAGTTTGGTTTGAACTCCATAAACTGGGGTCTAGTGGCATTCGTACCTGATCGGACTAATGAGGATAAAAACCAGGGAAAATTAGGAAAAAATGGGTTTTGAAGTTAAATATATGTAGATGATGGGTTTATTTTGAAAATTTGTGAAAAAGGGGGGCCACTTTTTAAAATCTCTGAAAAAGGGAGTTGGTTGGAAAAAAAATGGTTTTTGTTTACAACCTACTTTTCCATTTCCCAAATTACCCCTCCCCAATTTCTTCTCCACTTCTCCCCCAATCCCGATTGCTCTTTTATTCCCCTTTACAATCTGATTCTTTCCAAATTCTTCCAACCCCACCCTGCGGCGGATACCCACCCCACCCCCTGCCCCTCTATTTCCCTCCATGCACTTTTGCATAACAGACTGGGTCATCCGCAGAATTCGACATGCACTTTTGCATAATAGACTTGTGTTTCCACATAAAACGACTAGTGTCACCCAAACTGTGCGTCTATACCATTCTACCAATTCATGTGCAGGAAGAGAAACTATGAAACTTGACATGCCCAGATTGTCCTACCAATTCATTTACTACCTTCTTCTACACCGTGATAAGGCGACGAATCAACCAGCGACAAGCTTGGCATACGGCTGTGAGACCGGCTCAATCGAGAGCCTCGACGCTGTAGTTTTGGTGGGGGCTGCTTGGCATCGATCTTGGTGAGTTTGCACTCCGTCGCAGGATCTGCCTCATCGCTGATATCAAATGCATGGCCAGGTTCAGCGGGGGACCGGCAGCATTAAACTTGTAGCAGAAACTCATGTGCTGGTTCATGGCCTCCTCTGCGCTCACCAGCCTCTCACACCGCATGATCTCGTCCTTCACCGCCTCGCCGCATAGCCAGTAGATCCACCTCCCGTTGAACCGCTTGAGGATGTTGTCTATGTATGCCGCGTGCACTCCTCCGTCAACCTACAACAGTCGCATTTCACAAACTCAAAGTCGTCGTTCGGCTTCGGTTGCGATTCTACCACCGTCATCACCATTGCTTCGCTAACCACAGTTGCCCGCATCCCTGCAAATCCAAAAAAAAAAAATCACCAAACAAAATCCGTGATAACACCATCTAATAAAATTCAAGCCGCAACAAACACAATCCAAAACCAATTCAAATTACCTGCAAAAGAAGCAAAACAAAATCAATCGACGGATTCCTACGCTTTCCAGTCGAAGTTCTTCTAATTCCTATCGCTCTTTCTCCCAATCTCCTTCTTCAATCTCTTTCGGAACCAAAAATTTAAACATCAAAGACATTTCATAACAAAAACATAGAATCAGAACAACCATTTTCTTCCTCCAATTATTTTCTCATGAACAACTACGTGTATATTTGGACAGAAAAAATGCGGCTTAATTGAGAGGTGACAAAACGCTTTGCTTTTCATTACAAAACGACCTAAGTGCATCCATTTCTTTAATCGCAACCCCCTTAGCAAGGGAAAGCGTTGTTCCTACAAGGTCCTCTTTTTTATAGAGCCCACCGAAGCAAAAGCAGCGCTTGTGCCCCCCCGCCCCCCGCGTAATTTCTCCATAAAAAGACTGAGGCGTCGGCAGAATCCGACATGCACTTTTGCATAAAAAAAACATGGTTTTTTTTAACCTTACTATTTTCCCTTTCCCAAAATACCCCTCCCTCCCTCAGCTTTTGACTTTGTGAGATTTCCCAATCTGACTTCAGCAGAAACCCAAGTCGCTCTTTCTAGTCAATTTCTGCAGAAACCCAAGTCGTTTTATGCAAAAGTGCATGTCGGATTCTGCTGACGCCTCTGTCTTTTTATGCAGAAATTATGTAAGGGGGGGCACAACGCTGCTTTTGCTTCGGTGGGACTCTATAAAAAAGAGGACCTTGTAGGAACTACGCTTTCCCTTGCTAAGGGGGTTGCGATTAAAGAAATGGATGCACTTAGGTCGTTTTGTAATGAAAAGCAAAGCGTTTTGTCACCTCTCAATTAAGCCGCATTTTTTCTGTCCAAATATACACGTAGTTGTTCATGAGAAAATAATTGGAGGAAGAAAATGGCTGTTCTGATTCTGTGTTTTTGTTATGAAATGTCTTTGATGTTTAAATTTTTGGTTCCAGAAGAGATTGAAGAAGGAGATTGGGAGAAAGAGTGATAGGAATTAGAAGAACTTTGACAGGAAAGCGTAGGAATCCGTCAATTGATTTTGTTTTGCTTCTTTTGCAGCTAATTTGAATTGGTTTTGGATTGTGTTTGTTGCGGCTTGAATTTTATTAGATGGTGTTATCACGGATTTTGTTTGGTGATTTTTTTTTTTGGATTTGCAGGGATGCCGGCAACTGTGGTTAGCGAAGCAATGGTGACGACGGCGACAGAATCGCAACCAAAGCCGAACGGCGACTTTGAGTTCGTGAAATGCGACTGTTGCAGGTTGACGAAGGAGTGCACGACGGCATACATAGACAACACCCTCAAGCGGTTCAACGGGAGGTGTATCTACGGGCTCTGCGGCGAACACCCCAGATTACCATCGTGATAAGTAATTGCGCAAACTAATAAATGCATTTATGCAAATTTTACCGAATAAACATGGTTTCACTTAAAATCACCTTCGGCAAGAGTGGTTTTTTTTTTTTTGTCGTTGCGAAAATTTACTATTCTTTTGGAACATATGAAAGAAGGCGTAGAAATTCTAACAGAATTAGACGCTCGCAGCATTCGTTCTTTGAGGTAGCTAAAGGTAAGTTTGAAAGGAATCTAATTTTTTATTAGTTATACCGTTAAGTTCTAACATGTTACACTCAGTTTTAACTAAAAAGAGATTTGATTTCAATTGAAGATTAACTTGTGGCAAGCTAAGATTGACTTGGAAGATAACAAAAGTAAATCTAAGGATAAATGAGTAAAACTAATTTTTCCTCCATTGATCAATAACAGAAAATTATAATAGTTATGGTAATGGTATTATGGAGCTTCCAGTAGTAGATGTCATAGTACGACGGTGGTGGGAACTGTAAAGATGACAATGATTGTGAACGTGATGGTGGCAATTGAATAGTTCAAGTGGCAGCACTGTTAATGAGACTGAGATTTGTAGTAGGTTCGACAAGCAATGGATGCAATGGTGTTGGCGTGTAGTTCGCGAGATGGTTGTACAAGAACCATAATCATAGTAATGGTTGCAATAATGATGACAAAGTTGAGGGTAGTGGTAAACACAAGAGCGGAGCTTAATGAAATTCTATTGTCCAAAAAATGTGAAACACCAAAGGAGGTGGTCGATGTGTAAACACATTAGGTGACACAAGTCATTTTCTGCAGAAACACAAGTCTGTTTATGCAAAGGTGCTTGTCAGATTCTGCCGATGCTCAAGACGTTTTCTGCAGATGCAATACTAACTTTGCCTATGGGAAGAGCTTAAAGCACCTCTTAGTTTGCCTCGTGTACACATGGCAGGGCACAATACCACATAGGTAGTGAATTCCATCCACGCCAAGAAATGAAGAATGATCCAACAAAATGGTAGGTTTACATTGCACAAGTCAGTTTCTGCAACAATGCAAGTCCTAATATGCAAAGATACATGTCATTTTGTACAGATATTCAAGTCGTTTCTTCTCTTGCAACAATTCAATAGAAACTTTGCCCTATTTGCGAATGAAGACGTGGTTTTGGAGTTCTTAAAGCTCTTCCTTGGCAAATTGGGCAAGCGTGACTGTCAATGGTACAAAAATTCATGCTACACCATAATGGCACCACATGTATAGGATGCGGCCAGATGTACTATTTTCGTCACTGTAAAATGGCACCATATTTTTATGGTTGGTTGAATCTAGCTATATTGTATGGTTGTTGAGCTTAGTGGTGAATGGTTATAGGAGACGTGGTGGTTGCGAGATTGAGAGGCTGGGGCTTTACCTGAATGACGATTTTTACATGATTAGTTACATCTGGTTGGTTCTGAATAATTTAGAAAGAAGTGTAATTCGGCTTCTTAAATCAGGCAACTTTGTTGCAGCAGTATCGAAATGGCCGGTTGTAAAGCACATGTATGAAGGCGGTTTTTTAGGGCTGCTGGCATAGAGCGCTACTACAGGCATGTTTTCTTGTAGTACCGTTGTTGAATTTCAATGGCCGTGTGTGACACAAAGAGAGAGTGAGAGAGTCATGTCAGAGAGTAGCACAAAACAGAGCAAGAGAGATGAAATAAATTGGGGAGAAGCTGAGAAAGAAAACTGATTTGGAGAGAAAGATCTAATTTGGAGAGGGCAAATCAAATGGGAAGTTCTTTTGGTGGGAGCAAATCAGGCGTGGGGATGGGTCATTCTTTTGGGGGTAGGGGTAATTTGGGAAGAGCAAATTAAGTGAGTAAAAAAAAACCCATTTTTTCCTAATCTCTTCCATTGTTCAGAAATTTTAAAAAGCTGCCCCACTTTTTCATAATTTTTCAAAACAAACCCACCTTCTATTAAGTTTTTACCCCAAAACCCATCTTTTCCTAATTTTCCCTAAAAACCATATAGTTCAGACCGACCCTAGAGGGATTTGCTCCACAAGTTTGGTTTTTTTTTTTACCTTACTTTATTCAAATGATGGGTTCGTCGGATTCACTTTGATAACTTCATCGAACAAATCAGGATAAAAATCACGTAGTTCAAACCGACCCTAAGGGAGGGGACCTAATCTTGGTATATGGTTTCCTAGAGACCTAATTTAGTTTATTTGACTGATGATTTAGAACTATTTTTGACCAACTCTTTTAGTTACTTTATGAGTTCCAATCAAAAAGTAAACTTTAATCCTAACAGAGTTCTAATTCTATCAGAATTTTATTCTTATGAGAATTTTTATCCTAACCAACTTCTTCTATTGACAGGCTTTGAGACTTTATTTTTTTTTTCTCTTAATTTTCATTACATATCAAAATCTGGTCATGGTATGGGAAATCTATTGAATCTTCTAGCTACTCTACGAAAAGATAAAAAGGCATGAGGCAAGAATGTATACCTATTATTTAGACTGCTTAGATTGCCTAACCGACGACTCAGGGTTCTTCGTGATGCGATGAAGTGACTGCCCTTATGAAACTAAAAAATCTGAACCTTCTAATCTATCTCTCTACTTTTTTTCCCCTCTTTTGCAACTCTATTCTCACATAATTTCTATGGGCCTTTCTGGGAGGCCGTAGAATTTCCCTGTAACAGACTGTCACTTTTGGGGAAGCCAGAGGGCATTTTTATATAAGTCTGGGATGGCTAAAATGAAGAAGGAGACCATTTGATCGTACTCATCACCTTTAAGAGATAAGACCGAAATGGGCTAAAAAGGCCAAAACACTTAATAGGACTGACGAGTTTAATCGTCTCTTAATACCTAATTGATTTTCAAACCAACTCTAGAGGGAAAGGACCACCTATTCTGATAAATCACTTGCAAAACATGATTTCGAGGTCAGACGTTCAGTCTAATCCAAACCAAGCATTATATCTTGTACCATATCTAGACGTTGACCTGGACTAAAGCCAAACTGGCTGGACTACCACTTAAACTGGACCAACTGGACTAGAGTTAACTAATTAAATTAAGCTTATTCTTATCAAGCCTAGACTGAACAAATATGAAAAGCCTAATCAACATATAATTATAAAGTTACAAAAATGAGGTGTCTACAGTTTTTCTTACTTAGACCTAAAAGAATTAATTCATAATAGTTCCTTGTGCATATTTGGTTAGACTCTCTCTCTCTCTCTCACATACACACACACACACATGTATATATATACGGAGGCGATTCGTTGAGAGTGCAGACAACTTTAGCTAAGTTACCCACGCGATTTGATCGTTTATCTTTAAAGAACGGACAAACTAGATCTATTTTTTTTAAAAAAAAATTCGTCAGCTACGTTATAATTATAAGGCTACAAAAATGAGGTGTCTACATTTTTTCTTACTTAGACCTACAAGAATTAATTCAAAATAGTTCCTTGTGCATATTTGGTTACACACACACACACACACACACACACTCACTCTCACTCTCTCTCACTCTCTCTCTCTCTCTCTCTCTCTCTCTCACACACACACACACATGTATATATACGGAGGTGATTCGTTGACAGCGCGGACAACTTCAGCGAAGTTACCCATGCGATCTGATCATCTATCTTTGAAAGACGGACAAACTAGATCTAATTTTTTTTTAAAAAAAGTCGTCAGCAACGTTATGTAGCTGACGATTATTTTGTCCCAAATGCCCCAGATCCCCGTCCTTTTTGTGAAACAACGCCTGTCCGTTACATAATGTAGCAAATTACTTTTGATTTGACACGTTGTCTGCCAAAAATCGTCCGCTATATTATCTAGAGGATGACCTTTTTCTGCCAGTGTCAAATCTATACTCTCACTATCTGCTACATTATCTGGCAGGCAGGAAGGCAGTTTTTCTTTATCCAAACTGTTTCTCATCCACTACATAATGTAGCAGACAACATATATAAATAAAGGGACCCCAAATGTTGTAAGTCTTCTTTCTTCTTCACTATCTTCTTAGTGGCTCTAACAAGTAGATCTGCGATTTGTGTCTTCAAGCCCTTAAAACTTCCAAAGAATTCTTTAAGTCATAGAATTAATCACATAAGTTCATAAACCATTGCTTTATTTGTGTATAATCTTGAGTTTGTGAGTGTTGAGCATGATTTTGATTAAATGTAATGCATGAATAAATGTGTGTGTGTGTGAGATGTATTATACATGTACTAGCGTTGACAAAGCTAGATTTGCCAACGTTTGATAGACATTTTTGAACTTGATACTTTTGCATAATTTCAGTCGCAAAAAATGACATTTAACCTCGGACCCGAAGATCTCTCTGTCTTATATGACCAAGCAAACTATATTAGTACAACAATTTGGAGCGGACAAGTAAGATACTAATTTTTTATTATTTATTTAATTTCAATTATTATATTAATGTATATTTTGCTTAAATATACTTTGTTAATTCATAGGAAAGAGGAACACTTAATACAGTAGAAGTAACCGAACATTTTGGACACTGGAGGTTGCACAATTTACAAAAAAAAAAAAAAGAAATTGTTGCTTGGAATGAGGTTTGGGATTTTTACCTATGAGAATATTTTTTTGTAACATGATTGGACCTTAATATGTGCCCTTGTTGAACAGTGGAGAAGTTTCACTTCCCTGCTAGAGAGATGAGAGTAACCTTAGAAGATGTAGGGTGCATCTTAGGTTTACCCGTGACAGGATGGCCAATTATTTTTGGTAAGATTAGACCAAAAATAAGAGATTTGCTAGAGACTTCTTTGGTTCGATACCCGAGGACTAGTTTGGGCACGATAGAATAAAGTTGAAGTGGTTGGTGGATACATTCAAGGCTTTGTGGGAAGACTTCATGAGGGGATGCATGTTATGCACATAAAGGCTTTCTTGCTGTAGGTAATCGGGGCCATTACGATGAAGAACATGGTCCACGTGAAGTATCTAGCTCTGTTGGGTAACTTTCAAGAGGTTGACGAGTATGTTTTGGGTGCATCCACACTTGCATACTTGTATCACGCTCTGCACAAGGCAACGAGCCCCGACTACAAAGCTATATGTACATGTCTCTCATTGTTACAAGTACATCATATAACCCCTTTTAATTTCTTTTTTGATAATTTTTAATTAGTTTGAATACAATAAATTTTGGCTAGACTTCACCAATTTTTCTATGTTCTCAGTTGCAGTCTTATGAATATTTCAATGTCAGCGTACCTAAATGTAGGCCAGAATCCACAAAATTTAGCCTCGGTTGTACATTTGGGAGAACAGTTGGAGGGAGAGCCACTACCCAATGAGAGATGATTCCCATCACAACATTGTCTTTTATTGGGGGGAGTTTGACTCACTATCTCTGGCCCAAATGTGTTGGGCACTGTACAAGCATTTGAAGAACCAGATGGCAGACTCGTTCTTTTTTATGCCTCTGGGTTGCAACGCACTCTATTGATCCATTGAGAGATCGTAGAGTGGTAACTACCGAATTGTGCCATGCGACATTTTGAGTGTCTGCAGGGTTTGCCAGCGGATGCCCCAGACATGAGAGCTAACACAAACCATACGAACGTCCCAATGTTCAGGCATGTGGATGCCCTTAAGTTGTATGCTAGTGAGATTGGACTGCTGGAGTCCTGGCAGCCATTGTGTTAGAGCCCGACCTTGTGGTCAGCATCGAACAGTATCTGGGGTGGTACAACTGCATCACTCAGAGGAGAGTACACCCGGTGCAGTAAATAAGAGGCAAGAAATACCAGCCCAGAGGTGTAATTGGTCAGCGGAGATCATTCGAGCTAGTAAGTTTCCTATTTACTTTTATTTAGCATTCAATCTCGTAAGTTTTGTATTTAATTTCATGTACTATTTAAATTTACTTATAATCTAAGTTGACTTAGGTTGATGCCTCTCGCCTTCTTCTAGAAGCTGAATGAGCGAAAGGATCTTCGAGATGTTATAGGAACGGATCTTCGCTCCCATGCTGAGTACTTGGTGCATAGTTGCAGGGGTTTTGTAAGGGGCTATAGGGGACAGCCTTCGGGCATGAGCCCAAGAATGGCTTATCCCTTGGGGCAGCCTTCGGGGGTGAGCGAGGGAATTGGTGGTCCATCAAGGTAGGGAATGTGTGATGCTTTGAGGCAGCCTTTGGGTATATGCCAAGGAATGACTCATTGGGACGAGTGGAGTCAGCCCTCATTTGAGTTTCTTAGGGACTCTAATGTTACACAAATCCCCTGAGTCAAGTCACACAAAATTTTGACTTCGAGAACTTCAACTTCTCAGAATCACTGCAACTCGTCCCATGGTAGGGAGCTTCCACTTTGGGCCTTGGGATACCCGAAAAGCCTTAAGGACAACAATATCCCCCACATCGATTCCATCCCTCTTATCCCAAAGGTCATCTGTTAAAGTCTTTGAAGCCAGAAAAACGTGCCCTGGTCCACGGTTTTTGGTTTAGTGAACCCCCCCAACTACGCTCTCAACATCGTGTTCAATCTGGTGAGCTTGACTATGATATCACGTAGGACAAAATGTCCACCCTCAAGCCGCGTGCTTGGTTAGAAGATACGGTGTTGACTGCCTACATCAAGCTTCTGGCACGTAGAGAGAGGGACTAACTTGATGATGGAGCGTAATACAAGTATTAGTTTGAAAGATTTACGAGTACATGGACTAAAAAAAAAAGGGCAAAGTATAGGGGACCAGAATATAATTATCCATTTAATAAACAAGGAACTTTTATGAGTTTTTCGGTTAGATCTCGCCTTTGATTAGGCTCTGATATCAGTTTTGTATAGACAAATTCTCCTTTGGTCAGGATACCTTACTTAAGCCAAGCCTCTTCTTAGAAGCAAGGATGGGCTAGTTGCCTACTCTCGCCTAACCCGCTATTCCGATTATGGAATAGAGGCCTTGGAAAAGAAGTTCTTTCATCGATTGGTTATTCATCTCCATATTTGAGGCGATAGGCGTCCTTGACGTCTGAGTGACTTCGTTCACTAAGTTCCTAGATAAACATGTACACTTGGTGTAACAACCATGAGGTTTGCCTGAGCCTCCATAGACTTTCCCTCGAAGATATCTAGATGAGGTTACAGTATAGGAGTGGTTGACATATTGTAAACTTGAATTTTAGTTTTTTGAGAAGTATAAGGTATTTAAATGAACTGTTCAAAAGTTGAGACGTTAAAAAGAAAATTAACCAGAGAGTTGACATTTTATCTTCGCTATATGGATTATAATTTGTATAATTTGTGAAGAATGGTACATGGGAGAAGCAACAATCGACTTCTTAATAGGGAGACAACATGCAAACAAAGATGTCATAACTCCAGATGGCTACACTTTAGTATCTCAACACTACGGAAAAGTCTGACTTTAGTAGTACCCTAGAGGTGTCAAATGGGCCGGGCTTGGGCCGGCCCAGCCCAAGCCCATCGGGCCTCCAGAAAATCGGGTCAGGGGCGCTGTCAAACGGGCCGGGCTTGGGCCGGGCCCGGGCCTAATTTTTTTTTGTTATTCAAAATAACAAATACACCTTAGTTATTCTCACTAATGATCTAAAAGTAATAGATTTCTTCTACATTTTAGTCATAGAAGGCAAGCAAATACACCTTAGTTAAAAAAAAACTGAAAAGGCTATTTTTTGGGCCAAAAGAGGGCCGGGCCGGGCCAAATCCGGGCAATTTTAGGGCCGGGCCTGACCCGGACCTGTTTCTTAAAAAGTTAGGCCTGGCCCAAGTCCTAAGGGTTAGGGCCAGTCTGGGCCCAAAAAAGGGCCGGGCCTGCCCGGGCCAAAAAAGGGCCGGGCTGGGCCAGCCCACGGGCCGCCCGGCCCATTTGACACCTCTATTTAGTACCCCATCGGTTAATTTTGAGAATAAATACCTAATTCTTTATTTACTCAACAGTTGCATACCTTTAATGTTTTACATCCAAATAATTAGTCACATGAGGACCATCTATAAGGGCAAACATTTTGATAAATCAGAAATAAGAAAAAGGAATATTGAAGAACATTTTAAAGTGGAAAATGTTGGAAAAAATTACGGATGCACTCATGTTATTAGTGTTGTGAAAAATTATTAGATATAAAATAATTTTGTGTTAGCCCGGATGCTTGTTTCCTAAATATCACTCACTGGTTGAAGCTCAATTTTAGCCTGGATGCAACCTTGATGTTGTATTTTAGCAAGTCGATGAAGTATCTTTTTTCTTTTTTCAAAAGATAAGAAACATATACCATGAGATCGTAAATGTGAGGCCAACAACCCTAGTTTCAGAAACTGTATTGCAACAAAATGAAAATCAACATAAAATAAATAAAAGACACATACACAACAAATTAAAGACCTAGAAATTTGTACCGGCCTGATCCCTTGTGTTTCATGATATGAAATTTGTTAAATTTCTTACTTGATCAATTGTGTCAATTGTGTGAGATAAAGTTTTAAATTCTTAATTATTAAATACTTATTCACATCATCCCCTTCTAGGGCTATTTTATTAGTTTCACATCAAGTTTTTTAATATTACTACATTATATTTTTAACCATGTGATAGTGAATATTGAGTTTTGATAATTGTATTGATTAATTAGAGTTCTATGGTGCCTACATATGTATAGCTTAACTGATTTACTAAAATTACTTTACGATGTTAGTAATCAAAGTTAACAACATAAATCTTTTTTGTATGATTAAGTAAACTTTATAAGCTGGGATTTTTGCACATATGAGAAGATTTAATACTACGTGAAATTTAATTAATTATAATGTCCAGTTTTCATTTTTAGCTATATTTGATACAAACAAATTTTTTAAGAGTATAATAATCAATATTAAGGCATAATAAGTTAACAAACTTGTTATAAAAGACCTAGTAAATCAGCTATTATAACTTCAGCGAGTTCAATCAATTATGAAAATGTAAAGGCTTTTTCTCGAAGATTTGTGTGGAAGGACATGGTTTCGAAAAGAGTACTTAAAATTTAGAAAAAATTACGTAAAATACTCCTGTGGTTTGGGGTTGTTGCAAAAAAAACCCCTCGAGTTACAAAAATTGCAAAAGAACACCTAGAATTGTAAAAGTGTTACAACCGTCAATAAAACCGTCTGTTTTAACTGCGTTTGTGGTAAACGCGCTTGGAGAGCAAGTGCCACTGCTAAATAATTGTTAGAAACCCATTTTTGTTCCTGAATACCTCTTTGCAGCCAAGCCCTGATTAGGGCCGGTGCAAGAAAACAACGGGAAAACGGGGAAAGGTGGGAAAAGGGAAGGGGGAAAGGCAGGGGACCAGGGAAGGGGAGAGGAGGGGAGGAGCTGAACCACCACTCATCTACCACCTGCGCCACCCACAACCGGCGCCGGTGCCGTCGCCACCACCCTAGTCTTGTGCGCCTAGCAGCCGATCGAACCATCAAACCCAAACCAAACCAATTGACCCCTAAACCCGCTGAACCCCCAGACTTAAACCATCAAACCCAAACCAAACCAATCGAACCCTAATTGCTGTTATAGCCATCAAACCCAAACCAATCGCACGACAACTAAAACCTTAATCGAACCCCCAAACTTAGATCGAACCCTAATTGAAACCCAAAACTTAAATCAAACCCTAATCCCGCTGCGGCCACAACAATTCGAACCCTAATCGCACAATCTCAGATCTAGGGTTTCAAATTACAATCTGCGATTGAAACCCCAGACTAAGATTGTGCAATTCGGGTATACAAGATACTCGTGACCTATTATTTACCGGACGGATAAAGGTAACATCTTTTCTAAATTGGCACATTTAGCACTGATTGGACGGTACACGAGTTCACTCTTTTTCTTTCTCTGTTTTCTTTTTCTATTCTTTTTGTTTTGTTTCACCATAACCAACCTCTCTTCCTCGAAAACGCAAGACCAGGGTTTTTTCCTCTGCTTTATCAACTCCTGAACAAAACAGTGCATCAAATTAATAAAGTATCACCTGAGTTAAGATGGATGAAGAGAATTTTCTGATCTACTAAAATGGTCACCCCGTCTAAAGGAGACCCCAATTGATTCCAATTTGAAAAAGTGTGTCCATGTGTGTGTGCACGCGCGCATGTGTGAGGTCGTGATTGTGGTTGTATAGGAGGGTTGAGCTTAGATTTTTGTGGCTTATTGATCTCTCTGCATGATCACTTTACTCACCCGCTCCTCTCGACTTGCATACAACAAATACACACGGTTAAGTTTCACCTAGTGTTTGTGTTAGGTGGAATCTGATTTTGGTGACGTACAGAAGAGTTTAAAGCTTTAATAAGCAAATGGGTTACAGTGAGGGTAATGAAGAAGCAGAAGAGGAAGAAGACCTCAAAAGCGCATTCAAAGTTAATAGCAAGAACAAGCTGGATCCAACCAGCTGCTGGAAATAAATAAGGATGAAGTAGAAAAAAATCTCGGAGGAGACATTTTTGGTTGGCCATTTTAAGGAAGAAAATAAGAAATGGAAGATTTATTGAAGAAATGGGTGGTTGCTTTTGAACTTGAATTTGGGTTATGGAATTAGGAAGCACATGATCGGATATGGTAATGGATTCAAGCTTGGGGTGGTTAGTTAGCCTAGATCTTGTGCTGACATTTATAACATATGATATGCCCAAGTAATCCATGGATGTATAGACTATAGACGTGTTATAACGGAGGGCGCATATCTATTACAAATCAATTAGATTCTAAATCGATAGGTAGCATTTCAAAAGTCGATGAATTTGACTAAGATCACTCCCTAACCTCGAGGGTTTTAGAGACATTATCCCTAGAATTCATTAAAAGATACACATGTTAGAAAAACAGTCATAACTCGTCTTTTTATATGTTTTATATTAACAATCGTCACACAAGAAATGATCTGCAAATTATAGTAAGGGTAATTCACTCAAAAGCCGTGAAAGGGTACCTAGAGGTGTCAAATGGGCCGGGCGGCCTGCAGGCTGGCCCAGCACGGCCCTTTTTTGGCCCGGACTAGCCCTAACCCTTAGGGCTTGGGCCAGGGCCAGGGCCTAACTTTTTGAGAAACAGGCCCAGGCCCGAGCCCGGCCCGACCCTGAAATGGCCCGGATTTGGCCCGACCCTCTTTTGGCCCAAAAAATAGCCTTTTCAGTTTTTTTTTAAAATTAAGGTGTATTTGCTTGTCTTCTATGAATAAAATGTAGAAGAAATCTATTACTTTTAGATCATTAGTGAGAATACCTAAGATGTATTTGTTATTTTGAATAACAAAAAAAAAAAATTAGGCCCGGGCCCGGCCCAAGCCCGGCCCTAGATGTTGGGCCTAGGGCCTGGGCCTAGATTTCCTTCATTCTGGCCCGACCTGGCCAGTTTGACAGCGGCCCTGGCCCTGTTTTTTGGGAGGCCCGATGGGCTTGGGCTGGGCCGGCCCAAGCCCGGCCCATTTGACACCTCTGGGGTACCCTATGAACTCAAGAAAGGTGGGCCAAATCATGGAAAAATCTGCATCGCATATACTTTGCTGCGACAAACATTATACTTGTATGCAATATCAGTTTTAGAATTATGGTAAAGACTCTATTGGCATTATGACTACTGCCTAAGAATGTAGGAATAGAAACTATTGGATGGTCCAGAATTTATGGTGCCAGCCATCTATATAGCATTACATTTGATCGCCTCTTTTTATTGTCCTCTTATCTTATCAATTCTGCATGATTCAATGTACTAAATAGCTCAGGAACATACAATATTTACTCTGCCCTAGGAGTAATTTTGTCTTGGACTAAAGTATCTTACAAGTTACAACACCATGATGGGTTTTCAGCATGCCAAGATTATGATTTCAAGATGCCACCCCCTGTCTTATCTGGTTTATCAAACCTCAACATAGGCAAGGTCAAGAAATGTTAAGGAAAGAGGTTGGAAAATTAGTTTTCAACAATATCTAAAATCTGATACAGTAAATTTGCACCATTGAGGATTCACGCTTCAGATTCCTGTCAAGATTATACAAAAAAGATCTGCACATCTCACAACCCAAGTATCAAATCAAAACATATAAAATGGTAAAGGCAAAAAGCTAGCAATGCTTCTAGAAACTCACTCGTTGGCATGTCCCAACAATCCCTTGTCTTTACCATTTGGTTAGTTCACAGCTGAGTTAAATTTAGTACCCTTTTGTGCCAAGTGTCTATCCTTTTGTTATTTATAACATTCTTCAATTCGGCTACTGGCTAACTGTTGTTAAATTAACTGTTGTACATGAAGATTGAGATCGATTTTTCTGTCTGATGAACTTCTCTTTCTCTTATAAGCGTGCTTTTGAATCGGACATAAAATTTTAACGATCGTAAACGAGTATCAGTTTCATAAAGAAAGGTATGAATTTAACCTCTTTGGGATATGAAAATTATCGGAAGTGACGTAGTTAAAGAGATAACCTTATGATAGGAACAAATCTTCCGCCTTTTGAATCTCCACGTTACCAACTTTTTCAACAAATCTTCACTTAAAAAATAAATATGCTTCTGCAAAGTACTATATAAATAATAATTTTAAGATGATTTCAATATTTTTTTTCTTTTGCTCCATTCCGTACGTAACACGGATCAGTGCCGCGTGCTTAGTAAACAGAAATATCATTAACAGTAAGATCATATTATTAGTGGGCATCAATAAAATATACTCCGGTAGTAGACTTTCGTGGACTGAACTCTTCTAGAGTTTTTGTACGACAATACTTTAACATATTTATTACTTGGATAATATGCTGCTTTCTTTTCATTTTTCTTTTAATTTCTGATTTTCTTTTTGCTTCTTTTTTGCCTCAAAAAATATATATTTTAAAACGAATGTTATTGTCAAGCTTTCCAATCATGGAAACGAATCTAAGGCAACAAAAGACATATGAAGCTCAAAAAAAAAAAAACTAGAGATAAAAGCTCTAATATGTCGAACTTTTCTGGGAGGCAGGCACTCAACTTGCTAGAGCGGTGGCTGCTTAATTACTTTATTACTACACTTACGTATCACAAAAAAAAAGGGGTACGTGACCTCACACGTATCCTTGCTTAGAATCTAGTTTTGCATGACAAAAAGAGAGATAATTAAGAGTAATTATTTGTGTATTGGAAATACTATTTGGTTGCACGACTATATTGATTATTAGAACGAACCGATGTAATTTGCACAAAATAATATGAACACTAAAAGTGGAACTCCAAAAAAATGAGCAAAGATTTTTTGCAGTGGCATATCCAAACCTGTATTACAAGATATACATGATTTTATTAGAGTCTCACATGGATTATATATGGAGATTGATCTCTGTTCCTATACTTGGTAGACTCATCTTTCTCATGAACATATTTTTCGATAGATATTCAACTTTAACATGATATTAGAATTAAGCTTTGTTTATGTTCCATGCATGGTCTTTAGTCGCACCTCACTATAATTTGCTTCATTTTGCTTGATGCTTGGAATCAAATAACATACGTGGGGGCTGGTTATAAAGTCCCTCACCGACTATATACATGGTGATTGTGATCAATTTTATACTTTATAGACTTATTCTCTTTGGGAACATGCTTCATAGGTTGGAGAATCTCAATTTTAACACTCATAGCAATTCCTAACTCGTTATTTGACAAAGAAAGCTTATAGGCATTCGCCTACTGCTATTGTGGGAGATCAATTTTGCTGTGTCTACCTTAAACCTTTTAACATGCCTACCTTTTCTTGATTTAGTTACTTACTTGGTTCATCATCTTTGATATGGAGGTTGATGATAATTTCTCTTGTAGTTTACCCTCTTACATTTTTATAGTCGCTAACCTACACTAGCAAAGATATCTCTCACATTAGCAACATTTATGATGCGAACAAGTATAAGAAGATGTAACTCAACCCTACCTTCGCAAATCACGCATCATACCGAGTAGAGAATATTGGGTGATTGGGCTCATTATTCATTTAAAATGGTTCTATAAATTACAAAATAAGTCTATGCCTCTCTTTAGTTAGTTTTTTATGATCTGACGGCCTTAAATGATCAGGACCATGTAATGTTCATTTCATATGAAGATTTACCTGCATGTTGTACGACATAAAATTTATTTTCCGTTATAGTGACAACATTCTTTTCTAGTTCTCCAACACCATCTTCACCAAATGAGAAAAATGGGAGATGCTTAATGCCTTGATCACTAGAAAAGCTAAGCAGGAAAACTATATCACGCGTAAACGTCCCCAAAACAATTCTTTTCCAAGTTATCAGTGAACAACACCTGTCGACTTGGTGACGTATCAAACCGAGGTTACTCCATTAGTTTATGCCCAATACCCGATATGGCATCCAACAAATCCTACATAATTAACCCTTGATGGTGATTACCCCTTAATCTATCTCCTTAAGAAGTAAGCAAGTTCACAGCTGCTCAACACCCATTGGCCTCCCAGTGGCTTTCAGCATAAAATACTGACCACCCACTTCTATTTTAATTTGGAAAATTGGACAATGCTTTAGAGCTTTTAGTGTTAAGTGTCAAGATGCATAAGCCGTAGGTTATACGTGGCCCTTTCCCATCAAGATTCTGTTCTCTTTTGGGGTCTCTTTTTGGCACTTTTAACTTCAATAAATGTCCCTTGTATGATTTGATCCGGATTGGAACATGTCACCCAATACCTTGGCAATTGCAGAAAGTTCCTCAAATACCCTCAACTTTTGGAATTTAGAAGTTTTAGAGTGCTTGTTGTAAAACTTGCAAGGGGGTGTCATAATGACTTTGGTGGTGTTTTGTGTCACAAGTGCGCTTAATTAATACTGTAGCATTTTTCGAATTTCTCACTTACTTTTGCGATCAAGTTTTGTCACTAGAAACTCATCACTAGGTGAAGTTTCTTTATGTCTTAATGCCATTGCATTCTAATCAAAGAGCATATGTGTAGTTGTAAAAAACGACAGCTATATAACAGTACCAAGTGATCTAGACCTGGGACGATACCATGCATACCTAAAGTTGATACTTTCTTGAATCTAATGCGTCTATGGATACAATTTATGAGCATCATCTGGCTAACCATTTGCTGCTTTTTCTTGATTGAGGTATTAGAGTACGTATACTTGTTTAAATTTTAGCTATTCTAAGACTAGGAAAGAATCCACTGCGGATGTGAGACTGACTCAAAAGCTCAAGTTATTAGGTCCTCAGTGGAGTCTTATATAATTAAGTTTATCAATTTTTACAAGGGTAAACTCAGGTAGTTTGCCAAGTTAGAAGGTGTTGTGGAATTCATCTAAGCTGATATGAACAAAGCACACTTAAGATTTGACAGGGACAAAAATTGACTGATGGAGTGAGATAAGGCTTTACCTCAAATATAAATATGAGACGAGCACTAACCCTTCATGTCACTGAATATTGAGGACAAGCTTACCTAAAAATATCGAAGGTAGCTTTCTAGCTTATGTCTGATTGGGGAGTGATGGCAGAAAATTTTGGGTGGGGGGTCGTTGAGGAAGGGTGGAGGAAGGGCCCTTGGACTGCCGAAGAAGATAGGTTGCTCATCGAGTATGTCAAGCTGCATGGCGAAGGAAGGTGGAACTCTGTGGCTCCGCTTGCAGGTAACTCAGCTCATCACTTTGTACTTGAACCTTCCATATATCATGTCATCCCACTCATTTTCTTATATCTCACCATCAGGCTTTTCAGTGTTTCATTCTAGTGATGATATGACTTAATAAGCTGCGGTAGAGCAGCAATATTTTCGCTAGCATGTCCCAGATTGTGGGATACGGACCGTCTGCTTTTAGAAAGAAAGCATGTGAAATTATGCCACAGTGTTATATTTTTGTGACATTAAATGCATCCTCAAAGATGAATACAGATAAAGGTGTCCATTCCGCAACATACTGCTAGTAAGTTTGTTCTGAAAACACAAAATCTGGACATGGAAATGGTACCTGTGGCCTTTTCTTGGAACCTAAATCCAGACCAAAGCAAATATATTCTGTTAAGGCACATAAATGTGCTATGCAGATCGTACAAAGTTCTAAAAATGTTTGCTTTGCAATTTTTGGCCTAGTCTTTTCTGCTGTCTTGACTTTCTGTACTTTCAAATTTACATTTTTCCTCTTTTTTTTGGCTTGTGTAGGATTGAAAAGGAATGGAAAAAGCTGCAGATTAAGGTGGGTAAACTACTTGAGGCCAGACCTGAAGAGGGGACAAATAACCCCGCACGAAGAAAGCATCATTCTGGAGCTACATGCTAGGTGGGGAAACAGGTAAGAACATTTTTGGATGAAAATTCCAATCTTTCTCCAACTTTTGGGCCGCATTCTGATCACTCAATTAACCGCACATTAATTATGTATACAGGTGGTCAACAATTGCACGGAGTTTGCCGGGAAGAACAGACAATGAAATCAAGAACTACTGGAGAACCCATTTCAAGAAGAAGGACAAAATGTCCATGGATGACACTGGTAAGTCCAAAGCGCACCTTTTAAGAAGACAACAGTTTCAGCAGCAGCAGCAACAACAGCAGCAGCAGCAGCAGCAGCAAGTACAAAGTCAAGTAGACATGAAAAAGATCATGTCCTTGCTTGATGAGAATGAATATAGAGTAGCAGTGCCTTACTATAACACCGCTGATCATGAACAAGGCTGCTTCTATTCCATGTTCAGCGGCTATGCTGCCTATGCATCTATGGTGCCAGAGGCCTCGAATGAGGACATTCCATGGGATGGCTTGTGGAACATGGATGAGCTTCATGGCAGTTTCAACATGGCCTCTGCAGCAAGAGCTAGTCTGCAGAGTTTAGCTACTCCCTCATATTGATTATTTTAGTTTACTGCATTTAACTTTGGTTTTCTTAAGGCTCTACTGCTACTAGATGTCATTGGAACCAAAAGGTTTTCAATGAGAAGATTGTAAGTGTCATATTGCCTGTAGTTTCCTGTTGTCTAGGATGCACTAATAATCTGCAGACCTTCAGCAGAGAGAAAGTGGGAGAAAAAGGAAAAGAATATAGTAAGGAGACCAAAAGGAAATGGTCATTTCCTCAATCACAGCGTGTACCACAAATAAGTTCATTCAAGGAAAGTAAATAATCTAGAGTTCTCCCCAAAGTTAGATTATTTGACATAATTCCTATACTCAAATATACAAAATAAGTTCAAAGCTCAGTACAATTTTTGCGCTTGAAGCTCATTTTGGATCAAGTTGAATTACTTTTTTTATTCAATTTTTTATAAGTTGAATCTGAATTTATTACAAATTACATGCCACTAAAAAAGGTTTAATACATGTATCCTGCAGTTCATTGCAAGAACTTACAAATGATTTATTTTTATTTGAAGAGGTCAAATAAAATTTTAATTAAATTTGGGTGAGCAAGCTCACGAACATCTCAGTTCATTTGCAGTCCTGATTACGTATGGAATTAAGAGTAAGCAAAACTCCAAGTCACATGAGCTGCGTGCTTCCGTTATATTTGTAAACAAAATTCTTGCATGCGTTAAAATCTCACTGATATGATCAGTAAACAGCTTGGACAAGCATCGAAGCTCGCTTGATTGGCCGATCTTATTAGGGTCAAGCCATAATTAGGACGGGGCAGAACCTGGAAGAAGATTTGAAGCCCGAATTAACTTGAAAATCGGTTCAACCTTGGCCCGCCCTAACTAAATGGGATATAGGAGTCAATAGTTTGGATATGCTATAACAACTAATTTTCTCCAATAAAACATTTTCAATGAGTCTTTTGTTTTCCCCTCCTTTTAGCCAAAGTAAGTAACAGAATAAAAGAAGACTTGTGAATATCTATTCTAGACTAGGTAGAAGTAATTTTTTTTTTTTTTGGTAACTAAAAGGCTGGACCGTAAGGCTCTCCAACCGGCAAGGTTGTTTTACACCTTGAGGACATACAAGGCTGCCACATACATCTGAGCCCCCGATTCCGGCATCCATGTCAGGGCCGAAGTGCACAAGGACCCGTGTGTGGAGCACATGCAGGGCGAGAATGTAAGTTTGCCACCAACAAGTGCGGCAGGTAGGATTCGAACCCAAGTGACAAAACCTGGATTGAGATCCTGGAGACCGCTGAACGAACCCTTGTTGGCACTAGGTAGAAGTGATGTAGTTGAGTCTTTGTTGGATGTATGAGTTTTGAGTTACAGACACATGTAGATGCTTGAATTGACTCCCCTTTCTCCACATATTGAAGTTTCAAATTGAAAGTTACTCAAGTATTGTAAAGAGAAAAAAAATAGTAAAAAAGTTTTCATTTAGATTATGATCTATAACACACTCCTTCCGTCCTTCTAAGAAAGGAAAAACATAACTTAACGTTGAAGGAGATGATGTGGTGCAACCAATAGATAAAATTAGATGATAATAAATTTTGATTTTTATCATCGTTCTATATGTCTGTTACACTACGCCCGTTGTCTCTGTCATAGTAAAGTTTACGAAAGTTTTAAGGGTAAATTATACACGGCACCCCTGAGGTTTGCCCTAAATTACACATTGCTCTGCCTGAGTACTTTTACTACAGTAAGCTACACATTTCTATTTTTTATTGACAGAGTTAACAAAATTAATGAGAGGACGGTCATATCTCTAATAAATAAGTCAATTTACCTCTCTCTCTCTCTCTCTCTCTCTCTCTCTCTCTCTCTCTCTCTCTCACACACACACACACACATGCTGGCAGCACCCTTTGGACTGTCATACTTACTGCCGACGAAGCCACGAGCCACCAACTGCAGCCACCACAATCCACCACCACCCTCATCACCATGATCCACAACCGTCGACCACCACCTCTCTGCGAAGGGAAATCGGCCAAACCACTAACCGCATAACTACCTACTGCATACCCATGGCCACCTACAACCACCAACCGCATCGCTAGTTGTTTTCACCTCTCACCACCACCACCACTAAACGTGGATCTAGATCCACCACTACCCAAAATTCGTGCTGTCGCACTGATTAGAGATCACCGGGGTACTTGGTCGAGGCCCACGGTCAACCAATGTAGAGAATTGATCTAGGGCTTAGGTCTATTTTTAGTAATTACTTGCATCCAATTATTAATCGAGGTACGTGGTCATGGGTTTGACTGGTTGTCATGGGGGTTGTGGCGATACGTTCAGATGTGGCGACGGCGGCATGCTTTGTTTGATCGTTTATTGGTTGTTGGTGGGCAATGTGGAGGCCGTCAATGGATATGGTTGCTGATGACGATAGATCGTCGTTGGTAGCTCACGATCGATCGCCGAAGGGTGTTACTGGCGGTGGCATATGATGATTGGTTGTAATTAGTGGTCGTGGGTGTGCCGGCGTGCTCGTGGGTGGGCCAGTTTAGATATGGAAATGGGTTGGCAGTTATGGGTCGTGGCGGGGCAGTGTAGTGGCCATTGGTGGATCTGTGGGGGTCGCCGTTGGTGGGTCGCTATCAATTGTCAGAGGGTGTTGCCTAGTGGTGGGGTTGCCGGCGAAGTATTGGGTTGTAAGGAAGAAGATGAAGAGGGCATTTTAGGAATATTATAATAATTGAAAGGTGCCCTAACTTTTCTTGATGATACCCTGACGGAAATGAGTGTTGTGTAACACAATAACACACTACAGGGGGCTGGGAGTAATAAAAATACTTAGGCGGTGCCGTATGTATTTTAGGACAAACCTTAGAGGTGTTGTGTCTAATTTACCCCAAGTTTTAACTAGTGGCGAGCTTCATAGGAGAAACCGGTTGTTGTTGCCAAAACTGCAACTTTAGAGTCAACATTTTAGTGATTGAATAAGCAGCCCTGATGCCAACCCGCCATTTCTCTGCAGAGAATCAACATCTAGCTTAATTATCATCTTCCTTGCACGTATCTCCTCCACAATCGTCCATTCAACCTCATATTATCACACTTGTGCCACCCTCCTGCAACTCCTGCAACTCTCAATCGACCACCAATCCCCAGTAGGTTGTTTGCGAGTTTTTTTAGGAGAGAAAAGAAAGGAAAGCGACCTAATTCATTCCTTTTCTCTAGTTTGCGAGTTTTTTTAATGAGAGAAAAGGAAGGAAAGTTTGGCCTCTTTTGTCACTAAATCTTTCCTCTCAAAATTGGAAAAAAAGGGAGATAAAAGAAACTCTCATAAGTAATATTTTAATAATACCTATAATACTTTTGAGATTATGATGACTGAATTTTTAATGACTTATATGTTATAGGATTTTTTACAAAACCATATCATACTATTTATTACAAACAAACAGAAAAAGTGATAGAAGTAGTATGTGGTTGGTTTCATCTCCTGCAATCTCATGCAAGTATCACAAATTTATTCTTTTAAATGGTTGGGCGTTTGTAGTCAACTCGTGACCTTTATTGTGGCATTAACCAGAGATGTGAAACTTATCACATTATTATGGTATAAACTTTCTATGATGCCCTTGATGACCAATTTTTTTTTCCGTCTGAATTATGTTCTTAGTAAGAATCGTACTTTAAAGTCTTTATCTGAATTAACACACTGTTGCGTAAGAGTATATATGTAATGTTGTATATTTTCTTTTTCTTTTTTTTCTTCTAAACTTACAAACAAACAAGAGAAATGAACGATGCTTTCCTTTCTCCCTTAAACTCACAAACAAAAAAAAAGATTGATGCAAAGAATCAGTTGTACACCGAAAGTTTTCATCTGTTTAAGGAGATGTGTGAAAGTGAGGTATCGCCAGACGAGTTTACGCTTTCGATGCTGGCGAAAGTCTCCGGCCATAACGCCGGCATACTCACCGCGAAAATGGTACATGGAGCGTGTGTGCGTACTGGGTTTGTATTGGATTGTATAGTTGCCAATTCTCTGATGTCTATGTACTGCAAATGTGGGGGTTTTGATGATGCACGCAAGGTGTTTGATGAAATGCCGCTGAGAAGTGTTTCTTCTTGGAATGTTATGATAGGGGAATATGCTGTTTCGGGGGGTGAAAATTTTGAGGCGGAAGTAAGGGGCTTTGTTGCTTGTATGGAAAGAGAAGGGTTGAAGCCGGATGCTTTTACAGTTTCAAGTCTTCTTCCTCTCTGTGGGAGCAATTATGGAAGAGAGCTTCATTGTTATATTTTGAAGAATGAGTTGGAAGTGGGTGTGGGTTCTGATGTTCATTTAGGATGTTGTATGATAGAAATGTATTCAAAAGGTGATAAGGTCGATGTGGGTCGGCGTGTTTTTTATCAGATGAAGCATAAAAATGTTTATGCCTGGACAGCAATGATCAATGGTTATGTGCAGAACGGGGATTCGGATGAAGCTATGTTTCTGTTTCGTGAAATGCAGGGGAGAGATGGAATAGAACCTAATAAGGTTTCTCTGTTGAGTGTTCTCCCTGCTTGTAGCTCATTTGTTGGTTTAATGGGTGGGAAACAAGTTCATGGATTTGCATGGCATGTAGAAAGGAATTTATTTGTGAAGTTTCCTTATGCAATGCTCTTATTGATATGTATTCGAAGTGTGGGAGCTTGAACTATTCAAGACGAGTATTTGAGTCGAATTGTTTTTGCAGAGATGCAATCCTTTGGAGTTCAATGATCTCTGGATATGGATTACATGGGATGGGTCTGGAAGCAATTGTTTTGTTTGATCAAATGTTGCGGCTAGGGATCAAACTGGATGCGATTACTATTGTTGGAGTTCTTTCTGCTTGTAGTAGATCAGGATTGGTAAAAGAAGGTCTTATTATATATAACACTGTTGTAACTGACTTTGGTATAAAACCTACGTTAGAGATCTGCGCATGCATGGTTGATATGTTAAGTCGATCAGGCCGGCTCAATGAAGCATTGGATTTCATTGCAAACATGCCTGCAAAACCTGGACCTAGTGTTTGGGGTGCTCTGGTCAGTGCTGCCATCCTTCATGGGGATTCTGAGATGAAAGATTTGGCTTATAGGTCCCTTATAGAGATAGAACCTGAGAACCCATCAAATTATGTCTCACTTTCAAATTTGTATGCTTCTTCTAGGAGGTGGGATGGTGTCTCCGAAGTGAGAACAATGATGAAAGAAAGAGGGTTGAAGAAGTTGCCTGGATGCAGTTGGATCAGCATTGATAGTGAAACCCGGAGTTTCTACATTGCCGATAAAGCACATCATAGTTCTGATATGATTTATCAGATGCTGGATGAACTCATTATAGCAATGAAGGGAGCCGAGTTTTCTCCAGATTTTGAAATTTTGACATGAATAAGCTGTGAGGCATCAAGCTATGTTTCGGAACAAGGCAGTCTATGAGCATTTACACAAGGCAAGCAATGCTCCAAAGTAGATTGATCTGATGGTAGGAGCTCTGTAATTGCCCATGGGAATGTATCGTGTAGGTGTGCATGCCAGATCCGTTCTCTGAGTTTGGTTTATTGCATTTTGCGTAAACAACATCACGGAGTTGTACGGTTGAGACGGGCATCCATCTTTATCAGTGGATTCTGTCATCATCACTTTTCTGTCATCTGGAAATTACATAGAGACATGGCAAATCTTAAATTTTGTTGATTTAATTTAGTTCACAGAGGAGACATCTGATAGCACTATCTCAGTGATGGTCATAACTCCATTCAGGGTTTAGATCTTTTCCAAGCTCTTAATGAAAGTTGCACTTCCTGGAAACTATGCAGTGTTAACTTGTTGGCAAGTAAAGAAAGGGAGCAATTGCCACTCGAAGAATGAGGTAGTGCGGAGAATACTTGTAGCCATAGTTATCTCAGATTGAGGACTTTGACTTTCAGGAACAGTTGAATGCTATCTTCTGCAAGGAAGAGGGTAGACCTTGGGACAAAATTTCTTGTTTCAGAACAGAATCTGTTTGCTGTCTAAGCAGCCAGATGAGTTCACAGATATACAAGATACCCTCATCAGGGGTTATGCCTTTGTTATTGCCTTCAAACTAGTAACAAGAGGTAACATATAAAGAAGGTAGTGATGTTCATCAAATTTCTGAGCAAAAGCAAACAGGCTGCAACAGCTTTTGACGGCAGAACATATTAGAAAGTGACTCTTGGCACTGCGATTGGTACAATGGGAACAAATATCTAAGGGTCAGCTAAGTCCTGGCTATATTGTAAGAGGAAGACCATAAATTCCTTTTTTCAGGAATGTGCAGGACACGGATCAGGGAGGAGCCTGGCCAAGAATCAACCAGGTAGTTGATGGGCTGAGTTGAATTGTTACCGAAGCTTGCTTTTTTCTTAAGTAGAGGTAACGCTGGTTTGATGGATCTCTCTGGGTCTCAAAGCATGTAAATGGGCATTGGACGTAGGCAAACTTTTACCACAGTAACAAGCATCCCTTGTGGTGTTGATGAAAAGCATCAATGTGGTTGTTATGAGTTGGTTCACATTGATTTGGTCGACATTAAAGTACTTGAGCTAAATTGCCAACGTTTCAAGTTTCTCACTGTCCATTGAAGTGATGAGATCCCTTCTACTAAGCGGAAGGGATTTCCTAGCCCAGGAGGATATTGGTGAAGTCTTTAGCTGGAAAAGGAACTTTACTAGTAAAGTGATTTGCTAGGAGATAATTCTCTTCTCCTTCACCGAGTCCCTACCTCCGATTTAAGGGCCTTCGTGCTCAGATGTTTTTTTTCCCCTTACATCCATTCGGCTTCTCTCTGTTGGAAGAACCAAGGACACGAAACTGAAATTGTAAGAAGTGGCTACAAAAGTGACAGCAAAAACATGTGGGAGTGGCCCATAATTTGTATTGATCAAATTCCATAATATAAGAGCTCCTCTATATATAAATTCCAGTCCTTTGTGCTAACAAGCACCATTTGCAAAACTTTTCCGCTTACCATCTCATGCCACCCTATAATAATGTCTTATCTGAGGTGAAGTGCAAAAAGAGAGTACGATTCTCTTAATCTGTCAGATGCTTGTTCTATTTTACTATCTTATTTCATTTGAACGCCTTACCACCAAGACTCATTCTGATCTGGCATAAATGTTTCTTGTGTAATTTTATCTGTTTTGGTCCATCAAGATACCTCCAGAAGAATCTGCACAGAAATGCCATTGGTGCTTCCAAGGTCTTTAAGGTACCATACTCTGATGATCGACACCGTCTGATTTACTATTCTGCTGCTCATTGATAAGGAAGGTGACACACCTAAACGTCCAGAACAGATTCAGGGGGCAGAGGTGTTTGAAGCATGGAGACCGAATATGTACAGGGAAGCACTCCACTTAGCATATTCTACTAATCAATCCACCAATTAGCTCAAGTTGGAGCGGTCTCCTCCAATGATGAATTCTTTGCAGTTTTGCGAGTGGATATGCTCAAATGCACGTAAATCCAAGTGTCAACGACATACCATCCTGCAATTGTGATCTGAACTCTGTACAGGCAAAGACCTTATTTTTACAGGAGTATGAAACAACGGTCCTTCCACGATCTCCTGGCTCATTTCTTTTGAGTCCACTATTTGGATTTGGAGCAGCTAGTTTAACTCTGTGCCTCGGATTCTCTTTCTCGCCTATAAGCATGAACTGAATTAAACACCACTCTTCCAATCCTTCTCTCTCTTCGTGTCCTTTTAGTTCTGCCTCTCTTCCTTTCCTTTTCAGCTGAAGGTTGTGATATCGGAAGATGATAAATCCATTGCAATGGTACTAATGCTGCAATGAATTGTATAACAATTCCCACGGGGAGGCTTGAGTAGTCGTTAGATGTTATTCCAAGAAGTGAAGCCAATCCGACACCTAAAAACCCACTCAATATCGATGAGAAACACAAAGCTGATGCTAAGAAAGACATGAGAGATCCTTCACAACCGGGGGCAGCCAAACTTGCGAAGAGCATTTGGAACGGCAAGAGCTTAAATTGTGTGAAAGTCTCTGCCACGCCCGAAAAACAAAGGGCAAACACCTCATTCGGGATTCCCAGTTTAAGATTAGCCTGCTTTACCAGTACAAGGTCGAGAAGAAGGGAAGAAGCATATAGAACCTGCATGGTGGCAATAAGTTTCCTCATGGGGATACTTTTCCAAAACCAGTCATAAAGTACAGTCACGGACAGAAGCATTAACTGACTCGTCACCCTGGACATCCCAATGATTGATGGATCAAGATTTAAACATTGTGTTTGATAGCAAAAGATAGAACCCGAAAGGACTGGTACCATTGCAATAGAAGCAACTAGCCAAATAAGAGGGAGGGAAATGCTATCTTCACTAATTGCCACCATAAGGTCATAATACTGTTTCTTGATACTCTGCCAGATTGTTTTCGGTTCAAGATTCTGAGTTGATGCCCGAGATAAACCAAGAGAATCCTCTGTTGTTGCCAAAGATAATGTGAACTGAAGAGAGAGAAAAGATGCAAAGATTAAAAACATGGATTTGGGTTGTGTTTTTAGTAGGAAAAATCCACCTAGTAAGTTGCCTAGGATTCCACCAGCGGCTAAGGCCATAAACGCATAAGACTGGAGACCAGTCATTTTGTTTTTCTGACCATACTCTGCAACAAGTGCATCCTTTGAAACTTCCGTTATAGATGCTCCAAGATTGCTAAGAAGAACACAAGTCATGAGAGCTGAAAGGCCTTCTCCTGCAACCGGGGTCAATGCCAATGCCCCCCAAGACAAGACCTGCAAAAGGACTGAAGAGCGTGATATATATCAGGGTCTTTAATCACATGTTTCAGTATCTCAGATGCTTTTATTCATCATTCAGGTTCATTGATCAGAAGGCTTTATATCGGCCAAGTTCACGAGTATTAGAAAGATGGTATTTTAATATAGTTAATACACCATCTACACCAAAAACATAATGTCTGGCATGGTCACATGCAAGCCCCCCATTGCACAAAGAGACACAAATAAGAGAGAGTCGACGTAGGTCTACTGAGTGCATTGTGCAAATCGCACAATATATAAGGCGGACCAAAGGCCTTCTGTGACATTATATTCTCTAATACCAGGCTACAAGGATAAGTTTCTCATATGAAATAGTACCGAGCTTGTTCCTTAGACCCTTGTTTGAATTGGGGGTTAAACTCCACTGCTTATAAAAATTCTCGACGCATTATAAAATAAGCATGTCCAATTGCTTTTCTTCTTCAGTCTTTTACAACTCCCTTTCTTTCTGTTCTATTATTCGTTGATAATCATATTCCAATTAGTCTTAGACGTTTTTAGCTTTCCCAATTCATACATAATGCTTTGTGATGTACCAAACTTGGGGAGCAAGACAAGCATGCAAACAAATAAAAGTAAATGTTTTTGCTTGTTTTTCACTACTAAAACTGCTTTATATAACATAAATCACATGCAACCGAATATATATTTACAATTGGCGGAAACATAAGATCGCGGCAACCTCTATTCTACCATGTTAAACTCAATAACTTTTTGCGCTTTAATTCTGAACCAAAAGGGGAGCTAAAATGGCTTCTATGAAATTTCAATTTACATGTAAAGATATCCCATAAGCCAAGACAATTACATGAAGTTTTAACTCAATGACTGCCAAATGCAAATAAACGAAAGTAACAAGATTAAGCAGATAATGAAAGAGCTGGTGACTGACCTCCAATTGATATGTAAGGTATTCTGCGAGCACCACCAATGTAAATGGCATCAGACAGGATTCCAAAGAGGGGCTTGGCCACCAGAGGCAGATTGCCAAAATTCTGCACAAGCTGCAATGTTGATGGATGAAACTTAAGATTGTGAGCCATGTGGAAATTTAGCCCTAGCCACGGAAAGCACCTAAACCCTTGGACCCAGTACCCAAATCCACACAAAGCCACCATCTTTTGACTCCCCACTTGGGCAAAATCTCCCCCCTCCTCAAATCCCCTGTTCTTCTCTATCTTCTTAGGAGGGTCTTGGTTAGAGGCATTCAGAGAAGATTCTAAAAGACGAGATTTGGGTATTTTGAGTTTCTTGCTGGTGTTCTTGAGGTTTAGCTGGTCAAAAGAATTGATGGGTTTAATGCGAAACAAAGGTTGTCTTGGTGGTGGTTTTTGGATTAGTGGGTTGATTTGAACTAATGGGAATCGCATAGAAACCAGAGGGCACATCTTGGTTGTTGGAATAACGGGACAGTGAATGAGATTTCAATGTAGCAGTGCCAGAGGAAACAGTGAAACAGCCTTCTGCTAATTTCTCAATTCCTCACACAATAGCAGAACAGATACAGAAACTGAGGGGAAAAATCTCCTTCTGTTAATGCGGTTTCCTTTTTAAGAATGAAAAGATAGATCCAGAAGAGTGTTGGGGAGTAGGTACTGGCATAGGGGGAGAGAGATGAAGAGACTTCCAGGGTTCAAGCAGGTGACTTGATACCTTTTGCAATGAGGTTCGGCTTCCTGTTTTTTAGCTGTGGGAGACTTGAAGGGACCCAAGTAACATGCCTTTAGGCGATTGGGACAAACAAAGCCCGGTGAGCATCATTGGGATCTCCTAAGAAGGCGATTGCGATTCGTGACTTTGGAGTGTTTTAGAATGATCCTGTAATGTCAAATCTGATAAAAAAAGTTCTAAATTGCTTGGTAAAAAAAAAATCTAATTCAATTTATTTCAATATACTTAAAATTGAATAAATCATTCTTAAAATTAAATATATATCCCTTCTCCTTCCATATTCAAAACAAGGATTTCATTTTCTCTTATTGTTCTTCTCAAGAATGTAGCAGTTTCTCTGTTTGTCTTTTTCAAGAATCCAGCAGTGGCTTCGGTAAACGAATATTAATTAACAGTCCAACGGGCTTTTTAAGGCTTCCTAGTTCGGCTCATGAGGCATATTCTCACATGTAGAGGGAGGGCCACTTTGGCACATTCATATGCAACCTTCCCTTTTCCCCAATAGAAAGGGCAATTCATTTTACCCCATGAGAACCTTTCTTTTTGGGTTAATTACATTTAGTTTGGGCGAATTTGGAAGCGTGTCTATTAGCTTGGACAAGCAGCACTAATGTTTGTTGACCAAATGAAATACAGAAATGCATAACGGTGTAGACGAAAATACCAGATTGCTCATAACTAAAATTACAATTCCTAATTTGTCCAGCTATATTTACCTTTCTTCTTCCTCTTCAAGAATATGGCACTACAGCCTTAACGGCACGGCACCGACACAGGTTGTCCTCCTCCTCCTCCCTTTCTAGATTTTCTCTTTTGACTCACCCACCACCACCTCTTGATAGCATCCACCACCACCTATCACCTACGACTACCCAAATTTCATCTCCACAATCAATACCATTGCTTCTCCCCACGCTACGAGCTAACGCTTTAAGCCAATGACGGAGCCACTGCCACAAACCACAGCCGCTAGCCACCTATCATCTTTCCACCATCAACACGCTAACCACATACCACCACATGTTACAATATTGCCCTGTTAGATTTAATTCTATTTATCTTGACCCCATAATCAAGATCATTAGAATCTTACAATGACATAAACATAAGAACAATGGGGTTACAAACTCACCGGAATCGAAGGAAGCCATAGATTACCAAGAGTTTATTCTGATGATGAAAGAACGCCAAGATGCGGAAGCGAACACATACCCTTTGGTATTGATCTTCACTACTCTTTTCTATTCTTGATGATGGAATAGAGTGGTGTATTTTTTTTCTTTAGTCTAGGAGGCAAAGAGTGGCCAAAACATAATAATACCCTAGCCTCCAAGAAAAGAGATATTTATATAGAGAGAGTAGTGGGATCAACCCTAAAGCCTGCGAAATCTCAACCGTCCATCAAAGTTAAGAGATTAGGGTCTATAAGCCTTTTATACATAATAAATCATCAGTGTATTGGATGCTAAAATTAAATAGGCTCATAATGTTATTTAGCCTAATTTAATTAATTAATGTCCAAGTCAAATAATAAGTCAACATTAGTATGACCCGTTAGGCCACCTAATTGGATTGGACCGATCAAATCCAACATTCTCCCACTTGGCCAAGGGTTATACTAAGTTTGATGTCATAAGTTTTGACATAACGAAATTGAACTGAACATCCTGTAAGTTAGGCCAAATTTAACAAAAATACTAAAATGAATCGAAGATAGTATATGTGCCTCTCAACGCCACAACACTGTTCTCCGATTACAATCTCAGAACTTTTGCTAAATATGACAGTCAAACAGCTTCATAGACATGAACTGCATTGTTCCATAATAAATAACCATATGAACGAGTTCATGTGATCCTTACATGAGTGTTTGTTTCAGAATACTTCAAATGTGCACTTTCAACGAGAAGTAACAAACCATAATCATAATATCCAGAATCCATAACATAAGGTGATCACGGAAATAAATGTCTCAAATAAAAAAAAACCCATCATCTAAGGGAAAGACTATCAACCAAACCCATGCTAGCAACATGTTCTCGAAAGAGAGTGGGTGGTAAGCCTTTCGTCATGGGATCCGCCAACATAGTGATCGTATTGATATGCTGAATAGACAATATTTGATTCTAAATTCTTTCCCTCATAACGAGGTACTTAATCAATAATCTTAAAGGTGCCTACACACCCTACATAATTAGAATCAGAATAACCAATGACCTCAAGGTTATCTGACTTCTTATAGGTAAGCATGAAATCCTTGGTACCCTATAAGTAGCGCATGACTTTCTTGACTGCTTTCCAATGACCCATTCCTGGGTTTATTTGGTAATGTCCAAGCATGCCAACAACATACACTATATCTGGGCGAGTACAGACTCGAGCATACATGAGACTCCCTACTGCTGATGCGTGAGGAATACGTTCCATTTTGTCTTGCTCCAGTTGGTTCCTAGGACATTGTAGCAAACTAAATTTGTCACCCTTAACAACAGGGGCAACAGTGGGAGCACAGTTATGCATATTGAACCTTTTCAGAATCTTATCAATGTAGGCTCTTTGGGACAATCCCAATATCCCACGAGACCTATCTCGGTGAATCTCAATGCCTATAACATAAGAGGCCTCTCCAAGATCTTTCATATCAAAATTCTTAGACAGAAAGTTTTTGGTCTCATGCAACATATGCATATCACTACTAGCAAGTAAGATATCATCTACATACAAAACTAAAATGATAAACTTAGTCCCACTGATCTTTAGGTATATACATTGGTCCACTGCATTTTCTTTAAAGCCAAATTTACTAATCACATCATGGAACTTAAGATACCATTGTCTAGAGGCTTGCTTTAATCCGTATATGGATTTCTTCAACAGACATTTCATATGTTCCTTGCCTTCAACCATAAACCCTTCTGGTTGCATCATATAGACATTTTCATGCAAGTCACCATTAAGAAATACAGTCTTTACATCCATTTGATGTAGCTCTAAATCATAATGAGCCACTAAAGCCATGACTATTTGAAAGGAATCCTTTTTCGACACAGGAGAAAATGTTTCATTATAATCTATCCCCTCCCTTTGAGTGAAACCTTTAGCGACGAGTCTAGCCTTGTATCTTTCGACATTACCTTTAAGATCTAGCTTAGTTTTGTAGACCCATTTATAGCCTACAGCTTTGGCCCCTTCAGGCAAGTCAACAAGGTCTCAAACTTCATTTATTTTCATTGACTCTAACTCATCTTTCATGGCCTCAAGCCATTGAGTTGAGTGATCGCTCATAATAGCTTCTTTAAAGGATGTGGGATCATTTCCTATGCCTAGATTATAGTCAGCCTCATCTAGGTAAACAATATAGTCATCAGAAATGGTTGCCCGTCTCTCTCTTCCTGACCTTCGAAGAGGTTGCTCATTAGCAGGAATTGGAGCAGGATCCGTAATAAGGGGCACATCATTAGGTACAACCTCGGGTGCATCGTTACCCTCTCTATGAGGTAATGGCACACCAACCTTTTGGATAACAGGAATAGAAACATGATCCTGAATTTTCTCAAGGTTTATTATTCTTGGTGTACAACTCCCACTATACTTAGCATCTTCAAAAAATACTGCATGCCTAGTTTCGACAATTTTAGTGGTATGTGATGGACAGTAAAATCTGAAACCCTTAGACCTTTCAGGGTAACCTATAAAATGACAACTTATGGTCTTGGGATCGAGTTTCTTAGTATGCGGATTGTAGACTTTTGATTCAGCTAAACAGCCCCACACATGAAAATATTCTAAACTTGGTTTCCTCTGTGTCCATAATTCAAAAGGTGTTTTAGGCACAGACTTACTGGGAACCCTGTTAAGAATATGCACAGCTGTTTTAAGTGCTTCAACCCACAAAAACTCTGGTAGAGTGCTTTGGCATATCATACTTCGTACCATATCCACGAGGGTACGATTTTGCCGTTCAGCTACACCATTCTGCTGGGGTGTACCTGGCATTGTATACTGAGCAATGATGCCACATTCTTCCAAATACAAGGCAAAAGGACTAGGGTTACGACCCGTTTCAGAGAATTTTTCATAATATTCTCCGTCTCTGTCAGATCTTACAACTTTAATCTTTAGGTCGAGTTGATTTTCAACTTCGGCTTTGTAAGTCTTAAACATGGCAATGAATCAGATTTTTCATGAATGAGGTAAAGATATCCATAACAAGAATAGTCATCAATAAAGGTGATAAAGTATCTATGACCACCAATACCCGGTGTAGGGAAAGGTCCACAAATGTCAGTGTGGATAAGCTTTAAAAGTCCCGTACTTTAAGTGGCACCACGTTTATTGCCTTTTACAAAATTTCCTTTAATACATTCAATACATGTGTCAAAATCTGAGAAATCTAAAGAATGAAGAATTCCATCCTCAATGAGGCATTCCATTTTGCCTCGTGATATGTGACCTAGACGTTCATGCCACAATTTAGCAGAATTTTCATTCTCTCTTTTTCTCTTACCACAAGTTTTAGCAACTACATCATTCACGTTCATTGTTCAAGGATTCAGTAAAAGAAGCATTCAAAAGTAATTTGTAGAGGTTTCCCTCCAACAAACCAGAACCAATAACTCTAGAGTAAAGGAAAAGAGAGAAGCCTTTATTCTCAAACTTAAACGAATATCCATAAGCGTCAAGTCTAGAAACAGAAATAAGATTTCTAGTCATACTGGGAACATAAACAGTATCAACTAAATCCAAATTGAAGCCACTCTCCAAAACTAAACGGAGAGTTCCTACAGCTTCAACTTGAGCTTTCTCTCCATTTCCTACTAGAACATTACGGTCCCCTTTGTTTAACTTCTTCACGAAAAGGAATCCCTGCAATGAATTAGTTATGTGCACAGTTGCACCTGTGTCAACCCACCATGTATTTAAAGGAGCATCAATTGTATAAGACTCATAACAAACGCAAATAGATAAATTACCTTTCTTTTCCAACCATTCTCTGAATTTATGACATTCTTTCCTCATATGTCCTTTATCCTTACAAAAGTGACACCTGGGACCAGAAGAACCCTTGGTACCAGAAGAGCTTGCCTTGTCAGTCTTGGTTACAGAAGCACTCTTATTCCCTTGCACATTGCCTTTGCCAAATTTCTTTCCTTTTCCTTTTCCTTTAGATGGACCAGTTATGGCAACGTGAGCACTATCAGGTTGTTCAGACTTTAGCCTCTCTTCTTCTTGGTCACACGTGAAAATCAACTCGCTCATCTTGCACTTCTCTTTCTGCATGTTATAGTTGATCTTAAAAGGATCAAACTGTGCAGGAAGGGAAGTCATAATAAAGTGCACGAGAAAACCTTCAGAGATTTCCATGTCCAAACCTTTTAGTTGAGAAGCCATATCATTCATCAGTAAAATATGCTCACAAACACCGTTGGATCCACTGTACTTGAGCGTAAACATTTTAGTGATGAGAGTAGTAGCATGTGCCTTGAAAGAACCCTGAAACTATTCTTCAATACGAGCAAGGTGCAACTTAGCATTATCCGAGTCAGGAATGACTCCGAGAATAGCAGTCATAATGGAGCCTTTCATAATCATTAGGGATATGCGGTTGGAACGCTCCCACTTTTCATAAGCCACCTTTTGCTCAGTAGAGCTTTTAGCCGTAAGGGCAGGAGGCGCGTCAACCCGTAAAGCATAATCTAAATCCATAACTCCAAGGATTATGCTAATCTGCTCTTTCCATTTTCTAAATTTGGTGCCGCTCAATGATTTAATAGAGGAAAGATAACCAGTAATTGCAGGATTATATGCTAAATAACAACAATAATCATGCACGTTAGTACCGAAAATCCACATAATGAAAACAGTTAGTTCATTATTTAACATACTAAAATAAATTGAGGGATAAACAATTTATTTGTATGAAAAAGGTAAATACACAAAACCTTTCTCAAAAGGAAAAATTAACATATTACTTATAACCTTCCGTTGGGCCGGTTATTAACATACAAGTGTTTTTCCATCCTTAACAATTTGGAAATCATTAAAAGCAACATGAGCACGAATTATATCACCATTAGGCAGAAAATAATTTGACCCATGCAACTTATTATTTTTTTTCTTTCCGCTTAAAAATTAAAATATAATCTTCCGTTGCGCTTATTAATATTTTAATTAATAAGCGTAACGTGATGTGGTTTATCATTATCTCAACTTATAAAAGACAATAAACTTCCGTTGGGCCGCTTACTGCCAAAATAAGTAAGAACCACTAATTATTTCAAGTTCATTATCATAGTCTAGACATGTCAAACAAAGCATAAAGTTTTGGCATGATCTCGTAATTTCAGACTAATTCTTGGAATTATAATAATATTGGCACATTATATTCATCAGTATCCCAATAATATAAGTCAATATTAAAATACATATGTTATCCATAATAACATATCAAATAAACAATTCAATAGGAATGTAGTGTTAAACGACTATGTAAATTTTATTTTACAAGGCCCAATTAAAAATACACAAGTCCTTTTGAAAATCAATTTTAAAAAAATGGCCAAATAGGCCCAATCATATAAGCTACAGGCCCAAATTTAAATGACCAATAAAATCCAATTACTGGCCTAAAGGCCTAGCCCGCAAACCATTTAATAGGCCCTTTACGGCCCAATTTTGCTTTGTGGACAGCAGGCCTTTCACGGCCCAATAAATCCAGCCCACCTAACAAAACCCTAGCCACAAAGGTCAATGGCTTTAGGCCACAAAACAGGCCCAATTCAAGTCTAAATACAATTTCTGCTGGGCCAAAACATATTACCAACAGTAAGCCACGTGCCTTTTGGCTAGGCCATTTAACAGACCACAAGCCACCAGGGCTAACAACTTCGGGCCACAAAACAGGCCCAATTCAATGGTCGTATGGCCTTTTGCTGGGCCAATTTACTAGGTCATTAACAGGCCACACAACTTACCTTTATTGGCTGGCCCAATCTAGCTGACCCAATATTCTAGGCCAACCAACAGCCGCATGGCCGAACAACAGGCATACAGCCGGCCGTTTCTTCCTTCCTTTTGTTTAACGTTAGCATTTAACATAAAAATTTTCAAGAACCCAAAAGAAAAATTCTATGTTCATGCAATTGATCAACGTGGCTCTGATACCACATGTTAGATTTAATTCCATTTATCTTGACCCCATAATCAAGATCATTAGAATCTTACAATAACATAAACATAAGAATAATGGAGTTACGAACTCACCGGAATCGAAGGAAGCTATAGATTACCAAGAGTTTATTTCGATGATGAAAGAACGCCAAGATGCGGAAGCGCACACGTACCCTTTGGTATTGATCTTCACTACTCTTCTCTATTCTTGATGATGGAATAGAGTGGTGTATTTTTTTTCTTTAGTCTAGGAGGCAAAGAGTGGCCAAAACATAATAATACCCTAGCCTCCAAGAAAAGAGATATTTATATAGAGAGAGTAGTGGGATCAACCTTAAAGCTTGTGAAATCTCAACCGTCTATCAAAGTTAAGAGATTAAAGTCTATAAGCCTTTTATACACAATAAATCATCAGTGTATTGGATGCTAAAATAAAATAGGCCCATAATGTTATTTAGCCTAATTTAATTAATTAATGTCCAAGTCAAATAATAAGTCAACATTAGTATGACCCGTTAGGCCACCTAATCCCGTGCCTATCCTACAGCAACCATCGCCGAGTTCTCCACTTTCACACGGACACGTGCACCACATATACACATAAATCTTGTCGTCCTTCCCCCTACCCCCCCACGCGCTACCCCGTTCACGTTGCTACATCTCCACATCACGACTTTGTTCACAACACCCATAGATCTCCCTCCACTAGGGTCGTCCCACCCCTTATCAACCATAATTTGGTGTTGGGTGGGTGTAGCGCGGGCGCATGTGTGTAGTGATGCAGTTGCACCAGCGGTAAAGTGAGAAGAAAGAATAAGTGAAAGAATAAGTGGGAAAAGAAAGAGAGAAAAAGAGAGATATATATAGAGATAGAATAGAGATATATATATATATATATATATATATATATATATATATATATATAAGCTCAAGCTGAGTGAATGTATTCACGTCATTGCTTACGTGGACATTCTCTTATTTAGCCATGTGAATTTTATTTAATGGTATATGAAATCAACTTTCATCACTCATAATCATAACTTTCTACTTTTGAATTCAGTTCTCTCTCACCATGCAGTTAAAATTTATCTTATGAATTTAAATTTCAAAGCTAATTTGCAATTATAGCACCACACAAAAGTTTCAACGATTATCATTTCCTCGTTAATCTAATTAAAATTTGATTCCACAACTATTTTCAAAGTATTTGCACAAAATCAAATCTAATTACATCTCTACTTTTGTCAATTTAATTAATTATAGAACATCCACCATTTTTATTACATGTTTTAAGCGAGTTTTTTTTCCCCTCTCACATACATTTAGTTTCACAATTTTCCTTCCTCTCACATCACTACAAGAAAAGATACTTTTAGTGATGGAATTTTCAGTCGCTAAAAGTGGGTATTTCATTGATAAACACTTTTAGCGATGGAGAGTCCGTCGCTAAAAGTCCGTGGGTGATAACCCCGTCATAAAAAGATTAGCGACGGAATTTGGTGGTCCGTCGGCAAAAATTTAATTTTTACCAAAGGAATTAATTACTTTTAGCGACGGAATTTTCCGTCGCTAAAGGTGTTTTTCTATATTTTATCTAATTTCTGAATTTTCTGAAAACAAAATTAAATAAACTTTTAACGATGGAATTACCGTCGCAAATGTTATTAGTTTTGTAGCTAAAAATTTGTCTCTAAAAACATTTATTAATATGTATAAGGACTTTTAGCGACAGAATTCCGTCGCTAAAAGTCAAAAAGGCTATTTTTATTTTAATTATTTAATATAAAGTGAAACCTGTTTCAAAAAAATTATCCCTAATCAACCAATCCAACAAAAATTTTAAACTAGGATTAATCCTTTACAAAATTTCAAGTAATACAAATAAAATTTAAATCATATACACCACCAACTAACACTTAATTCAACAAATTACATGTTCGTTAAATAAAATACATCACTTTGTACAAATCCCAAAACAAAATTACAAGTTTCATTGAAACTAAAAAAATACAAATCAAGATCCTTATTCCTAAGCCTGCACAATATTTCTCTGTCCACAGTTGTTACTTGTTTCTCTTTGTCGATCATAACCTAAAAAGAAGCATTGTACAAATTCGTTTACGATGAACAAAATAAATAGAAGAAAACTAAGGAGTATTTTTTTGGCACGATGAACAACCTGAAAAAAAGCCTGCACAATCTTTAAATTCCATTCCAAGTTTTGGCATGATGTTTACTAAACGAGCATATAATGGAAGTCCAAATCCTCGCAAGAGCTAGATGTTGTAGGATTCATGGATCCTAACCTATATTCAGACGTTATCCCCAAAATATAGAAGTAAAAAAATGTATGACTAGAGAAATGATGACACAATGGCAAAGGCAGGTTCAAGGCAACAATAAAATCTCAATTAACTAATCACTAATAAAAATGAAACCTTAACTTAAAGTTGACTAGAAGATTGCTTAATGCAGCTTATGACTACGTCAAAAGTACTGATAATTCAGTTGGACAACATAAGCTCATCTGTTGGTGATGCTAAGGAGCATCATACCTTGCCAACAGCAATGGCTAGCTAGAATTGTATGTTCTTGATCTAGTGGGATTCCATCTGATTATATATATCTCCTGTAAGAATTTTTTTAGCAACAGCCAATCCGAATATGAAGGAGTAAGATACTTGTGTAAAAATAATTATGATTTCAGCAGAGCAAAATCAATAGCACCTTCTCATGACCCACTAAATCATGAACATACGTTTCGTGCTTCCAACAATGTCAAATTACCAAAGTCTTAGTTAATAGGTGTCGACTAAGTCTTTCTATTTTACCAAATTACACAGTATTTAAGCCAAATCAGGAACTTATAGACAAAATCAATTTCTATGAAATTAATCAAAAGCAGTAAAACGTAAAAGCCAAAACATGAAGGAAGAGAACTTATAGTCGAAGGAAATACTTGAGATATGCTAACTGCTGAGGAATGGTTCCCAACTCGCCGCCGCCGGCCGGTAGATCTGGACTGGAGGGAGATGCGAGAGTGGTCGCCGGTGGATCAAAATTGCTGAGTGGCTGCCGACTCGTCGCTGGCCAGTGCTGATGGTCGCAATATTGTCGCAGAGGCTAGAGAGAGATGCAAGAGTGGTGACAGCAGTGTGGGGGAGGCAGAGTGGGGCGTGAAGGCGTGGGAGGTAGGCGGAGAAGGTAGGCAGCGTAAGTCAGTGTGGGTGTGAGAGAGAGAGAGTATCGGCGGAGAGAATGAGAAACTGAAAGAAAGAACTAGGGTTTTTTGGTTTTACTACGTAGATTTTTACCGACGGACACAATACGTCAGTAAAAATCCGTTGCTAAAATCCCATTTAATTTTTTTTGAGAAAAAAATATGAAAATTTTGGAAAATAACATTTAGCGACGGACTTTTCCGTCGCTAAAAGTCCGTCGGTAAATGTCTCGTCGCTAAAGATATTTACCGACGGAGTGTTCCGTGGGTAAAGATCTTTAGCGACGAACTTTTATTGACAGAAAAAACCATCGCTAAAGCCACTTTTCGCGACGGATTTACATCCGTCGCTAAAAAGGCATTTTCTTGTAGTGCATGTTGCGCCCCCCCCCCCCCCCCCCCCACCAAATAGGCAGTCTCATCTTTTTCCTCTCTATCACACACACAAGCAAACCTAAATTCTTAATTAAACCATCAATTTCAGAATTTCATCACCTACTTTCTTCCTCTTTCTAAGCGCGAAAACATAAAATCTTGCCCCTAATTAAAATCTTGACCTATCCCCTTAATTTTTTCTCTTATATTCCTAGCTTCCTTATCTACTCTTGAAATCTTGCCTTTCCTCAATCTTCGGCCATCATTACTTTTTCAAAATTTTCTTATATCCTTAATTGCAATTCTATCTAGCATCTTAAAATTAATGTAATTAATCTTTCTAGATCAATTAGACTGGTTATTTTGTAAATCTAATATATTTGTGATAAAACCAAACTACAAAAAAGTTGTCAACTAGGCTTTTACTTGGACTTTCTCTCCCTTCTACATATGTGCATATGGATACCCCTCTTTATTTTTATTTTTACACTAGTTTTTACTATGCCATTAGAGGTTGATATTACAATATCCTTTCAAGAAAAATGTCACTATCCAAATTAAAAATTCGGATGCATGCATGTCTTTTAAAGCTTAAACTTTAGCATCTACCATTAAACTTAAACGTGAATTCCGATATTATAGTTTGTAACCTTAAGCCTATAATATAATATTTGATAAATGTGAATCACTATGTCAAACGTTTGCTCTTTGATTCATAATCATTATCATGTTTTTGCTTTTATTAAATCTTAAATTTCATGTTGCTTACCTAACATATCTCTCATAACTCTCTATCCTTCTCACATAAATCTCACGTGTTTCATACTTTTTGTTGGACATGCCCCGATAAGTTCATCAAGCACTTATACATTCTCTATATAAATGTTTGAATTTTTACAATCTTTTTATATCTCGCACTGCTATTTATCATGAAACATTCTGTTATTTTTATGTAGGAAAGATTGTATGATTATATCTTTGTTCTCAGGGTGGAAACTTTTAACTTTTTGTTTTTAGCATGAAAATTTTCTATTTTTGTGTATACTGGTAACGTGGTTGGGATCGTGTTTTGTTTATTTTTGTGTTATTATGTTAAATGTTAACGGTTTTTGCCCCATTATTGTTCCATGTCATCTTTATAAATATGTTGTCTTGGTTAGTTCATACCGAATAGATTGGTGTTTTCTTTTCAAGGTTAGTAGGTTTCTCTTATTCCTTTTAATTGTTCTTTTGACGACATATATTTTATGATAATATCTTTCCTTCCTTTTAGGTAATAATTCTCAACCAATCACTCTCTTTTTCACTGCTTGACCTGAATATTCTTGAATAGAAAAATTCTTCATGGTTGTAAGTATATAATGATCAGTTGCAACGCACGGGTATCAAACTAGTTAAGGTTTAAAAGTTAAGAAATTTGGGTTTAAAACCATAATTGGAAATTAGATTTTCAAATTTTTATATAGTATTAAGACAGTACAGGGGTTTTGAAAATATTTATTGATAACATCAATAAAAAAAAGTACACTTCTTTGTTGGATACGATTATTACCTTTTTAAAGTCGTGACTCACTGTTTGTTACCTTTTAAATCTTAGTATGATTAACTGTAATTTCATTTTAACCTCAAAAATATAGGTTTAATTAACTCTTACAAATTTTTGTTTGATTACCCAGTTTTTATTTTGAAGTTCTTTCTTTGGTGGTGATTTTTGGTGGCGGTGGCGGGACCTGGCGGTGGCTGCTGGCCGCCGAAGGAGACTGCTTATCACCAAAGGTGGTCGCTGGCAGCTGGCGGTGGCTGTGGCGGTGGCTGCCAGAGGTGGTTGCCGGCAGCTATGGTGGCAGTGAAAATAAAACCAAAACTGAAAATTGGAGTTTTAAAAACTGATTTTTAAAATTATAGGAAAAAAAAATGAAAACTGTGTACCAAACGCGTTTATTTTCTCCAGTTTACGAAACTGGAGAAAAAATTACAAAAATAAATATTATCAAACAGAGTCTAAGTTGTAGCATTATGTTTTTCTTTTGTTGATATAGCATATTTACCATTGGCTCGTACTTAATAGTAGCATGATGGAGTATATGCATGTAAGCTTTTGAAAAAATAAGTTGGTCCCATTTTTGTCTTCTTGCATATTATTTAGTGTTAAATAAACACATCAAAGAAAGTTGCTTTCTTTTTCCTAACGTTCGCTCTCTCAATTTGTTTAGGAATAAACTTTCTTCCCTGACATTATTGTTAAATAAATATCTCCTGGATGGATTGCAGTAAGAATATATTAAGATGGTCCCATTATTTTTGTCTGCTTGCAAAATTTTAGTGTTAAATAAACACACCAAACAAAGTTTCTTTCTTTTTCCTAACCTTCGATATCTCAATTTGTTTGGGAATAAACTTTCTTCCTTGACATTAATGTTAAATAAACATGTCATGGATGGATTGCAGTAAGAAAGTATTAAGATGGTGATGGCAGTGGCAGTGGCAAGAATGACATTTTATTCATGGGAGCCAACAAAAACTAATGAATTTTTTTTTTCAAAATAGAATTGGCCTCAGCCATCTTTTGGCACCCGCAATTATTTAAGAAGAGCCTGGAGAGCGTGTTTTACTAAAAACTTAGGGTCTATTTGACCAAGCTGTAGTTTTTAGTCATGGTTTTTGAAAAAATAAAATTGTTGTGGTTTCTTTCTTTCTTCCTTTTTTTTGGAGAAAAAATAGATGGATGTTTGGAACCCTCCAACCTTGTGCATCACCAATCACCACCACCAAGCTCGCACCATCACCACCACCACCGCCCTTTATCACATCACAGATCTGCAATGACGATGGTGTGATTGCGTGTGATTGGTGAAGCTTGTGGCATGGTAGAGGTGACAACGATGGCTACAATGTCTGATTTGAGTGACGACGGTTGGTCGTCGCAGATCTGCAATGATGATTATCGAGCGGAGCAGATCTGTGACGCTAGGCAAATCTGTGACGGTGCGATGGCGGTGGCAGGGTAAAAATGTGAGTGGCGACGATGATGGGGAGGCGGTGCTAGTCTCGATGGTGATCCTAGGTGTGTGCGGTCGACGGTGGTTAGTCGTGGCAGCACTGGTGGGAAAACTGTAGTGGTCATGGTTGTCAAGGGCAGTGGCCGCAGTGGTGTGTGGTGATGGTGAAAATGGCAGTGGTGGTGGGTCATGGTGATGGCGGCATGTTTGGTGGTCGTGGTGGTGCTTTGCATGTGATGGAGGTTTTGTTAAAATGTTGTTCATTTATTTTTTGCTTCTAATAAAGTTCGAAGGTTGGATATCAAAATAAAAACCAAGACTGAAAATTCAAAACTCCATAATAGAGTTTTCAGAAATAGTCCTATTTTAGAAGTTGGTTTTCAAAATTGAAAAGAAAAAAAAAAACAGAAACTGTTTGTCAAACGGGTTTTTTTTTTTCCAGTTACAAACTGAAAAAAGAAGAATTATGTTGAACGCTACCTTAATTTCCTACTTTCCGGAGTACAAGTAAAATAATTACGTTTACTGAGCAGTACAATTCTTTAATCTAAAATGGGATAATCTTGTATTGGCCCTTTAAACAAGGAAAAATTGGATATGTGAGTCACCACAAGTGCACTGCCTGTGGTGCACCCAGAAATGATGTCGTTTGGTTGAAACGAGCTGCAGTTTGACGCACAAATTCGATTTGCCCTTTCAACTAGGCATGCTTTTTACTTTTGGTTCATATATACTGCTATTTTCACTATTCTAGCCCTTGAACTATTCATGTTCTCAATTTTTGTGACTTGGTAATACTATTAGTTAAGATGTTACTGGTAGCTTAGGGTTTGTTTGACAAAATTTTTTTTTTGGTTTTCAGTTTTTAAAGAGCAGCTTAATTTTTTTTTTATATAAAAACAAGTGGGTGTTTGATAACCCCTTTTTTTTTAGGTTTTTTTTTTTGTGTTTGGTAACCCTTTTTTATTTTGATTTTTTTTTTGTGGTTTGCGGTGGCGGTGGTGGGGCGTAGCGGTGGTCGACGGTGGTAGTGGTGGTGGCCGACGGCCGAAGGTGGCTGCCGGCAGTCACCGGCGGTGGTGGCCGGCGGCCGGAGGTGGCTGCCGGCAATCTCTGGCGGTGGTCGCCGGCGGCCGGAGGTGGTTGCCGGCAGTCTCCGGCGGTGGTCGCCGGCGGCCGATGGTGGCTGCCGACAGTCTCCGGTGGTGGTCGCCTGAGGTGGTGGGAGGGTGGTAGTGGTGGTCTAAAAAAAAAAACCAAAAGTGAAAAAAAAATCAGTTTTTGGAGTTTTTTTTTTACTCTTCAGTTTAAAAACTGGTTTTTTAAATTGAAAAAAAAAATGGTTACCAAACGCTCCCTTTTTTCAATTTTTAAAACTAAAAAAAAAGAGACAAAAAAAAGAGTGTTAAACCTACCCTTAGTCTTCTTCCCATTTTCTTCATTGTCTCATAGGATCAAGCCCCGTAAAATTCTTGCAACAACATTCAATTGCATTTGCACTGATTCCAACCACAAATTTTGCAAACAACTTGAAAACCTTAATGCTAATCTAAACAAACGAGTTCCCAACTTGCAATTTCGTGGCATCATGGCCATCCACCACCATCGTCTTCCATTATGCAGGTAGCAATTGTCACGGCGCATAATAACCTCCATTGCAACCTCCACATTCATCATTAGACCGCCATAACCATAACCACCTACAGCAGAACCGTACAATAGGGGGGGGGGGGGGAAATATACTATTTCAACTTTGTGCTAGTTTGAGGTTTGAGGGATTGGGTCGGTAGAAATTGCAGTTGTTGGGAAGTCGGTTTTTGGATGGGAAGGATATGAGTTTGCTAAATCTGTTTCAGCTTTGAACTTGCCAATTGTAGTCCTGGAGATCAACTTGGAGAAGGGTTGGTGGTGGTGGTGGTGGTGGTGGTGGTGGTTTTTTGGCAATTGGGTGGCAGAACTTATAAGGTGTTGATAGGAAATGATCGGGGAAAATGAGAACGAAGGAGAAGTTCTTTAATAAAAAAAACTATCCGTAAATTTTTATTAAGAATGTTAATGCTGACCATTTCAGAGACGAGGCATAGTTCATGGATGTTGGTAGCAAAAAATAGTAGTTCAGGGATTAAAATAAAAAAAAAAATCATAATCCAGGAACCAAAATAGAATAACTTAACTTAAAAATTCTTGAAAGTAGATGACGAATCTCCCATTCTTTTGAATAACATTTTCTAAAGCTTTTATAATGGAAAAATTTTGAATTCACACCTAGTACACCCTTCCAATCGGTTGCAACATAAGAAAGAAAAATAGTGACAAAAATGTTACTTACAACTGCACATAAGAGTGGCTAAGCATTTTGCGTCATTCTGTCCATCCATATTCCTTCTGATAATGTTATTCGTGTATTTAGCTTGGAGATTGAAGGGGCAAAATTGACGACAGCTTTTTCATGTATGCTTTCAAAGTTTTAATATTATTAGCTTTTTCTTTCTCTTAATTAAGAAGCACGTGAGGGCAATTGCCCCGCTTGCACAAGTTGTGTCCTCGCCCCCCGGATGATGGAATATAGTTTGTCAGTTCTTGCAAAAATACTGCTATTCCCGTTTCATGAGTTGTCGCCTCTTTTCGGGGTGTTTTAAAAATTTTACCCATTTCTAAAACTATACTTGAAAGTACAAAAAAAAAAACTAAAAAAAGTTCATAATTACTTTTTAAAATCCAAAAATAAGATGCTCTTAACATTGATGTCATTTTCACCTGCCTGAACAATTGCGCTTTGTTCTCAACTTCAGAGCTAGAGCCTACGAAAGTCAGTTTTGGAGCCACCCGAACCTATACTCTAACACTAGTCCACATATTGAAACTGCCACTAATAATGCCACCCACAAGCACAGCCACAGCCACCACGATAGCGCTACCTTTCGACGATCAACTACACACAAGTACAATTGCATTAGCAAGATGGTTTATGAACCATCATCGTAACATGTGACAAACTTACAAGGTTCATTATGACTTTACACTAAAGCTACGATTGGTTTGCGAAATTAGAATGGAGAAATGGATTGAAAATTGTAATTGGAAAAGAATTCGAATTCGAATTCTGTTTTTTTTTTTTTTTTTGGGAAAAGCCGGTCATTTGAAAATAATTTTAACATTTAATCACTAACTTATTCTTTTCTTTAGTTAAATTATACTAAGAGTCTATTTAAACCAATTCTTTTAAGATAATTTAGAATTTAATTCATTTTTTTTTGTTTGGCACGGAAAGGAATTCAAACCACAAAATTCCAATTTTGTGTTTGAAGAACAAAGGAAATAAAAAGGTAATATTTTTTAGACAATTATATTTTTAACTTACGATGAAATTACAGTAAATGGTTTCAAGTGTTGTAGTGTCACCACATGGTGGCAGTGATGGTGGTGGTAATAAAAGTGTTGTGGTGGTGGCAGCAACAGCGATAATGGCGGTAGCGGTGGCAGTGGCGGCAACGGTGGTGGTAATTATGGCCGTAACGGTAGTGGCAATTGTAGCAGCGACGGTGGTGGCGGCGTTAGTTGTAATAGTGGTGGTGGCAATAGTGGTGGTAATGATGACAGTAGTGGTAGCAATAGTGATGTCAGTTGTGGTGGTAGTAGTAATGCTGGAGCTGGTAATAAAAGTGGTATGACAATAAAGTGGTGACGGAGACAGTGGTGACGACGGTGATAGTTGTTGTAGTGGTGGCGGCAGTGTTAGCTAATGGTGATAGTAGTGATGGCAATGGTGGTGATGGCGACAGTGATGGTAGCAGTGGTGACGGCGGTGATAGTGGTGGCGGTGGTGGCGGCGCCGGTAATAGTGGAGGTGGTGGTGGCAGTGGTAATGGTGTCGATGGTGGTAGTAAAAGTAGTGTGGCGGTAGCGCCAATGAAGACGGTGGAGATAGGTTCATTGTTGAAGAGATCTAAAAAATGATAAGACATGTAAATAATTACTTTTAATTCAAGTAAATCTAAATATCATAAATCCGACCATTTTCATTGAATTTCACAGTATAAAAACAAATCTAGTTAAATTTCATGAAATATTCCAATTCTTTTTTTTTTATGTTTGTTAATATTACAAATTAACAAATTTTGAATATTTGAAATAAAAATATCTTTAATTTTATGGTTCCAAACACACTCTTAGGCCTTGATTGGTTTGTAGAGTTAGAATTGAGAACCACAATCAGAATTGTACTGAGAATTAGAATTGGAAAATAATTCGAATTTTGTTGTTTGGATAAGATATACTCTGAACATGATATTAGCATTTAGTCAGAAGCTTTTCTCTTCTTCTTCTTCTTCTTTTTTTCTTCTAAAATATATTTGCATATCTGCCATTAGAGCCAACAAACAGTGGTGGTCGGCAGCGGCGGGGCAATGGATAACGAACAAGGAACGAAGGCACAAGGTGGTAGCTTGTGGAGTCCAGTATTGGTCCTTCTTGGAAGTAGAATTTTTAGCTAATAACATAAGAATTGAAAAATGGGCCAACATAGTACAAAGCTTAATTGATTGACAAACCGGATAAGAATTAAGATATGACCCAAATGGTAGAATTGTAAATCTTAAAGTCCAGCTTGGAATCGGAATCAATTGAAAATGGAAGATGAAATTTGTTGATATTGAAAATGGGAATTCGGAGGCCTGTTTTATCGAGTAGCTTTATTGTTGATTTTAGAGGCCTTTTTGTGATGTTATCTTTGTCTTAAGAGGCTTCATAGATCGAATCGGTATATCAATACTATTCGTTTCTGAAGAATTGCCTTTGTCCTCCCGAGTTAATTCTTGTCGAGGGAGGTTGGACCAAGCTACAATGTCTGATCATTCATCTTTCAAGGATAAGGACAGGATTCGTTGATGTTTTGACTTTTCAGTGCCCAGCATAAGTAAACAGTGACAAGAGCTATGGTCATGCTCCGTCTTAATTTAGGAGAGAAACTTGGAAGTTTGGATGTATGAGCAGCGGCGGAACTAGAAAACTGGTACAAAGTAGGCACCTAATAAATACAACTTTCTCGACTAGAAATTCCAAATGCTAAATCTAACTGCATTCAACAATACTCTAATCGATTGTAACAACAAAGTCTCGTATTTTGAAGTAGTTCGTTAGACAATTTCCGTTAAATATCTATACTTTAGCTTGACTGACCATACTATCATCGGTAGACTTGAGTGCGGAAAAAAGGTCTTGACGAAGCTCTCATTGCAGAGCAATGAGAGCATGCTCAAGGTTAGCAACAAATCTGAGAAGACTAGACAGAAGTAGAAACCAGTCAATCCTACCATATTGAGGCAAAAGATCTAACAACATTTAGAGCAAAAACAGGTTTAACGCGGTTCAACAACTTTGATAGTAACAATAACTGTTTAGACAAAAGTTTCACTAGATTTTAGTCATAACTTGATATGCAGTGTCATAGCTCAGCAAAGCAAACAGAAAGTTGAAGAGAAAAAGCCAAAAACTGGGAGATTTATGAACCATTTCAGTAGCAGGAGTTTTAAGAACCTGATATTGTGCAATGAACCATGATATTAGCTGGCATGGAATCGAGCTTAGCCAGAAGGCAATCCACTGGAGGAAGGAGAATGTCGAAGGGTCTATCGGTCTTCTTCCGCAGTAAATTTTTATATATATATATAGAATTGATCCATGGGAGCTAGCAAAATGGTGTATTTGCTAGCGCGATCTGGGCCGTCCATTGAAAGATGGACGGTCCAGATCGCGCCTTTTTCGAAAAGTCAGTCGTCCGCGATACTATTCGAAAACGGATTTTTTTATTTTTGCCCCTCCACCCATCCGACATTCGCGGACGGTCCAAATTTTCTTTTACTTTTTGTTAAGTTCGTCCGCCATAATGTAGCGGACGTTATTTTAACAAAAATACCGTCCGCTACATTATGTAGCGGACTATTTTACTTTCTCAAAAAGAGACATCTGTGTTGTCAGATCGAGACAAGACTTGTCAAGGGAGTTGGACCCTCAATCTCTCATCTTCTCTCTTCTGGATGAGCTCCTTCAAGACGGGATTCCTTCGGGGTAGTTGGACAGCACCTCCCGTGTCCGGCGATCAAGGACACAATCAAGATCTTTCATCTCCTCTCTCATCTTGTGAGCTTGTGAGCGTGCGAGTGGCGATCGAGGCCACAACCAGAAAACTCTTCCTTCTCTTGGCCGCTAAATAGTTATGATGTGCTTTGATCTGGTTGTCATGGGTTTGAGAAATTAAGTTTTTTTTTAAATCTTTTCATTTTTGATAAAGGGTAATAGAAATGGAGGAGGTTGAAGACCCTAGAACAAAATGGCAATCTGTTGCCAGCCAATTTCATGAATGGTTCCAGCCTGCAGGTGGATGTGCTAATTGAGTGTGCTCGTTTTGGAGTCTTTTTTACCAATGGCAGTCTGTTGCCAACGAACTTCATGAAGATTTGTTCATCAGGATCAAAGTAAGAAGAGAGAGAAAAAGAAGAAGTCAGAATGAGAGAAGGGAGGGAAAAGAGAAGACTAGTCCGCTACATTATGTAGCGGACTAGTCTTCTCTTTTCCCTCCCTTGCGGACACATTAATGACACAGAAAAGTCATACCACACATGTGTGGGCCTGTCATTCGTCCGCGATACTATGTCGCGGACGGCATGGAGGGGCAAAAAGGTAAAAAATGTCGTCCGCGATATTGTGTCGCTACTTTTTTTTGACATGTGTCAGGGCCTGTCAGTCGTCCGCGATACAATGTAGCGGACGGGTGGAGGGGCAAAAAGGTAAAAAAATCCGTCCGCGACATAGTGTCGCGGACGACTGACAGTTTTCGAAAAAGGCGCGATCTGGACCGTCCATCTTTCGGGATGGACGGCCCAGATCGCGCTAGCAAATACACCATTTTGCTAGCGCTATCAATGGATCAGCTCCCTATATATATATATATATATATATGATTTATTTCTTTCCTTTTCAACATTTTATGTCGAAATAACCAAACTGTACGATTTAAATCTTGCAAATTCAAAGATAGAACTTAGGGATGGCACAGTCATCCAATGATGGTAACTACTGGCAATATAGATGGAGTTTGGCTCGAGTTGAGAAATGGGTAAGAAACTTGGGCATTGCGGTCGACCGCAAGAGGAGCTTTGAACAATCAGTGCATGCGTTTGGGCTTGAGTTAACAGCCCAGTCATCTGGCTTTTGGAAGTGATCTCCATCCTTTCATGCACAGTAAATGGACCAAGTTGGATGCAGTTTAGAGCAAAACTCAACGCTATTAACGTACAAATGTATCCGAACGTACAAAATCTAATTAATTGCTTGGTATAGCATCATTATCGCATTTTCATCTCGTCTAACATTTCTAAAAGGACCTTTGACAAGCCATTTCTTATCTAAGTATGCATTTGTTGGCTTGCAATTCTCTCTCTCTCTCTCTCTCTAATCACAAGATCCACAGACAGGACCTTCGTAAGGATTTCGCACCATCCAAAAGGTACCACCATTCTGAGCTTCATTTTCTCTTGTTGAACAGTTAAATTCGTACCCCAGACCCAGCTAATTGCATCTTTGAGAGAAATACATTATGAAACTGTAAACCAGCAGTATCCCAGTCTGCCACCGATGCCACGAGTTGTCATCTAGTGCGGTAGAATATGAGCCATAACATTGAAAGTTGCAGGGGTATTTCATACATTATGGACCCCTTACAAGAATCCGAGGCTAACTAGTGGTGCAGTTTCGGATATGCAATCTGGCTGTCACAGTAGCATCAACCAATGAAAGCAGGGATAGAGATCCTCAAAGATAAACCCTTGGATAAACAAAGTCATATATATATGGTCCAGGCATGGCACATTGAACTCAAGCCAGAAGCAACTTTGTATACCAATCTTCCTAGAGCTATTCCTTCCACGAATAGTCCTTGCATTAACCCTGCAATGGCTTCCTCCACCATGGCCCTCTCTTCCCCATCATTCGCCGGGAAGGCGGTTAAAGTTGCTCCATCTGCCTCAGAGCTGCTCGGTAATGGACGGGTCTCCATGAGGAAAACCGCTACCAAGCCTGTCTCATCAGGTAGCCCATGGTACGGCCCAGACAGAGTCAAGTACTTGGGCCCATTTTCTGGTGAGTCTCCATCCTACCTCACCGGAGAGTTTCCCGGTGATTATGGGTGGGATACTGCTGGTCTTTCAGCCGACCCAGAGACTTTCGCCAAAAACCGGGAGCTTGAAGTGATTCACTCTAGATGGGCAATGCTTGGAGCTCTTGGGTGCGTCTTCCCTGAGCTTTTGGCCCGCAATGGCGTCAAGTTTGGTGAGGCTGTGTGGTTCAAGGCCGGAGCCCAGATCTTCAGCGAGGGCGGACTTGACTACTTGGGTAATCCAAGCCTAGTCCATGCCCAAAGCATCCTAGCAATCTGGGCTACACAAGTTATCTTGATGGGAGCTGTTGAGGGCTACCGCGTTGCCGGTGGACCACTTGGTGAGGTGGTCGACCCACTTTACCCCGGTGGAAGTTTCGACCCATTGGGCCTTGCTGATGATCCCGAGGCATTTGCTGAGCTTAAAGTGAAGGAGCTCAAGAATGGAAGGCTTGCAATGTTTTCTATGTTTGGATTCTTTGTTCAGGCCATTGTTACCGGAAAGGGACCATTGGAAAACCTTGCTGATCATCTTGCAGACCCTGTCAATAACAATGCCTGGGCTTATGCCACTAACTTCGTCCCCGGAAAGTGAGGAGCGGAGCTTTGACATGAAAAGGTTTTGGTTCAACCGGGGGTGGGATTGTGCGTGTGTTGTGGTGTAAATTGGTTTGAACTAATAGGAACATGTTTATATTGTGATGCAAGGAGTGAGTTCTTGATTACAAAACTCTTGTTTCGTTAGTCATTTCATTGCACCTGCCCGTATAACACAAATCTTATGCAATTCCAATCTACCTGGACTAGAACGGGCATTAAATACTTCGTTTCTGACTTTCATAGATGACTTTTCTAGGTTTTGTTATAATCATGTTTTCAAAACAAAGGATGAGTTCTTTTAACAAATTCAAAATCTATAAGACCTTTATGTCTAGGTGGAGAATATTCTAAGAATGCTCTATAAGGTTTCGTGACCATCATGAAATGATTTTACAAGTTACATTTCTTAAATGTACAAGTGACAGAAAAATGAAATGCTAATATGGTCTTGATGATTACATAAGCACTGCTTTTATGGGATCTAAGATTGTGAATGCGGACTTCTAACACTACAAGAAAAACTGTTTTTAGCAACGGATTTTTAGCGACGGACTAATATCCGTTGCTAAAAAGCACTTTTAGCGACGGATATGTCCGTCATTAAAGATATTTACCCACAAAATTTTTCGTCTGTAAATATTTTTACTGACAGTAAATCCGTTGCTAATTTGAATTTGTTAAAATCTTACTTTTTAAAATTTTTTTGAATAATAATTTTTAAATTACTTTTAGCAACGGATTAGTTCTGTCGCTAAAAGTCCATTTATTTGAAAATTTTTAATAACTTTTAGCGACGGATTTTAAACGACGGTCAAAATCCGTCGCTAAAAGTTATTAAATGGACACAAACCCTAATTCTTTTCTTTTCTCCTCGTCGCTGCACAATCTTCTCTCCTAATTTTCTCTCTACCTCATTCTTTTCTCTCTGCAGCGCTCACTGCCGCACCCCTTGCCACCCTCCACCATAGCCCCGTCGACGCCAGTAGCTAGGCACACCCCACCAACGTAACAGCCATGCACGCCCGTCTGCCACTACCCTGCACGCCTCTGTCCTACGAATTTCCACTGTCGCCAGCCACCGCATCTCCGTTGTTGCATTCATGCCAGCCGGGAGAAGATCGGCAAAGTTTCTTCTGTTTCCATATTTGAGAGAAGACCGGCGACGGCGACGAGTGACTAGTAACTCGAATTAGAAATTTGACAGGCAAGTTCTAACTTCTAATTGAAAATTAGAAATTTGACAGCTCAAACTCAGAGCACCTTCAAACCAAATAAGCAAAATTTCTATGTTAAAACCCCCATTGCTGTAATTCTACGACCAATAAATACATTTTCTATGCTAAGACCCATATTGTTATACTTGTACGACCAAATTGAAATCTAGGGTTTTAATTACCTTGTTTGCTCTTACAATTAGATGAAAAACTCATTTTTTTTGTCATAAAAAGACCTAGATTTGTTGCGGTCATGTATACTGCTAATTTGATTGGGTTTAGCCTGGCCGTTGCTTGCAGCATCTTCATTGGATCGAGCTTCATCATTAAGAAGAATGGCCTCCAAGTCGGTGCGCGCTTCCTGTTCTTGTGTCAGTAAGTACCCATTTTGCCGTTTTCTTTCGTCAACTGTAATCTAAGACCTTTTCTTTTGTAGATCAGTGAGGTAATTTTTAGTTGTGTTGACATAAAATTACACTAAAATATCCCTATTGCTATTCGAAATTCAGACTTCAGATTTTCAGGGTTGGGGATTTGGGTCGTTGGCCATCCCATTTTGTAAGCATATACTTGTATTACCCATATGCATGGGTGTGTAAATATTGTCTCAATGAAATACTACTGCCATGTCTTTGTGAATTTGTCTAAATGAAATGTTCTCTGAGACCATTGAGCTGTTTCAGCCACTATTTCAAACAGTCTGCTGGATATATATGTAATGCATAACATAGACTCATGTTAGAGACTGTGACCGGTGTAATTATATAAGTTGGTTATATGATTCTGTTGCCATTGCTTAGTGCTTCATAATATGCAAATACATTATAAAGGCTTCATAAAATCAGCCTAGGTTATGGCTAGCCTCTGATTAAGGTGATTGGTAAATTAGCGTTCGTGGTCATCCTCCGTTCCTCCTAACTTGTAACTCGTATTTTTTTTTCTTGTGCAGGCTTTGGAGCAAATCCTTAGTTTATAATTTTTCTAGATTCAATGTAACTTGTATTTTTTTATTTTTTTTGAGCTTGTACGATGTAATATATTATACATTATATTCAGTGAACATCTAACTTAAATCTTATTTGTTTTACTTGAAATTCGGTAAAGATGAATGCTAGTTTAAATAATTAAATTATTAATGGATTAGTTGATTAGAATTAGTTGCTTGAAACAGATTTGGCATTTTAAAGATTAATAAAAACAGCCTTTTGGATTTTAGTGACGGAATTCCGTCACTAAAAGTCCTTCTACAAAATGATATATATATTTTTGGAGACAGATTTTTAGTAACGGAATTGTGTCATTAAAAATTTATTGGTAAATGATTTAGAGAGACTTTTATCGACGGAATTGATGTTGCTAAAAACTTTTGTGATGGACTCTTAGCGACGGAAATTCCGATGCTAAAAGAATATTTTAGAAATAAAAAATTAGAAAAAATTTAGAAATTACTTTTAGCGACAAAAAATTCCGTCATTAAAAGTAATTATTTCTGTAGGTAAAAGTAAAAGTTTTGCCAACGGATTACAAAATTCCTTCACAAAAATATTTAGTGACGGTGTCACAGGCAACGGACTTTTAGCGACGGACAGTTTGTCGCTAAAAGTCTTTAACAACTGATTACCCACTTTTAGCGATGGAAAATTCCGTCGCTAAAAGTAGATTTTCTTGTAGTGTAATGTTCGTTTAGTACGAAGGTTGATGTGTGCTATTGTTTCCTTAAGTTTATGCAGTTAAGTTATAATTATGCTTTCATATTTTATATCAATTTGTCAAGTTTAGCTTACTAAGTATTGAACAATTAAAAAGAAAAGATTGGAGATTGCTAATCAGAAGCATATCTATATGTAACAATTATGTGACTCAGTAGTCTGCAAATTTTTTTTGTCAAATAAAAAATCTCTGTAGGAAAAAAAGTTAAAACTTCTTAATGTGTAGATAAGCTAAATATTTTTTGGTGGAAATTTTTATTTAAAAGTCAAAAAGTACTCTTAATTGTAACAAACTTAAAATTCAAAGAAAGTATTTTAATGAAAAAAGTAAAAAAAATCCTTTAAATTTTATAAATCTCTGAAACTCAAAAAGGATATTTTGGAGAAAAAAAGCTTAACGCTATGCTGAAAATCAAAACCACCCTAGTACTAAACAAACTCTAACCTATATAAAAAAAACATTTTAAGTAACAACAATCTAAAATGGGTTTTATTTTCAAGAAAAAATGTTTAGCAATTCCTTGGGATCATATATATACTGTGGTGCTGGATCCACACTCGTTTTGTTTCGATTTATACTCTTTTGCATTAAAAGATGCAGTAGTGGGCATTTAACCTCTTTACCGACAAAATAATAAATCTAGCCATACATATTATAATTTAGTCACTGTTTTTTAAATTAAAATCACCCTTAATTTTTGAAAACCTTATAAATTAAGAAGGCTCTTTTTGAGGATTTTTGTTTTTTGTCATTTAACTACTTGGAATGATTTATATATAGTAGGGCTAGAACTACACCCGTTTTAATTAATCTCATACTTTCTTGCCACTAAAACATACATTAGTGGACTTTTAACCTCTCTAGCAACAAAATATTTAATATAGCCAAAAACGTTATAATCTAGCCTCGCCCTTCTTGAAAGTGAAAAGCTCCCTTAATGTTTGTAAACCTTTTAAACTTAAAAGGGTATTTTTAATGTTTAGCTATTTAATCCTTTGAGTTCATCTTCGATACCAAAGAAAGTGGGTTCGCAGTCGACGTGGAGGTGCCACAAGGAATACAGTCTGAGTCAGATGTCAACTATGGTGATGTGGGACACAAGAAGGATGGAGCAAGGGCAGAGATCAAGGGCTTCCCAGACAAAGCTTGAGGGTGGCAGTGCTGCGAGGACGATGGCACAGAGTGAGTACAAGATGACAGTCACAGTCCGATGCTTAGGTCTAGAGTCAGGGTCCTGTGTGTTTCTCTCTCTAGAATCCTAGAGTATTCTAGAGAGAGAAAGTGAAAAATGTTCAAGTCCAAGAAGAGATTATTCATCCAAATGAATTCTCAAGACCTTTATTTATAGAGGTTGAGACGATGATGTCACCAAGCAACACGTGGTGCTCTCAGGAGTGACACGTCATAGAGGGGTCCACAGCTGCCGGTGCTCCACGAACTGTCGAATAGCATATTTACCCGGTTTGCCCCGCACAACGTTGCTCTGTCTGTCTGAAAAGATTGGCTCCCACAGCGTCGGTGTGACCAGAGAACCCCTTTGATCAAGCCACCAATCTAAGCCCTTGCAGAGTCCCACAAACTAGGCCCCCGACGCCCAACTACCAGGCAGACTAGGCCCGATGCCCTCTGAAGACTTGTTCCCGTCTCGAAGTGACCCGGGGGTCATAGTCCCTAGGGGTGCCAATGCAAGCCCCCAGTGCCGGAGCACATAGGCTTGTCACAAAGACAACCTGGCAGAGATAGTGTCCCAGAGGAGTTGCCTATCCCGCGGGTGAGTCCTTGTGCCGGAGCACTCAAAGCGCGTCAAGGTAGTATTCCGAAGGAGCCGTCTACCTGACGGGCCGAGGCAGCATCCCGGAGGAGCCGTCTACCTGGCAAAAGGAAATTTGAAAAAATCCCTGGCAGAGATAGTGTCCAGGAGGAGTCGCTTATTCCGTAGACCAAGGTAGCATCCGGAGGAGCCGTCTACCTGGCAAAAGGGGATTTGAAAAGCTCCCTGATAGAGGATAGTGTCTTAGAGAGCGAGCCTATCTCACGGGTGAGTCCTTATGCCAGAGCAGTCGGAGCACATCGAGGTAGCATCCTGGAGGAGCCGTCTACCTGACAGGCCGAGGTGCATCCCAGAGGAGCCATTTACCTAGCGGAAGGGGAGTTGAAAAGCTCCCTGGAGGAGATAGTGTCCCGGAGGAGTTGTCTTTCCCCGTGGGATGCTGCACACTCCAAAGAGTGGGTTGAAACATGTTCCACGTCCATGGCGGGGGCACATGAGGTGGTGAACTGCTTATGGTGCCAGGGGCATGACATTGTGACAGAGAGCTTGGGGGCACGGCTGTATCAGTGGCGCAGTGCATGGGCTCGGTGTAGTGTGTAAGATGCCGGAGGCATGGCAGTGTGACAGAGAGCCAGGGGGCACGGCTGTATCAGCGATGTGGTGCATGGGCACCAGCGCAATGGGCTACGAGGGTCGCGAAGATGATGCCCGGGCGACGGGCGACGAGCATCGTGGAGTTATCGCGGGCGACGACCGTCACAGAGTCAATAGGGGCGACAGATGGCACAGAGTCTGCGAGGGCGATGGACGTTGGTGAGTTGTCGTGGGCAACGCACGTCGCTGAGTCGATGCAGGTAACGGATGTCGCGGGGTCACCGCGGGCGACAGACGTTGCAGAGTCGGTGAGGGCAATGGACGTCAGCGAGTCGTCATGGGCGATGCACGTCACGGAGTCGGCGTGGGCAACAGACGTCGCGGGGTCGGCGTGGGAGACAGATGTCGCTGAGGCACATGACCCCTTGAAGAGAAGTGAAAGTGTTAAGGGGAAGGCCAAAGGCCAACCCTTGGGGAAAGGCCAAGGCCAACCTTGGGAGAAGGCCAAAGGCCAACCCTTGGGGAAAGGCCAAGGCCAACCTTGGGCGAAGGCCAAGGCCAACCCCAAAGGGAGGCCGAGGCCCACTTCCTTGGGCAAGTGCCAAGGCACACTGACGGGTGACGTACGGCATGCGACGGTCGAGACGGGATGAGTAGTCGCGCAAAAATGAGTTTCTTGATGACGAAGTAACGTAACAAAGGTGAGAAGTTTGACCGGTTGGAAACGTTGAATATTGACTGTTGCTTGTGCGGATGTATCGTGCAAAATGGGACCTCCAGTGGGCCTTTATATGCGACCAGAGTAGCTTGGGAAGAATCTTTATATGGTGGGGCTGAATACCTCATTTTGTTTAAATTCGTACTTTTTATCACCAAAAGATGTATTAGTGAACTTCTAACTTCTTTAGTGACACAAAAAAAATTAAGTTTAGCCACCAAGTTTATAATTTAGCGTCACCATATTAAAATTAAAAAAAAATCCTTAATTTTTTAGAAATCTTTTAAGTTCAAAAAGGTTTTTTAAGGAAAAACAAGATTTAGCGTTTAACCCACTACAAGAAAACTGTTTTTTACGACGGACTTTTAGCGACGGATGATAGTTCGTAGCCAAAAGACCTTTCAGCGACGGAAAACACCGTCTGTAAAAGTCCGTAGGCAAAAAACCTTTACCAACGGAATATACCGTCGGTAATAATTTTTGCCGACGGACTTTTACCGACAAAATATTAGCGACTGTGTAACCATCGCTAGATTTTTTTTTATAAAATATCTAATAATTTAGCGACGGAAAAAACACCGTCGCTAACATATCCGTTGGTGAAAGTTTTTAAAATAGGACTTTCTGTGACGGACTTTTAGCAACGGTCTTTTTCCATCGTTAAAAGTCCTTACATATAACAGGTTCGTCTTTCTCTCTCTCCCTCCCCGTTTCTCTCTGTCTCTCACTTTCACCTACCACCGACAATTTTTTTACCGACGGTCTCCCTCTCTAGCCACCCACCTCCGGCGACATCACCCCCCCCCCCCACGTAGTGCCCCTCCATATCCACGTGCCACCAACTCAGCGCAACCAATTCCCTCCACTGCCCGCCACCAAGGCCCTCCATTTCCGCCGCCGTCACCGCACCACCTCTTTGTATGTCTATTTGCCCTAATTTGCTTTAATGCATGATTAAGCGCTATTTGCCCTAATTTTCATATGCTCTGATTTATGACCTAATTTGCCCTAATTTATTTCTGGAATGTCGATATGTTTCTTATAATTTCAATTATTTTAATTGCTGATGGAATTTAAGAAATTGATTTTGTAACTGATTGACTAGTTTGTTTAATTGCTGATGAAATTGATGCCTACATTTGTATATTACAAAATATGGAGAATTGAGACTTTAAATATGATAGGGAGAGCATTTGAGAATTAAGAATGTTGAAGGAGGAGGGACTCAATTGGATTGAATGTGTGATTTTTATTAATTTTTATTACACTGAGCATTTGAGAATTGAGATTGTTGACGGAGGATGTGACCCAATTGGATTGTTGCCCGGAGGTGTCGGACACGTGTCCGGAGGTGTCCGACACGTGTCTGGATGTGTCGATGAGGTGTCGAGGTGTTGGTAGGTCACAGACACCGTGTCCGATCTACACCGACACCGAAAAATGTCACATTTCGGCTGTATATTTGTGGACACCTCTCGAATCGAACCCTAAATTAAACTAATTGAACCCTAAATTGAATGTCCTAATCCAATCGAACCCTAAATTAATCTAATTGAACCCTAAATTGAATGCCCTAATCCAATCAACCCTAAATTGAACTAATTGAACCCCTAATTGATATGCAAAATTGAATGCCCCAATTCAACCGAACCCTAAATTGAACTAATAGAATCCAATCAAACCTTAAATTAAAGTAATTGAACCCTAAATTGAATGCCTTAATCGAATCGAACCCTAAATTAAACTAATTGAACCCTAAATTGAATGTCCTAATCTAACTGAACCCTAAATTGAATTTATTGAACTCCCTAATTGAATGCCCCCATTTAACCGACTACTAAATTAAACTAATAGAACTCCTAATTAAACCCTAAATTGAAGTAATTGAACCCTAATTAAACCCTAAATTGAATGCCCTAATCGAATCGAACCCTAAATTAAACTAATTGAAACCCTTAATTGAATTCTAAATTGAATACCCTAACATAAATCGAACCCTAAATTGAACTAATTGAACCCCTTAATTGAACCCTAAATTGAATGCCCCAATTGAATTGAACCCTAAATTAAACTATGACTACCCTAAATTGAAGTAACTGAACCCCCTAATTGAACCCTAAATTAATTGCCCTAATCGAATCAAACCCCAAATTGAAATAATTCAAACGCATCGGATATGTGCATTTTGAACAATTTTTTCTCATTTGAATATTGATCATTTGTTCGATAATTTTAGGTTGTTAATTATGCATTTAAGAATTGTGATTATTGATCGATGATTTTAGATTGTTAATTAATGATTTAGGTTATTAGCTGTGCATTTAAAGTAATTGAGATTAATAATTGATGAGTTTAGGTTGTTAATTTATGATTATAGATTGTTAATCGTGCATTGAGCATTTGAGATATTGAGATTGTTGACAGAAGATGGGACCCAATTAGATTGAATGTGTGATTTTTATTAATTTTATTGCATTGAGAATTGAGATTGTTGACGGAGGATGGGACCCAATTGGATTGAGATACTTGTTACTTAGCGCAGACACGGCACCACGTATGATCGACGGTGTTCGACATTTAAAAAATAAATCAACGTATGCCAATGTGTCTGGAGATGCGTGTCCGGAGGCGTCGAACACGTGTCGGTAGGTGTCAGACACGTGTTCAGAGGACTAGGACACGTGTCCATAGGTGTCGTACATGTCGGACACGTGTCCAGAGGTGTCAGACACGTATCGGACACCATATCGGCACCCTATATGAAGTGTCGGAATTGAGATTGTTGACTGTGCATTCAATTTAGGTTAATTAGGTTAACGCAACGTTTTTAGCATGCACCCCCTGGAATCTCATCGTGGTTCCAGCACTAGCTATAATTAGCTGTAATTAGTCCTAATTAATAATATTTTAGTAAATCAATTAACCCTAATTAGCTCTAACGAGCCTAAATTTTAATTAACCCTAAGAAACCAATGAAAATTAAATTAGTTGTAATTACCCCAAAGTAGCCCAAATGAATCCAAGTACGCGCATATTGATTATAGTTAGTCTAGTTAGTCGTAATTAGCACTAACATAACCCAATTAAGCCTAATTAGCCCTAATTAGGACTAATCAACACTACTCGGCACAATTAAACCCTAAGTACATCTAAATAATCCTAATTAGTCCTAATCAACCCTCATTAGCTGTAATTATCTGAAACAGCTCCTCATTAACAATAATTAGCCCTAACATAACCCAATTAAGCCTAATCAGCCCTAATTAGGACTAATCAACACTGTTCGGCACAATTAAACCCTAATTATGACTAAATAACCCTAATTAGTCCTAATCAACCCTAATTAGCTATAATTATCTGAAACAACTCCTCATTAACAATAATTAACCCTAACATAACTTAATTAAGCCTAATTAGTCCTAATTAGGACTAATCAGCGCTACTCGGCACAATTAAATCCTAATTAGGACTAAATAACTCTAATTAGTCCTAATCAATCCTAATTGGCTATAATTATCTGAAACTACTCCTCATTAACAATAATTAGTCCTAACATAACCTAATTAAGCCTAATGGATGCACTAATTAGGACTAATAAGCACTACTCGGCATAATTAAACCCTAATTAGGACTAAATAACCCTATGGGAAGAGTGGCAGGTACGTTGAAGTATTTTTTCCTGCGATGATATTTGTTTAATTAGAGTTTGTTTTCTAAATTAATTTGTGTTATTGAATGCCTTGCAGGAGGGGTTCACGTTTGACTCGGCTGGTCAGCAGGCACTGGGGCGGCAGGCCTTCTTTTCTTACATCGCCAAGAATTACCGCCGATGGCTCCACGATGCACGGGACCAGGCAAAAAAGATGCTGCCCAATGGTGCCCCTATGTCGGAGATGAAGACATATCCCCTACATTGGATATCTCAAACTGTATGGGGGGATATGATAGATCGGTGGGATGCGGATCCAGGCTGGGACTCCAAGAGTAAGAAGGAGGCCGAGAACAGGCAGAACAAAAGACATATCCCCTACATTGGATATCTCAAACTGTATGAGGGGATATGATAGATCGGTGGGATGCGGATCCAGGCTGGGACTCCAAGAGTAAGAAGGAGGCCGAGAACAGGCAGAACAGAGATCCGACGCACACGGGGGGATCGGTGCCACACGACATCGTCCGACACATGAATGCGGTCCAGAACCCGGATCTGGAGGAGGATGAGGTCGTAGCTCTAACGTATAACTAGACTCACGTGCAGAAGAAGGACAAGGACGAGGCGCGCCGGGCCAGCGACTATGTTTTGGATATTGCCTGGCGGATCGATGTAAGTCGATGTGTTTAATTAAGCTGTTAATTTTTTTTACTATCCTCAATGTCTGTTGTGTTAATTAATGCCCTAAGATATCTTTAAATCACTGTTTTTGCAGGCCTCGTATGAATAGCTTAGGGAGTCCGGACAGCCATCAGCATCCACTAGTACAGGTGCGAGTACTGGGGCGTTGAAGCGATGGCTGGATACGCCGAAGGTCGTCAAACGGCCAAAAGGCCCATACGAGGCCTGCCTAGCACAACTGCTCGTGCCGTAATAGGAGTGTCCTCACCCCCCGCTGCCCCTGCACAATCACCGGCTCCTCGGTATCCGTTGGACGAGGAGGAGATCCAGTGCATTGCTACAGTAGTGTTGAGGCTGATCAAAGAGCAGGATCAGCAGGGTACCGCTGCCAGACATGCCAAGCCGGCCCCGGATCAGCAAGATCCAGATCCGGGACTCGGCAACCCCTGATGAGCCCCTTCTCGTTCCCGGTCGCAGCTTCTCCCCCTCCCCCCGCCCGGTCGTAGCTTGTCCCCCCTCCCCCCGCCCGGTCCCAGCTTGTCTCCCCTCCCCCTGCCCGGTCCCAGCGTGTCCCCCTCCCCCCGCCTAGTCCCAGTGTGTCCCCCTCCCCCCGCCCGGCTTGTACATCATGACTATTTTTATAATTAATTGTATATATTTCTTTGTGTATTGATTATTGTGCGTTGTTGAGAATTAAAAATTTTCATTACAGGTCTAGGTAATAGAAAAATAAAAATATATTTTAAAAAAATTTTGACTTTTGGGGACGGATTAATTCCGTCGCCAAAAGTGTTTCTTGTATTAACTTTTAGTGACGGAATATTCCATCGCCAAAAGTCTTATTTAGCGACGGAACATTCCGTCGCCAAAACATTATTCCGTCGCTAAATTCACAAAACAGAAAATAAATCAAAATATGTAAAATATAATTAGCGACGGATATTCCGTCGCTAATTAGTAAATAAATCCGTCACAAAAAGTACAATATTAAACGACAAATTTGAAAATTCTGTTGCCAAACTTTTAGTAACGGGCTTTTATACGAGGGACTTTTAGCGACGATATATCCGTCGCTAAAAGTTTTAGCGATGGATTTTGGGCTTTTAGCGACGGATTTTCCCGTCGCTAAAAGCCTTTTTTTCTTGTAGTGACCCTTGCGTATCAAAACTTGAGAGATTTCAAGCCAAAAATAACCATTAACCACTTGAACCCAAATAAATTGGAGTCTTTATCAATTGAGTTTCAGCTAATCCTATCACCCATGAGTGTTGAACATACAACAACAATAATCATATGTTATCATACAAGTATATTATTTACTTGCCATGAGCTCCAATTATAATTAGGAGTAAAATGGTTCGATCTTGTGATTCTTAAAAGTCATGATTATATATGCATATGAAAGAACCTAGATATAACTTCCTTGCACCAAGATGTTAGTATTCAAAATCTAGAAATAAACCTCAGGTTTACGATAACTCTAATTTACTAATATATTTGTATTGAAATCCATATAGCACAATAATTTTAAAGTTACAAAAAAAACTCTGTTATACGGAAGTTGTTTTCTTTAATCAAATTTGATGGAAAAGATTTAATAGATATAGTATAGTTTAACTGTAACGCAAATGCATGTAGATTTTGATAGCGTTTTCTAAATTAGGATTACTTAATTGCATTGAGCTCCAATTATAATTAGGAGCAAAATAATTCAATCTAGTGATTTTTAAAAGTCATGATTATATATGCATTTAAAAGAACCTAGATAACTCTAGTTTTTATAACTTTCTTACACTAATATGTTAGTATTCAAAATCTAGAAATAAACATCAGTTTGACGATAACTCTACTTTACTAATATATTTGTATTTAAATCCATATAAAACAATAATTCGATGGTTACAGAAAACTCTGTTATACAGAGGTTGTCTTCTTTAATCAAATTTGATGGAGAAGATTTTTTATAGCATAGTTTAACTATAATACGAATGCATGTAGATTTTTGATAGGTTTTTCTCAATAACGATGTCCATAGAGTATGCAATAGTAGTTAAAGGATGAATTCAAATTTATAAGGGCTTGTACGCTTACAATATTTTTTTTTCTGTATTCTATATTCTGTTTTTGGTTTCCAGAATTTAGTATTCAGTTCTAAAATCGTATTGTGTACTTTTACTTTTTTTCGTATCTACTTTTTCAATTTTTTCTGTACGTTTATCATTTTTATTTTCGTTTTTACTAACTTTTTTCTGAACCAATTCATTAATGGACCCCACTATTTTCATTTCTAGGAAGACCCAGTGAAATGGGTGGTCTAGTTTGGTGAGTGTTTGTTGAAATAGGGTGGTAGATATGAGGGAGAAGAGGTGGTATTCTGACTAGGAGAATACAGTTCAAGGAAAAAGGTGAAAACACCCGTTGGGTGTTTTCAGCTTTTTTGATACCATTTGAAAATTTTATCCAAAACGGAACCGAAAAAACGTAAACATACACGAAAAAAAGTATCTTTTTCATCATCATTACAAAAATGAAAACTGAAAAACGTAAACGTACAGTCCCTAAGTTTTTTTTCTTTATTCTTTAGTAAAATTCAAAACAACCCCTAACTATAACAAAATCATATATTCCGTTGAAGTATTCTAAGGAAAGAAGTTTTACATCCTAAAAGAAGTCAAAGATACCCTTGTTTTCTATTAACACTGTAATCCAAAATGAATGCTTTTCTAGATTTTTTTTTCTTTTTCTTTAATAAAAATCAAAACAATCCTTAACTCTAATAAAAACATATATTTTGATAGGGGAATGAAAAGAAAGAAGTTTGATATCCTATGAGAAGTCAAAGACACCCTTATGTTTTAGTAATGTTCTATTTCGAAAAGGATATTTTAAGTGAGAAAAAGATGTTCAGTAAGGGTATTATATTCTAATAAGGGAATTTTAAGATAACAACCTTACTTTTTAATAATTCAAAAAGAGTATTTATGAAGAAAAAAAAAGTTCAGCAAGGGTATTCTAAGGAATGAAACTTAATATTCTATGAGAAGTAAAAAAGCACACTTAATTTTTAATAACATTCTAATCCAAAAAAAGACATTTTGAGAGGAAAAAAAGATTAACTATTTAACTCGTCTGTATTTTTATATATGTATAGATACATGGGGAACTCGTTCAAACTCCTAGGTAACAAGCAAATTTGTAGTTCCACAGAACTCTACTTACTATTCTATTGCTATCTGTATAAGGAGAGTCCTCGTCGTAAATTGCTGGATAAATCATTGGAATCTTTTTGCCATGTCGATGTCTTAGAGGTACCATTCACCTTTTGTTAGATAAAACTAATTTTTTAAACTAAAGATCTTTTCTGAAAAATGTAATGATTAACTGAATTCAGATTTGAAAACAATGATGTGTAATTACGTAGAACACATAAAACCTATATCGCAAAATAGAAGAGTAAAATAGTTAAAGAATCTCTTGCCTCCGAGAAACACGAACAAAAATTACTGATTTAAAATCGTTGTTGTCTCTCTTCATACATGTTCTAACGAGGAACCAAAATTCAAGATTTAATTTAATAGAAAAGTTCCAAGTAGCGTATTCCCAGATGGCACGATTACAGGAAGGCTTTCAAACCTGCCCAAGCAATTGCCCAAAAAAATCATTATCACAAAAGTATATAGTATGAAAGGAATTAGAAAGAGATAGTTTTGTTTTTAGTTTATTTCATTTACCATCCCTTAAATTATAGGAAGTGAAAAGACATCAAAAGAAGAGTCATAGCTCTTCAACCCAAAGACACCAAAATTCAGCTTAACAACCCTTTAATTTGAAATTCAAAATATGGGTTTTTCAAGACTTCCAACAATTCCCCATAAGATTTAAAACACTGTAAAATCAAAAAAAAAATCTATATAAAAACATATATTACAATGTGTGTGGGCAACATAATGCAATGCAGTGGGTTTAGGTGTGTTCTGAACCTACACCTAGTGTAACAATTTTCATTTATGGGAATGCTAGTGGAATTATACACCTTGAAGTAGGTTCTTTTAGCCAAACATCAATTGATACACACACTTCGGCTACGAAAGTCATCTATAAACGTCACAAATTATTATTGCCTGCTCTAGTTGGAGGTCAATTGGAATCACAGAAGACTTGTGTTTGCATGAACCGATGGAATGAAATGATCAAGGAAACAAGAGTTTTGTAATTAAGAACTCACTCATTGCACCAAAATATAAACATGTTCCTGTTAGTTCAAACCAATTTACACCAAAATACGGGCACAAACCCACCCCCGGATGAACCAAAACCTCCTCGTGTCAAAGCGCCTCACTTTCCGGGGACAAAGTTAGTGGCATAAGCCCAGGCGTTGTTATTGACAAGGTCTGCAAGATGGTCCGCAAGGTTCTCCAATGGCCCTTTTCCGGTAACAATGGCCTGAACAAAAAACCCAAACATGGAGAACATTGCAAGTGTTCCATTCTTGAGCTCCTTCACTTTAAGTTCAGCAAAAGCCTCGGGATCATCAGCAAGGCCCAATGGGTCGAAACTTCCGCCGGGGCAAAGTGGGTCGACCACCTCACCAAGTGGTCCACCGGCAACGCGGTAACCCTCAACAGCTCCCATCAAGATAACCTGTGTAGCCCAGATTGCGAGGATACTTTGGGCATGGACCAAGCTTGGATTACCCAAGTAGTCAAGTCCGCCCTCGCTGAAGATCTGGGCTCCGGCCTTGAACCACACAGCCTCGCCAAACTTGACGCCATTGCGAGCCAAAAAGCTCAGGGAAGACGCACCCGAGTGCTCCAAGCATAGCCCATCGAGAGTTGATCACCTTAAGTTCGCGGTTCTTGGCTGAAAATGGGCCCAAGTACTTGACTCGGTCTGGGCAGTACCATGGACTACCTGATGAAACTGGCTTGGCAACAGTTTTTCTCATGGAGACCCGACCATTACCGAGAAGCTAAGAGCCAGAGGGAGCAGTTTTAACCGCCTTCCCAGCGAAAGATGGGGAAGAGAGGGCCATGGTGGAGGAAGCCATTGCTGGGTTGATGTAAGAAGTATCGGAAGCAACAGTTCTAAGAGGAGTGAAGGTGCTGTTGGCTTGGGTTTACTGAGCCATGTAGCGCGCATTTATATATAGATGACTTTGAATATCCAAGGTGGTTATCTTTGAAGATCTTTACCTCTGCTTCCATTGGTTGGTGTTATTGTGAGAGCCGTGTCGCATATCCAAATTTGGGAAAAGCTGTGCCGCTAGTTAATCTCGAGAATTTTTCATGTGGTCCAAAATGTGTGAAATATCTCATGCAATGTTCAAAGTTATGGCTCATATTCCACCCATGCTAAATGACAATTCGTCCAAATGATGGCAGTGCTTCCTTTTTCCTTCGTTTGTCTTGTCTTTTGTTTCAAGTGGTTTGCTGTTGGCCACTCATTGCAGTTTTACGGTCCACACCTTCGGGATTTGTAGGTAACCGTGGGTTCGCGATCCACTTTAATTTAGATATGTTAAAAGTACCGGGCCGTCCGCATGCAGGTCCAACCCGGCCCTAAATTGACCCGGGCTGAACGGTGAACAATGACGGCCCTAAACCATAAGGCTTTGGGTCAGGCCTGAATTTTTCCGTTTTTATCCGGCCCATGTCAGGCTTAAAAAAACGGCTTAACTCGAAATCTCTCCGTTTTTTAGGGCTGGTTCGGCCCTTTGGCCCTAAATCTGACCTTAGACTATTTTGAGTTATTTACTTTTTTTTTCTTTTCCCTTCTTTCTCGCGCCTCATTTTCTCTCTACCTCATATTTTTCTCTTTTTATTTAACTTTTTAGACATGCATATTTCTTTTCTCTTCATCTCACTATAAAATTTTGACTACAATATACTCTCACTTGTACCATTTGGACATAACTCAAACTAATTTGATGATTTTGATTGAAAATAAAAGGTTTATATTAATGTTTTGTAAACTAATCACTAATCATCACCAACTTTTTTGCATTTTTATTTTTATTTATGATCCACAATACTTACTTTTTGTGACAGTCTAAGTTTACGATTTAGTTTGTAAATCAATCATTAAATTAACTTTAAGTTGTTTGTAATTTATTTTTAAATTTGATAATCTAATTAGTAATTACATCATTCTCCTCCCTTATATTCTACTTCAAGTGCGTCCTCTCTCTCTCTCTCTCTCTCAACACTTTTTTTTTCTTATTTGTGGTATGAGAATCTATACATTTAAAAGTTAGATTATAAATAAGTTATGTTACTTAAATTTTAAAAAGGAAAAGTCTCATTTTCTTTAAAGAGTTGATATTTGGTGGTGTTTCTTTGTATACTAATTTATAAGTAAGTAATATAATAGCACTCTTATCGAGTGTTGAAAAATACTATCTGCAACTTCTCATGTGTTTTTTAATTATTTTTTGTTGCTAAAAATAATTGTTAACTTTTTAGCAACGACCACAAGGTGAAAAGAGACTCTTTCTAAATAGTTTAGCATTTTAAAATTGTACGACAGTGTTCTCGTGTCCAAAACACGATATTAAACCTAGTTTAGGTAAATATTATAATTAATGTACGATTAATTCGCTTTGGATACATAAAAAACATGTACAGGTAAAAGCAATCAGTAAAATTACTTATCCAACGTGCATATACATGTTACACTTTTTTCTCTTATTGGTGATAATATCACATTATTTTTCTAATATGTTATGAACTAAAAATAACTATAGAATTAGTAGAGGCTAACAATTTAATATCTTGGAATGAAGTTGATTTTATGTAAAGTTAAATTGTCAAAAGCATTTAACTTATATTGTAGCTATTTATGCACTACTATCATCACGTAGTGCAACTAATACATTGAAATAATTTATCATAATGTGTTCTGCATCACAAGCCAAGGGAATGATTATAAAAAAAAATCATCACATTTTTATTGTATTAGTGTCCTAAACATAAATAAAAAATATGTAATTTAAATTTCAAACAAAAAATGGTGAATTGAATTCTAAATTTAATTCCATGAAGTGAGTGAAGTGTCAAAGGACCTTGAGGAATAACCCCTTCAGGATTTCAAAAATGAATAATAAGAATTTTTGAAAAAAAAATTGTTAGGCTTGGGCTCAACCCTAAATATTGGGCCTAGGGCTAGGGCTTAGACTTGGCCTGGATATCCCTCTCCTCTGACCTGGCCCGGCCAGGCCTGGTTCCCCACCTTTTCTGCCCTGGCCCTTTTTCTCGGCTGGCCCGCTGGGCCCAAGCTGGGCAGCCCAAGCCTGGCCCAATGACCTCACTACTTTAACTGCAATGAGAGGAGTGAGAGCTTACAGTGATAACTCTTGTATGGTGCTTGTGAGAAATCTTGAGGTTAATCTATGAGATTATTTGTCCGTCAGTTCAAGTTGATGGAAACTTGTTGAGATAACTAATTAATAGGTGCATGCACAAGCAAGAGCGCGGGCGCACACATAGAGAAATATATATACAAGCGCGATCTGGCTGTCCATCCTGATAGGATGGACAGGATGGATAGCCCAGATCTTTTTTTTTTCAAAAGCTGTCAGTCGTCCCTACACAGTGTAGCAGACGGACCTTTTTACCAGATTGCCCCTCCTCCTTCGTCCGCTATACTGTATGACGAATAACTTTTTTGTCCTGACATGTGACAGTTAAAAAGTCGTTCGCTACATTGTGTAGCAGACAACTTTTTGACTGACATGACTCAGTCAATGTCCCATCAGTTTTGACCCCCCATGACTGTTACGATGACTGTTACTTTGTCCTTATCCACCACGTCCGCTACATTATGTAACGGACACTGTTTACGTAAAAACTGTCCGCTACATAATGTAGCGGGGATAATGTAGCGAACGAGCAAATACTGTCCGCTATATTTAGTTGCAGACGTTTCATATATATACCCAAAATCATAACTTCAAAAAACTTCTCAGTTATTTTTACTCACAAATTTTTTCAGCGGCGTTGGTAAGCAAATCTGCGCAATTTCTTCTCAAGAAGTCATTTGATTGTCTAATTAATCACGTAAGTTCACAAAACCAATCCCTTATTTGTTCATAATCTAGAGTTCTGATGAATATTGCATTTTATGCACAGTTTTGATTATGTATTGATGATGTGCTAGCGTTTGTCAATATATATATATATATATATATATATATATATATATATATATATATATATATATATATATATATATATATATATGTTGCCATGCTAGCGTTGTATGTATTAAGCATGTGATTTGCTTATATGTATCATACATTGTGCGAGCGTTTAATAAAAGCTCTCGTCTTTCCATAATTTCAGTTGCAAAAAATAGATTTTAACCCTAGACCAGAAGATCCCTCCGTATTATACGACCAAGCAAACCATATCAGTACGCTCATATGGGATGATGAAATAAGATACTTATTTTATCAACTTTTTATTTTCACAAACATTGTACACTGATAGCTTTGCTTAAATTGTATTTATTCATTCGTAGGAAAGAGCACTCCTCAACATAATAGAGCTATCCGATAATTTTAAATTGTAGAAATTGAACAAATACCAGAAAAGATTATTGTATGGAATTGGGTTTTGGATTTTCACGCATGGGCAGATCTTTCAACACCTTGACCGGCACTTAATAGGCGCCCTTGTTAAAAGGTGGAGAAGTAAAATGAACTTCCCGCTCAGACAGATGACAATTACCCTAGAAGATGTAGGGTTCATCTTAGGGTTACCGGCGACGGGTGGGAGAGTCGTTTGTCTTCACGCTCTCCGAGTTGTAGCGTACACCCCTGATCCACTTCAAGGTTGTAGAGTGGCAGCTGCCAGACCGAGCAATGCACCATTTTGTTTGCTTGCACCCCTAAATATGAGGCTTAACAGGAACCCATCGGGTGTCGGACGGTTCGGCAAGGCGAATGCGCAAGAATTGTACGCGGCCAAAATAGAGGTTTTGGAGTTCTTGGCAGGACACACTGGCCGCCATTGTGTCAGAGCCTAACCCCATGATCAGCATCGAACAGTATAATGAGTGGTACTATCGCATCACCCGGAGGAGAGTAGTCCCAATAAGGTTTGAACGCGGGGTGAAGTACCACTCTAGGGGTCAGATCAATGAGCGTATGGCATACGATCTTGTAAGTTGCCCAACAAGTGCTTTTAATTGAATTTGATGATTTTAAGTGTGTGTTTGAAGTTACTTACTTATTATATCTTTGGATGTATGTTAATGCCTCGCTCACCTTCTTCCAGAAGTTAAACGAACGAAAGGATCTGCTGGATGCAATAGGCGAGGAGGTTCACCAACAGGCTGATGCGTTGGCGTTTGGCCGCAAAAAATTTTTGCACCAAGTATCAAGATAGCCTTCGGGCGTCAGCCCGGGAATGGGTTATTCAGGGTGGCAGCCTCCTTATATACACGAGGAATACGGTGATCCCTTGGGACAGGTTTCGGGGGTGAGCCAGGGAGTTGGTGGTCCCTCTGTAGTAGGAATGGGTGGTGCGTGGGGGCTGCCAAGTACCGTGGGACAGGATCAAGCGTCGTGGGACGAGTACAGTGCGCCCTCGTTTTCTTTATTTCAGAACTCAAAACCCCTACCCTTCTCTCAGAGTCAAGTCATGCAGGACTGAGATTTCAGAAACATCAGTCTATTCGAGACACTGCCCATTGTCCGGTGGGTGGGACCATCTAAAGCCCCCAGAGGGCAATATCAGACGGCCGAACTCCCCGGAGGGCAATATCCCCCGATCGACCCCCGAGGGCAATATCACAAAGGGCATCCATTGAAGCCCCTAAAGCCACATAAACGTAAACAAATCCGAGCTCGTTATTTTACCACCCTTCTCCCAAGAAAAAGTGTCATATAGTGTGGATCACCTGAATAGCATGGATTATTGTTGCTCGTGGGGAGAAATGGCCTCGCTGGCTCCAGAGGATTGGATAGACAACAGTGTCATCTCTACCTACGTGAAAATTCTGAAGCAAAGGAACGAGTATCTGCACGTTTTTTTGTTGGATGCTTTTTTTCATAACCTCCTAGTATCTGAATGGCATAGTGGGTCGAGCTAAGGGGGAAGAAAAAGTTTAGCCAGTAGAGACCATCCTCTAATCCCATTTTTAAGGAAAAGTCACTCGTACTTGGTTTGCTATGAACCAACATAGAAGATCATATCAGTCATCGACAGTCTCCACGACGATACCGTCATGATGCCTTTGTTGCGGATATACAAAGCCCAGTTGGATGTAATGGTAATCTTATGATTGTTGTTTAATGCTTATTGTAACTTGCCAATTGTAAATGTTAACTCGTGTCTTACGCTGTTTTTTGTTTCTCGCAGAATCTATTTTGTGCCATGGTCCACTTTATCCGTGACGTTAGTTCATCGACGCAGCCAAAGCTCCAATACCGATTGAAGAAGAAAAGGCCTAAGCAACATAATACCTTGAACTGTAGCATCTTTGTCTGCATGTACATGGATTATATTTGTCGGTCTGAGAGCCTCAAGGCGACCGTCTGGAGCGAAGAGTGCGTAGAAGGCTTTAAATATTGGATAGCTTGGCTAATTATGAAAGGTCGGCCTAAAGTGATTAGGTTTATTAAAAATCTGTCTAAGGGCGAGAATCCGACTGAAGATGAGGACCCCAGTTGACATTGTAACATTTGAATCAATTTTTTTTTAATAAATCTTGATTATTTTTATGAAAGCTGTCATTGATTTCATTGGTTTGATTTGATTTGTGGTGAGATCAGTTGATTTGTGTTAAAGATGATTGATTTGTGTTGATATCAGTTTACAATTGATTTGTGTTGATTTGATTAGATTTGCTTTGAGATAGCATTGTTTGAGAGGTTTTTTTGCTCTCATTAAGAATGATTGAATGGTGGGAAACAAAATGAGGGTAAGTCCTATAAATTATTTTTTGTTGACACGTCAGCTACACAGTGTAGCGGACGTATAGAAAACAAAAAAAATTCAAGTGTTAGAGGGACCCAAAAATTTTCTAAGTGTTGAAGTTCAGGGTCACTGCTGCGCCGTCTGCCACACAGTATAGCGCAAGTGTATAAAGCATTAGAGATTATGTTGTACCGTCCGCTACACAATGTAGCAGAAGTGTACAAAACAAAAAGTTTTATAAGTGTTTGTGTTTAAAAATTCTGTTGCGCCGTTCGTCACACAGTGTAGCAGACGTGTAGAAAACAAAACAATTTCTAACTGTTGGAGTTGTAGATTCATCGACCCAAAAATTTTCTCAGTGTTGAAGTTAGAGTTACTACTGGGGCCGTCCGCCACATAGTGTAGCGAACGTGGAGAAAATAAAAAAAAATTTCTAAGTGTTGGAGTTTGGAGATTCATATACCCAAAAAAATTTGAAGTGTTGAAGTTTATAGTAACTGCTGCGTCGTCCGCTACACAATATAGCGGATGTGCAGAAAGCATTAGAGATTCTGCTGCGCCGTTCGTTACACAATGTAGCAGATGTGTACTAAACAAAAAGTTTTCTAAGTGTTTGTATTTAAAGATTCTGCTGCGCCGTACGCCACCCAGTGCAGCGGACGTGTAGAAAACAAAAAGCTTTTTAAGTGTTGGAGTTTTTAGATTCATAGACCCAAAAATTTTCAAAGTGTTAAAGTTTAGAGTCACTGCTACGCCGTTCGCCACACAGTGCAGCGGACGTGTAGAAAAACAAAAAAAAATTCTAAGTGTTAGAGTTTGGAGATTCATAGACCCAAAAATTTTATAAGTGTTAAAGTTTAGAGTCACTGCACGCCGTCCGTCACACAGTGTAGGGGACGTTTAAAAAATAAAAAAATTTCTAAGTGTTGGAGTTTGGAGATTCATATAGATCCAAAAAAATTTTAAGTCTTGAAGTTTAGAGTCACTGTTGCGTCGTCCGCCACAGAGTGTAGCGGACATGTAGGAAAAAAAATTCTAAGTGCTGAAGTTTAGAGATTCTGCTGGCACGTCCGCTACACAGTGTAGCGAACGCGTAGAAAATAAAAAAATTCTAAATGTGGGAGTTTAGAGATTCTGCTAGAATGTCCGCTACACAGTGTAGCGGACGCGTATAAAATAAAAAAATTTTAAGTGTTGGAGTTTAGATACTCTACAGCGCCGTCCACTACACAGTGTAGCGGACGTGTAGAAAACAAAAAAAATCTAAGTGTTGGAGTTTGGTGATTCATAGACCCAAAAATTTTCAAAGTGTTGAAGTTCAGAGGCTGTCCGCCACACTGTGTAGCGGACGTGTAGAAGACAAAAAGTTTTCAAAGTTAGATTCTGCTGCGCCGTCCGCCACACAGCGTAGCGGACGTGTATAAAACAAATTTTTTTTAAATGTTGGAGTGTAGAGATTCTGCTGAGCTGTCCGCTACACAGTGTAGCGGACGTGTAGAAAACAAAAAGTTTTCTAAGTGTTGGAGTTTTTAGATTCATAGACCCAAAAATTTTCTAAGTATTGAAGTTTAGAGATTCTGTTGCGCTGTCCGCTACACAGTGTAGTGGGACCCAAAAATTTTTAAATGTTGAGGTTGAGAGTCACTGCTGCACCGTCCGCCACACAGTGTAGCGGACGTGTAGAAAATAAAAAAATTTCTAAGTGTTGGGACGTCCGTTACACAGTGTAGCGGACGCGTAGAAAATAAAAATTTTCTAAGTGTTGGAGTTTAAAGGCGCCGTCTGTTACATAATATAGCGGACGTGTAAAAAAAAAAATTCTAAGTGTTGGAGTTTGGAGATTCTGCTGGGCTGTCCGCTACAAAGTGTAGCGGAAGCGTAGAAAACAAATAATTTTTGAAGTATTTGAGTTTAGAGATTCTTATGCGCCGGACGTGTAGAAAACAAAAAAAAATTCTAAGTGTTGGAGTTTGGTGATTCATAGACCCAAAAATTTTCTAAGTGTTTAAGTTCAGAGGCTGTCCACCACACAGTATAGCGGACATGTAGAAAACAAAAAGTTTTCAAAGTTAGATTCTGCTGCACCGTCTGCCACACAGTGTTGCGGACGTGTATAAAACAAAAAAAAATTCTAAGTGTAGGAGTTTAGATATTCTGTTGTGCCGTCCGCTACACAATATAGCGGACGTGTAAAAAATAAAAAAAAAATTCTAAGTGTTGGAGATTGGAGATTCATAGACCCAAATATTTTCTAAGTGTTGAAGTTTAGAGATTCTACTGGGCCGTCCGCAACAAAGTGTAGCAGGATCCAAAAAATTTCTGAGTGTTGAGGTTGAGAGTCACTGCTGCACTGTCCGCCACAAAGTGTAGCGGACGTGTAGAAAACCAAAAAAATATCCAAGTGCTGGAGTTTAGAGATTTTGCTTGGGCGTCTGCTACACGGTGTAGCAGACGCGTAGAAAATAAAAAATTTCTAAGTGTTAGAGTTTTAAGATTCTTCGAGGACATCCGCTACACAATTTAGTGGACGCGTAGAAAAGAAAAAAAATCTAAGTGTTGGAGTTTAGAGGATCTGCTGCGCCGTCCGCTACACAGTGTAGCGGACATGTAGAAAAGAAAAACTTTTCTAAGTGTTAGAGTTTTGAGATTCATTGACCCAAAAATTTCTAAGTATTGAAGTTCAGACGCCGTCCACCACACAGTGTAGCAGACGTGTAGAAAACAAAAAGTTTTTTAAGTAAGATTTTGCTGCGCCGTCTACCACATAGCGTAGCGGACGTGTAGAAAACAAAAAAAAAATTCTAAGTGTTAGAGTTTGGAGATTCTGAGACTCAAAAATTTTCTAAGTGTTGAAGTTTAGAGTCACTGCTGCACCGTCCTCAACAGAGTGTAGCGGACGTGTAGAAAACAAAAAAAATTATGTGTTGGAGTTTTGAGATTCATAGACCCAAAAATTTTCTACGTGTTGAAGTTTAGAGTCAATGCTGCACCGTCAGCCACACAGTGTAGTGGACCTGTAGAAAATAAAAAAATTTCTTAGTATTGGAGTTTTGAGATTCATAGACCCAAAAAAATTTTTTGTGTTGAAGTTTAGAGTCACTGTTGCGCCGTACGCCACACAGTATAGCGAACATGTAGAAAAGAAAAAAATTTCTAAGTGTTAGAGTTTGAAGATTTATTGACACAAAAATTTTCTATGTGTCGAAGTTCAAAGTCATTGCTGCGCCGTCCGCCACACAGTATACCGGACGTGTAGAAAACAAGAATTTTTCTAAGTGTTGGAGCTTAGAAACTCTGCTGCGCCGTCCACTACACAGTGTAGCGGACATGTAGAAAATGAAAAAAATTCGAAGTGTTGGAGTTTGGAGATTCATAGACCTAAAAATTTTCTAAGTGTTAAAGTTCAGAGGCTGTCCGCCACACAGTGTAACGGACGTGTTGAAAATAAAAAGTTTTCTAAGTGAGATTCTACTGCGCCGTTCACTACACAGTGTAGCGGACATGTAGCAAATAAAAAAATTTCTAAGTGTTGCAGTTTGGAGATTCATAGACCAAAATTTTTTTCAGTATTGAAGTTTACAGTCACTGCTGCGCCGTCCGCCACACAGTGTAGCGGACGTTTAGAAAACAAAACAATTTTTAAGTGTTGGAGTTTAGAGCCTCTGCTGTGCCGTCAGCTATACAATGTAGCGGACGTGTAGAAAATAAAATTTTTCTAAGTGTTGGAGTTTGGAGATTCATAGACCCACAATTTTTCTAAGTGTTGAAGTTCAGATGTCAACCGCCACACACTGTAGCGGACGTGTAGAAAACAAAAAAAATTCTAAGTGCTGGAGTTTTGAGATTCATAGACCCAAAAAAATTCTAATTGTTAAAGTTTAGAGTCACTGCTGCGCCGTCCGCCACACAGTGTAGCGGATATGTAGAAAACAAAAAAAATTCTAGGTGTTGGAGTTTGGAGATTCATAAACCCAAAATTTCTCCATGTGTTGAAGTTCAGAATCACTGCTGCGCCGTCGGCCACACAATATAGCAGACGTGTAGAAAACAAGAATTTTTCTCTAAGTGTTGGAGTTTAGAGATTCTGTTGGGCCGTCCGCTACATAGTGTAGCAGACGCAGAGAAAACAAAAAAATTTCTAAGTGTTGGAGTTTTGAGATTCATAAACCCAAAAGATTTTGAAGTGTTGAAGTTTAGAGTCACTTCTGTGCAGTCCGCCACATAGTGTAGCGGACGTGTAGAAAACAAAAAACTTTCTAAGTGTTGGAGTTTAGAGATTCTGTTGCGCCATCCACTACACAGTGCAGCAGGACCCAAAAATTTTCTAAGTGTTGAAGGTAAGAGTCACTGTTGTGCCGTCCACCACATAGTGTAGCGGACGTGTAGAAAACAAAATAAAATTTAAGTGCTGGAGTTTAGAGATTCTGCTAGGACATCCGCTACACAGTGTAGCGGACGCTAGAAAGTAAAAAAAATTCTAAGTGTTGGAGTTTAAAGACTCTGCTGCACCGTCTGCTACATAGTGTAACGGACGTGTAGAAAAATAAAAAAATTTCTAAGTGTTGGAGTTTGGAGATTCTACTGGGCCGTCCGCTACACAATGTAGCAGACGGGTAGAAAACAAAAAAATTTCTAAGTATTAAAGTTTAGAGACTCTGCTGTGCCGTCTACTACACAGTATAGCGGACGTGTAGAAAACAAAAAAATTTCTAAGTGTTGGAGTTTGGTGATTCATAGACCCAAAAAAAAATTTTAAGTGTTGAAGTTCAAAGGTCGTCCGCCACACAGCGTAACGGACGTGTAGAAAACAAAAAGTTTCTAAGTGAGATTCTGCTGCACCGTCCGCCACACAGCGTAGCGGACGTGTAGAAAACAAAATGTTTCTAAGTGAGATTCTGCTGCACCGTCTGCCACACAGTGTAGCAGACGTGTAGAAATTTTCGAAATGTTGGAGTTTAGAGATTCTGTTACGCCATCCGCTACACAGTGTAGCAGACGTGTAGAAAATAAAAAAATTTCTAAGTGTTAGAGTTTGCAGATTCATCGACCCAAAAATTTTCTAAGTGCTGAAGTTTAGAGTCACTGTTGTGCCGTCCGCCACATAGTGTAGCGGACGTGTAGAAGACAAAAAAATTTCTAAGTGTTGGAGTTTGGAGATTCATCGACCCAAAAATTTCTAAGCGAAGAAGTTCAGAGGTCGTCCGCTACATAGTGTACCGGACGTGTAGAAAACAAAAAAAAATTTAAGTGATATTCTGTCACCGTCCGCCACACAGTGTTGTGGACGTGTAGAAAATAAAAAAAAATTCTAAGTGTTGGAGTTTGGAGATTCATAGACCCAAAAATTTTATAAGTGTTAAAGTTTAGAGTCACTGCACGCCGTCCGTCACACAGTGTAGGGGACGTTTAAAAAATAAAAAAATTTCTAAGTGTTGGAGTTTGGAGATTCATATAGATCCAAAAAAATTTTAAGTCTTGAAGTTTAGAGTCACTGTTGCGTCGTCCGCCACAGAGTGTAGCGGACATGTAGAAAAAAAATTCTAAGTGCTGAAGTTTAGAGATTCTGCTGGCACGTCCGCTACACAGTGTAGCGAACGCGTAGAAAATAAAAAAATTCTAAATGTGGGATTTAGAGATTCTGCTAGAATGTCCGCTACACAGTGTAGCGGACGCGTATAAAATAAAAAAATTTTAAGTGTTGGAGTTTAGATACTCTACAGCGCCGTCCACTACACAGTGTAGCGGACGTGTAGAAAACAAAAAAAATCTAAGTGTTGGAGTTTAGTGATTCATAGACCCAAAAATTTTCAAAGTGTTGACGTTCTGAGGCTGTCTGCCACACTGTGTAGCGGACGTGTAGAAAACAAAAAGTTTTCAAAGTTAGATTCTGCTGCGCCGTCCGCCACACAGCGTAGCGGACGTGTATAAAACAAATTTTTTTTAAATGTTGGAGTGTAGAGATTCTGCTGAGCTGTCCGCTACACAGTGTAGCGGACGTGTAGAAAACAAAAAGTTTTCTAAGTGTTGGAGTTTTTAGATTCATAGACCCAAAAATTTTCTAAGTATTGAAGTTTAGAGATTCTGTTGCGCTGTCCGCTACACAGTGTAGTGGGACCCAAAAATTTTTAAATGTTGAGGTTGAAAGTCACTGCGGCACCGTCCGCCACACAGTGTAACGGACGTGTAGAAAATAAAAAAATTTCTAAGTGTTGGGACGTCCGTTACACAGTGTAGCGGACGCGTAGAAAATAAAAATTTTCTAAGTGTTGGAGTTTAAAGGCGCCGTCTGTTACATAATATAGCGGACGTGTAAAAAAAAAAATTCTAAGTGTTGGAGTTTGGAGATTCTGCTGGGCTGTCCGCTACAAAGTGTAGCGGAAGCGTAGAAAACAAATAATTTTTGAAGTATTTGAGTTTAGAGATTCTTATGCGCCGGACGTGTAGAAAACAAAAAAAAATTCTAAGTGTTGGAGTTTGGTGATTCATAGACCCAAAAATTTTCTAAGTGTTTAAGTTCAGAGGCTGTCCACCACACAGTATAGCGGACATGTAGAAAACAAAAAGTTTTCAAAGTTAGATTCTGCTGCACCGTCTGCCACACAGTGTTGCGGACGTGTATAAAACAAAAAAAATTCTAAGTGTAGGAGTTTAGATATTCTGTTGTGCCGTCCGCTACACAATATAGCGGACGTGTAAAAAATAAAAAAAAATTCTAAGTGTTGGAGATTGGAGATTCATAGACCCAAATATTTTCTAAGTGTTGAAGTTTAGAGATTCTACTGGGCCGTCCGCAACAAAGTGTAGCAGGATCCAAAAAATTTCTGAGTGTTGAGGTTGAGAGTCACTGCTGCACTGTCCGCCACAAAGTGTAGCGGACGTGTAGAAAACCAAAAAAATATCCAAGTGCTGGAGTTTAGAGATTCTGCTTGGGCGTCTGCTACACGGTGTAGCAGACGCGTAGAAAATAAAAAATTTTCTAAGTGTTTGAGTTTAGAGACTCTGCAGCGCTGTCCGCTACACAGTGTAGCGGATGTGTAGAAAATAAAAAATTTCTAAGTGTTAGAGTTTTAAGATTCTTCGAGGACATCCGCTACACAATTTAGTGGACGCGTAGAAAAGAAAAAAAATCTAAGTGTTGGAGTTTAGAGGATCTGCTGCGCCGTCCGCTACACAGTGTAGCGGACATGTAGAAAAGAAAAACTTTTCTAAGTGTTAGAGTTTTGATATTCATTGACCCAAAAATTTCTAAGTATTGAAGTTCAGACGCCGTCCACCACACAGTGTAGCAGACGTGTAGAAAACAAAAAGTTTTCTAAGTAAGATTTTGCTGCGCCGTCTACCACATAGCGTAGCGGACGTGTAGAAAACAAAAAAAAAATTCTAAGTGTTAGAGTTTGGAGATTCTGAGACTCAAAAATTTTCTAAGTGTTGAAGTTTAGAGTCACTGCTGCACCGTCCTCCACAGAGTGTAGCGGACGTGTAGAGAACAAAAAAAATTATGTGTTGGAGTTTTGAGATTCATAGACCCAAAAATTTTCTACGTGTTGAAGTTTAGAGTCAATGCTGCACCGTCAGCCACACAGTGTAGTGGACCTGTAGAAAATAAAAAAATTTCTTAGTATTGGAGTTTTGAGATTCATAGACCCAAAAAAAAATTTTGTGTTGAAGTTTAGAGTCACTGTTGCGCCGTACGCCACACAGTATAGCGAACATGTAAAAAACAAAAAAATTTCTAAGTGTTGGAGTTTGAAGATTTATTGACACAAAAATTTTCTCTGTGTAGAAGTTCAAAGTCATTGCTGCGCCGTCCGCCACACAGTATACCGGACGTGTAGAAAACAAGAATTTTTCTAAGTGTTGGAGCTTAGAAACTCTGCTGCGCCGTCCACTACACAGTGTAGCGGACATGTAGAAAATGAAAAAATTCTAAGTGTTGGAGTTTGGAGATTCATAGACCTAAAAATTTTCTAAGTGTTAAAGTTCAGAGGCTGTCCGCCACACAGTGTAACGGACGTGTTGAAAATAAAAAGTTTTCTAAGTGAGATTCTGCTGCGCCGTTCACTACACAGTGTAGCGGACATGTAGCAAATAAAAAAATTTCTAAGTGTTGCAGCTTGGAGATTCATAGACCAAAATTTTTTTCAGTATTGAAGTTTACAGTCACTGCTGCGCCGTCCGCCACACAGTGTAGCGGACGTTTAGAAAACAAAACAATTTTTAAGTGTTGGAGTTTAGAGCCTCTGCTGTGCCATCAGCTATACAATGTAGCGGACGTGTAGAAAATAAAATTTTTCTAAGTGTTGGAGTTTGGAGATTCATAGACCCACAATTTTTCTAAGTGTTGAAGTTCAGATGTCAACCGCCACACACTGTAGCGGACGTGTAGAAAACAAAAAAAATTCTAAGTGCTGGAGTTTTGAGATTCATAGACCCAAAAAAATTCTAATTGTTAAAGTTTAGAGTCACTGCTGCGCCGTCCGCCACACAGTGTAGCGGATATGTAGAAAACAAAAAAAATTCTAGGTGTTGGAGTTTGGAGATTCATAAACCCAAAATTTCTCCATGTGTTGAAGTTCAGAATCACTGCTGCGCCGTCGGCCACACAATATAGCAGACGTGTAGAAAACAAGAATTTTTCTCTAAGTGTTGGAGTTTAGAGATTCTGTTGGGCCGTCCGCTACATAGTGTAGCAGACGCAGAGAAAACAAAAAAATTTCTAAGTGTTGGAGTTTTGAGATTCATAAACCCAAAAGATTTTGAAGTGTTGAAGTTTAGAGTCACTTCTGTGCAGTCCGCCACATAGTGTAGCGGACGTGTAGAAAACAAAAAACTTTCTAAGTGTTGGAGTTTAGAGATTCTGTTGCGCCATCCACTACACAGTGCAGCAGGACCCAAAAATTTTCTAAGTGTTGAAGGTAAGAGTCACTGTTGTGCCGTCCACCACATAGTGTAGCGGACGTGTAGAAAACAAAATAAAATTTAAGTGCTGGAGTTTAGAGATTCTGCTAGGACATCCGCTACACAGTGTAGCGGACGCTAGAAAGTAAAAAAAATTCTAAGTGTTGGAGTTTAAAGACTCTGCTGCACCGTCTGCTACATAGTGTAACGGACGTGTAGAAAAATAAAAAAATTTCTAAGTGTTGGAGTTTGGAGATTCTACTGGGCCGTCCGCTACACAATGTAGCAGACGGGTAGAAAACAAAAAAATTTCTAAGTATTAAAGTTTAGAGACTCTGCTGTGCCGTCTACTACACAGTATAGCGGACGTGTAGAAAACAAAAAAATTTCTAAGTGTTGGAGTTTGGTGATTCATAGACCCAAAAAAAAATTTTAAGTGTTGAAGTTCAAAGGTCGTCCGCCACACAGCGTAACGGACGTGTAGAAAACAAAAAGTTTCTAAGTGAGATTCTGCTGCACCGTCCGCCACACAGCGTAGCGGACGTGTAGAAAACAAAAAGTTTCTAAGTGAGATTCTGCTGCACCGTCTGCCACACAGTGTAGCAGACGTGTAGAAATTTTCGAAATGTTGGAGTTTAGAGATTCTGTTACGCCATCCGCTACACAGTGTAGCAGACGTGTAGAAAACAAAAAAATTTCTAAGTGTTAGAGTTTGCAGATTCATCGACCCAAAAATTTTCTAAGTGCTGAAGTTTAGAGTCACTGTTGTGCCGTCCGCCACATAGTGTAGCGGACGTGTAGAAGACAAAAAAATTTCTAAGTGTTGGAGTTTGGAGATTCATCGACCCAAAAATTTCTAAGCGAAGAAGTTCAGAGGTCGTCCGCTACATAGTGTACCGGACATGTAGAAAACAAAAAAAAATTTAAGTGATATTCTGTCACCGTCCGCCACACAGTGTTGTGGACGTGTAGAAAATAAAAAAAAATTCTAAGTGTTGGAGTTTGGAGATTCATAGACCCAAAAATTTTCTAAGTGTTGAAGTTCAGAGGCCGTCCGCCACACAGTGTAGCTGACGTATAGAAAATAAAAGTTTTCTAAGTGAGATTTTGCTGCGCCGTTTGCCACACAGTGTAGCAGACGTATAGAAAACAAAAGAAATTCTAAGTGTTGGAGTTTGGAGATTCATAGACCCAAAAAATTTTTAAGTGTTGAAGTTTAGAGTCACTGCTGCGCCGTCCGCCATGCAGAGTAGTGGACGTGTAGAAAATAAAAAAATTTCTGTGTTGGAGTTTGGAGATTCATAGACCCAAAAATTTTCTAAATGTTGAAGTTTAGAGTCACTGATGTGCCGTCCGCCACACATGTAGCGGACTTGTCGAAAACAAAAAAAAAATTAAGTGTTTGAGTTTAGAGATTCATAGACCAAAAAATTTTCTAAGTGTTGAGGTTTACAGTCACTGCTGCGCCGTCTGCCAGACACTGTAGCAGATGTGTAAATGATACATCATCCGTCACACAGCATAGTTGACGTGTGGAAAACAAATTAATTTTCAAGTGTTGGAGTTTAGAGATTCTGTTCCGCCGTCCGCTACACAGTGTAGCGGGACCCAAAATTTTTCTAAGTATTGAAGTTGAGAGTTACTACTGCGTTGTCCGCTACATATTGTAGCGCACATGTAAAAAACAAAAAAAAAATTTAAGTGTTGTAGTTTAGAGATTTTGCTTCGTCGTTTGCTAAACAATGTAGCGGGACCCAAAAAACAAACAAAAAAAAAGATAAACTTAGATTTGATAAGGATTACTAGAAAAAAACATTACATGCTCTCAAAAGATTATTAGAAAAAAAATTATTACAAAAGTAAAACAGACTTGATGGCTTTTGAAAGATTATTACGAGAAAAATTCATTAGGCTAAAGTTCCACTGCAGCTTCTTCTTTCTCATCTTCGGCGTCATCTTCTTCCTCGTCTTGCAAACCCTCTGGACTTTTCCTCAGTGCCTTGTAATGGTTCCACTTGTCATGGTCGGTCATTTTTGTTGCACAATGCACACCTTCTCAGTTTTTTAAGTTGAGTTGCTTGTTCAATAGAGCTTTTCATCCGCGTAGTTTTTTTTTGTGGCCTTTCGCTTGCAATATAATTGGATCCAAAGCCGGATATCATTGTGATCTTCCTTCTCTGGCTCGTCATCTTCTAAGCCCGTTATGGACTCAGTATCAACCGCATTGCCAAGCTACTTCCAACTGGTCGACAATGGACTTTTGTTGCTGAGCTACCTCGAGGAGATGTTTATATCCAGCAATTATAACAACACCTTTTACGGGCAAACAGGTGAACATTGTCACCAGGCAATTATACCGCAACGTCTCTGATTCTTTAAAATCAGTATATGGTGCTCCGGAAAGGTAATGGTACCGTGCAACCTGTTTGCACATTTTATCCACCGTGACAGGACATATTTATCAGGGATTATCCTGATATTCTTCTACTGACGGTGGTGGCTTCTCCAAAAGAGAAAGAGAAAGATGGAGGAATGACATTTGAGAAAAATAACCTTCTAACTTAAGGGCAATAAAGTCATTTTCTTAAAACCGTTAGGTTTTTTAAAATTCCGTTAGATCAACAGACATAAGTATAATTTATCCAAACTAATGGACACGCCTGTAATTACACTATAACCTCAAAGACACTGTTGTAATTATCCCTTAATTAAAAGACCCGAGCTCAGTCATGGACATGATCTCATGAAACCAAACACAAACGGAAAGGAATATTTTGAGCTCTTAACAAACGCTCAATGACAATCAGAGCTAAGAAACACGAACCTGAGCACAGCTAGAACATAACTCACCTCGTTTATAGCCCTAGCTACCAATTCCTGAATTTATGCCCAATCAAAACTTCAAGACCACGCCTGACTATGGGGTAGTCTTCCCCCTTCCTTAAACCCCTGAATCCCTAGTTAAAGCAGGAACCGATCCCAAGTTGCTTGGTACAAAGCAAAAGAAATTTTACCAACTAAACTTGCAAACACCAGTACATGGTTTGTCGCTAAAAATGACTGGTTACTGAAGAACTGCTGATTAAATGACCTATTCAGTTATTCAGCAACCATTTTTTAGCAACAAAGAAATAAATAGCAAACAACTTTGATAATAAATAAATAAGAAAAAACAAAGAAGAATCTAAAAGCGAATAAGTAAACAGTTTGTAGCTTCAATTTCATTTCAACTATTTCCGAAGAAAAGGGTTTCACTTTGGCTTGGTATTAACAAAGTGAATAGCATGCAGGAAATCAAGGAAATTATGTTCTCTTTTACGCTTGAGATTCTCATAGAAAACGAAATTTGGCATTATATAATATATTTGACAAACAGTTAATCCTTCCGCATCCGAGGAAGATCATATACATGTAAAAATAGTTAATTTCACTCAGAGAAAAGCATTGCTGCATCATGAATTGAGTAGATGGCGATGCAAACTACAACGCAACATCAAGAGTTTGCTGCCCATATACCTAATAACAGCACTGTCCGTTCAGTACGTTAAATAACCACACTAGATGTTAACTTACGGGTGCTTTCTGTTGGATACGGACGACATGTTTTTGTCCTAAATCCCAGTTCCTCATAAACAAATCGTTATTGGATAAAAATGAGTGGATCCAATGTGTCTCTTCAAGGTGTCAAGTCAAAATTTGACTCCAATAGAGGATAAACTTCAGTGAGGGAAGATACTCTGTAATCTGGTTGAAATTTCACATTTGCATATTCAGGAGCATCATACCTTCCGGTTTCATCAAGCAAACATGTAACTGCTCCTGCTCGTTTCCCACAAGCAACCTACCAAAAAGTATAAATGATACAGTATCAGTTTTGTTAGCACCAATTACCAATTGAAATTCGTAACATCTAAACAATGGCATAGTATGTAGCAATTCATCTTTGGAGAAAAAAGGACTGTTACGTAGCACAATTGCCATAGACGAAATGGAATCATGAAAATAAATACAACCCATCTGGCTTGAATACACTTTTGAACAATCTCACGCTTGATAACAATGTAAATCAGGTCAGGCACAGTACTTTAGTAGACACCTTGAATGTGTGTATCTGTTAGCCGACGGATTCTTACATTCACAAATCTGTACATTTCGCATGGAAGGTGTATTCCCATATACTGCTAGAGTAAAACTACTCTGGCAGGGATTAGGCCAAATATCTCCATCAGGTTCTAGATTTTGCGCACTCTCAAAGCTCTTTGGAAGTTCCATTAAGCTAAGATAGGGCCTCTTCTCCAAGCCAAGATGGGAGATTGTTCCCGACTGTGGAAAAGGGCAGCAGTAGACATAACCCTAGGAATTTCAGTAGGTTGTTAACAGCACAAGTCTTTACTATCTAGGATTGGTTTCTAAAAAGTGTAGGCCTCGGGCAACCCAAAGTCGTAGGTTCAAGTCCTACAGAGCTTTTGCTGGTCCAAATTCTCATCATTTCAAAAGGTGATCCTACTCTACCCATATTTGCTTTTTAGCATTTTAATAAACATGAGAATGGCATTTGGCATTCTCAAGGAAAAAGTAAACAAAAACGTATGTAAAAGAGAATATACTCTACTCAAATATGTAAAATTACATATGTATTTAGTAAAGTATTTATTGAAGCCCCTCCCAAGCTGAGACTCTTCTACATGCCTATTGCCTACACCATCATCAGTCCCGCTTTGTGCAACTAAGGGACCGTTGGCCTGAACATAAAACTATTCAACGACAATAACTCTACCAAACAAACAGAGAGAATCACTCACATCATCCTTGAGGCTATCCCCAATCATCATCACTTCATCAGGTTGAACTTCCCAAGCTGTACAGATATGCAGTAATGGAGCTGGATCGGGTTTATAAGGTCGAAACTCCCTGCTCAGTGCTGGATAGAATGACATCTGCAGCATTATATACAATTATTAACCTCTCAACATTACACACAAGTATTAAGAGAATTGAAACTTCGAAAAAACATAAAAAGCACAATAAAGAGGGAACTTATGTTCTAACTTCTGAGATAACTTTGACTACCACCACCGTATATGGTGCGTAAGTTCAACTAGCCAAAATTGGAACACATACTTCAGCTCAGAAAAACCGTTCAAATAAACCTAGTCATCGTGTATTTAGACCTGCAATAGCTATATGCATAAAGTGGAGAATGATGAAAATACTAGGATTATATCCATTTAAGCAGTCACTTTAACACAGGTGAAAGAGCTGGACATGCAGGGACATGACTGAGAAGTGTCCAATCGTTAAATACTTCTATCTAGATACGGAGATATACCAGACACTTTCAGCAAAAGGCTCCAAAGCTTTCATGGCTGAAATGTACTTCCTTATTTGAAAATAAGTCTGTACTATTAGCAAACATGTGCTGGATGCTAAGAAGCATGGACTCGAGTGCGGGTATGAAGCACGAAAAGGATGCAGATACGGCATTTTCAAAAATTATAGGACACAGTTGCGGCTAGGATGCATAAAATATTATGTTATTTAATGCGTTTATAAATAAGCAAACAACTTTAAAAATTGAAGGTTTAAAAAGTGTGAATAGCAGCTATTACACGTGTAGCAGTAAATTCACAGAATATAAGAGGACAAATTATTAGTCAAAATCTGGTCAAAGCCTTGGAATCAACTGCCAGAAGAAAGAGATTGCCTCTTTCCCCTTGCTCCTCCTACTCCACCTGTCTTCTCCTTCTTGCCGCCCGCCCTCCCTCCCTATCTATCTCCCCACCCCTCTCTCTCCTTCCCTCCCCATCTCTCTCTCTCTCTCTCACACAGATTTTTAGATTGACCCAAGGGTAAGGGAACTGTATGTTAAATATGGGCCCCACAAAAAAGGTTTTAAGATTCTAAATCAACCCCCAGTGTCTGATACATACCTGTGACCTATGCAAACCAGATACGTAAACAGCCCCACCTGTATCGGACACCTACCTGACGCTGATACGCCAGTAAAATTGCCTTGTCCGTGCTTCATAGGCTGGAAGTGAGAAGGGGGGAGGGTACTCAAAGTAAAAGACAGTTAGGGCACATTTTGTCCAAAGAGAATCTCAAAATCATTAATTGTCCAGGAAAAATCGAAAATTTTTGCAATAAAAATTTTCTAAGATCAAGAGCTTAGCCAAGCCTAGCCGGTTGGATGATCAAGGATTGCTTGCTCATTACGAGCCTTGCTTTATAGCTCATACTTGCCCCAGGAAGGGAAAAAGCAAGCGCAACCTTCTGTACAGCCAAACTGAAGTAGGAAAACTAGTAGCATGCCTTAGGGGAATAACCACTACAGAGATGAACCTTAATTTCTAAATCAACATTTGAGAGCAGAAAATTAGGCTATCTGAACGTAGAATGCTCTCGGACTAAAAGTTGACATCCATGTCATTTCAAAGTTTTCCTTAATTTACGTTGGGTTTATCTCAAACAACCCCGTATGGTTTGTAACTTTGTACCATAGTCTCACTTGACCCCCTGATGTACCAATTGGAACATTTAACCCCCTGCGCTTGCAAAGTGGCACCATTTTCATTGTCTTCCACTTCCTTTTTGGCAGGGGCAAGGGTGGGAATTAAAGATCAAAATAAATGATTGAAATCAAAAGTACTTCTTTACTTTATTTGTCTTCTACTTCGTTGATCAATCACCACACCGTACCCTTCGAGCGTCGCCAACCACTACCAATGTGATCAGCACCTCCAACCACCACATCAACCTCTCCAATTAAACCCTAATTGTGAAACCCTTAGTAGGGCGAGAGTTTGGAGATTCTGCCAGTGTGGGGCAAGGGTCTGGAGACTCCGACAATTATGAAACCCTTGATGGACGATGGTAACAGAAGATCGCAGAATGTCGCAAAGCAAGCTGTTTCATATATGGACGATGCGCAATCTCTATAACTATTGCCCAAATTTGCTGAACATTCCAATCAATTACAGCAACCAAATTCTCAAAAATGTTACCAATACTGAGGCAGATCTATGATGTGGTGCTCGGGTTGGGGTTGATCCAAATCTTTAGGTGATGAAGCTTCTTGACATCAGACCCCACCCACATCAATATATTCCATGAGAATGTGTATAGGACCTAGAAACACTACCACCAGGTTTGTATACTTACAGGTAAAATGAATTATGATTTTAGTGATGGGTCAAAATCTTATCTTTTGCGATGTTCTTTAGTTTCAGATCGTGGAGGATGTGAGTATAATGAAAGAAATGAATGATGAGAGGGAGCATGTAGGTACATCCATGTGGTTGGTGGTTGCAGAGGAGGAGGGCTTTTTGGTAACGGTTGATGGTAGTGAAGGGTGAGTACTGAGTAGGCAGTGGTGATGTAGAAAGATGGAGGAGAAAGACCAAAAAATGAGAAATAGAAAAGGGGATTTCTTGTTTTTTCAACTCTACCCCTCTGAAAACTGCCTAGTTCTAGTCAAATTAGAACCTCTTGTAAATGCTGGGGAGAGATGTGTTGCGATTGGAACCCCAGGGGGTTAAACAATACTCCAACACAAACCTCAAGGGCTAATTTGCAACTCGCGCTCATGTATCTTATCATGCTACCATAAAGGGCAAGGTGCACGAAGCTCCCACAATGGCGGCGTATGGAGACTGTTGGTTAAGCAGCCTTACCCACACTTTTTTGAAAAGCCTGTTTTGTATTTCGAATCTTGAAACTCTAGGTCACATTGGAGCAGCCTTACTGTGGTGCCAAGCCTCACCACTCAAAAGTAGATTTTTCTTGTATTTGAAAGCATTTGAATGCTTTACTTTATGGGGGGAAATAGCGAAAAGAGCAAAAGATCATCAATCCAAAATATTGCATTTTCTTGTCAGCTATTTAATTAGCTCTATTCTGTCTTTGAGAAATTCAGGCATGAAATCATCCAAACTAAGTACTTTCAAAAAGGCAGATTCCATCAGGTGCATTTCCTAGTTTTGCTCAAAGAGATGGAGCTTTGTATCTGAGTAGCAAAAAATAAGTCAATATCTTTATTAACGCTAAACCAAACAACTATTGTCAAAGCAGGTTGGTCAACTGGGTCTGTCAGAAGGAAGCTTGCTCTGGGCAATCCAAATGGAAAGACTGATGGTTGTGGATGGAATTGGGTCGGGGTACGAGAAGATGTTTGGAAAGTTGTGCATTAAGATCAAACCAAGTACAATATATTTCACACATGATTTGGTGATAACTCTTTCTTCTCAACATTCTATGCATCAAACCTCTACCCCTCTAGATCTGCCATAGTAGGATCAAGAAAGCAGAACTATGTCGCTATATTCTTCTTGTGTAATTCTTCAGTTCTAGTAAGTTGTCATTCCCTATCTAAAGTACCTCTAGACAGATAGCTTCTTGAAATCAACAATTTTATTAAGGAATGACATTAGAAAATTACCCCAAACCTTTGATGAAAAATATCAACTGCTGCCTTCACATTGCGTGTGATCAATCCCCTTCTGAAAAAAATAAAAACTGCATTTCAGTACAGCATTTTTGCCAGGGGGAAGATGCTTATGAACTTTACATGGCAGAGATAAAATAGCATAATCTAGACCTCGTAAGATGATCTTGTCTGCATACAGAACCTTAAGTAAAAATAAACAACGGTATCATAGGGCAAATTGCAGGCACCCTTATGCAGACAACTAGAAGCAGTATATGGAAGGTGAGGGGCATGCCTCTTCAATAGATTAACTTTTTTCACATGTGGGATAATTACTTAGTCCACGTAAGAATAGTTTTGAACCGCTCAGAGGTGACCTTCCAAAGTGGCCTGGCCACGAAGTAGCCTAAAATAAAGCATGAAACCGAAATAAAGAAACAGAAAGAACAGGCAATATGAACACTATAATGACCGATATATATGTACAGTTAATACATACAGGGCATGTTAAATATAAAAATGCTCAACAAACTCTTTGTCCAACTGCCTGGTGTCTGGTACACAAGTCCTACTTTTGAATTCGGTCTGACTAGAGCAATTTTTCCTTTTCCTTATATTAAATGATAGGTAAAGTTATATTAAGACAAACAACATTAAAAAAAAAAAGGAGGTGCAACCAAAGGTTTACAAGCAACTATAGCAAAGATGCTGTGCACTTTTTTTTTTTCAAGGAACCATGAACACCCACCACAAGAAGAAAGGAGACAGCATGATAAAACCTGGGTATTCTCTTTCCTGTAAAACTTTGACACTCGTACCTCAAAGAGCTATGCACTTATGCATATACGAACCTAACAAAGATGAAATCAAATAGACATTAATACAATATTCAAAATAAAGGAAGGCAGCAACATGTTTGCAGAATAGCAAATTGATAAAAATGCATGGATTTGTCAAATGGAAACTATTATTCGAAATGCAACAAGTCCATATAAATACAGGAAAGACTAGCTGTGAGGAAACTTTACCTTATACTCATTGCGTCCAGTAGCCCACAGAGTTCAGATGCACCTACACCGTAGTGGAACTTTAGACGTAAGGTCTAAATCAGGAGTTGATGAAAAGAAGTTCTCTCAGCATAAATGTTAGACATTGCATGAGAACAAAATAAATAAGTCTTCCAGCGGATTAAAGATAGCGAAGGGATTAAAATACATTAACCAGTTTTACATTAAAACCGTTACCAGGAATATTTAAAATGACTCAGTTTTAGGGTCTGAAACCTTTCTTTTGAAGGAATTAAAGCAAATGCTAATTTTTATGACCCTCAAACAATGTCATAGTAAAAGCATCAAACATACATAGCCTATGTTATGAACTAGGAAACCAAACTGCAGCTCCAGACAACATCTAAATTCACTATTATCACTCTCTGAAGGCACTTTTAGGCGGGTGGAAAAGGTACGGAGGTTAAAAAACTACTCAATGTAGAAAAACTGTGGACCCTGGAAAATGAATGCAAGGTATTAAATACACCAGGACTAGCTATATTCGCTGTTCCGTGGAAACCATGGCTTCAAATCCTGGTACCTTTCTCTTAAGGGATAAATATGATCCAACTACCCCCTCCACACCAACCCCAACCCCAATGCAGAAAAGAAAACAAAATAAAAAGGAAAACCCTATCAAATTTATCATGGTCATCCCAACAGTCATTGAATAGGAAGGAATAAGGAACTGAGCTACTGAGGAGCAAATTTTCTACACCACATCCACTATCATTGTCTTGCAAATTGACCAGGAAAAGTTGTAGAATCTGTGCATTAGAAATTACATAAATTTTCAAATTCTACGTTGACCTTGAGACGGCGTAATTCAGGTGTAAACGAGTATGAAAATATCATAAAGATGTCGATCATGTAACTATAACGAACAACAGAGGGAGATCTAAAGCAAAAAGAATAAATTAAAAGAACAAAGTAAAAAGATCAAGGTCCACCCCCCCCCCCAAAAAAAAAAAAAAACCCCAAAACACCCCCTTCTAAACTAAACATAGACACCTCCACCAGTAGTTAATGCTTTGATATGGTTAAAAGTTTTGCACTTCTTGTTGGAATTTTGCGGTAGAGTTATGCACAAGTTCTGGTTAGCTTCTCAACAGATTGAATCACTTGATGTCTTACATTGGCTCATATAATCCAAGACTAACTGCATTGCTAGTTTAGTTGGCATGACTTCCAAGTTTCCTCTTGTTCAAAGTTTGAGATAAATAAGCAGCATTCAGATTACTACAAAAGATGGGCTTTTAAGAAATAAAAACTGAATTGTTGGTGCTCTCGCATCATGACATGCTATACACTCCATAGTGTCTGTCCCTGCCGAAAAATCCCTGAAATGGTTGTTGAATGCTAAGTCTTCCCTTCTCCTCAATCTTCTTTTTCATTCCTTTGTAAGTAATTATCCACATTTTTCATCCTCATTCAGTCAGTTATTAAACATCTTAAACCCCTAAATCTTGCCAAGTGGTGAACTTGATTTTCTGCCTTGTGTTGTTCTTTGTATTGTATAACTGAACTACAATACCTGCTATGCACCCTCTCAGACAGCCTTATAAGACATTTGGTATCTCTGTATGAGATTATGGCAGTTTGGCATGACTTCCAAGTCTTTGACCCCCTCCTCTCTCACCTTGGTCATAATGTTGGCATTTGCTTTCAACCCTATACATCCAAACACTATAAACTTTTTGGTCTTTCATTTGGCACATAAAACAGAATTCAGCACTTTTTTGCAAAACACCTGCTACAACTCAGCTAGTGCTCAGTAACTTTTGCACTCGTTATGCTATAAGTTGCCTGAAGCTGGTTCAGAAACCAATTCTGATTAAATCAGAAAATGGCTTTTGAAAATAAATTCCAAATGGGCTCTTTTCATAACCATGGAGCAGATGTACTATGGCCGAAATTCCTCTTTTCACACTAGTGAAACTCATCAAAAAGAGTGAATTTTAGATGCTGAGCCTGACTCATGAGCTTACAAAGCTAACCCATTAAAGCTTTAAACAACTTCTTAAGGTTGCAAGAACCCATTTGTATCATCACGCGATGAGTCAGTCTCAAAGGCACTTTAATCGAATGCTAACTTCCTTTCGCATACTCGACTCGCAATGCCTTCCCCTTGGCTGTGCGTCTTTAGTTTGAATTCAAGCAATGATACATCTTTCCTAGCTTCCCCTTTTTTAACAAGTGAAAAGGACCAAAAAAGAAAAAGAAAAGGCAATCATGCACCAAATTAGACGTAAAGTGAAGTCTTTGATACAAAACCTCCAGGCTTTACTGGTTAAAATAGCAAGCTGCAAGAGTAACCTTTCGCTCCTCAAAAGTGATTTCACGTTCTACTGCCTAAGATGTAAGAAATCTGACAAATTCTTCTTTTTCTTCTTCCTCGTAAGCAAATGAGTATCAAATGGAATGCATCCATATACATGGCAAGCAGACAAACCTGTCCCAGAACCGTAGGTTTCAAAAAATCCATTAGAAGTCCCCCAAACCAACAAACAGAGTTGCAAACCAAGCGTGAAGTTCACTTGTTGACAACTCCTTACCCAAAGGCTCTCCTCTTCTCTTGCAATTGATGCTCCAAAAAGAACTCTTAACTGTAATTTTAGCATAAGGACCAACAGTGAAGTAACTCAATGGTCAACCAGTCACAACCCAAAAACATGCCTAGACAATAGAAGGTAAAACGCCAGGTGACAGCAGGTGATCCACAATATCCACATCATTTTTGGCCAAGTCAAAAAGTTAGACTAAACTTCTCTTCTGGAATTTAGACCAACCCCATATAGAGCGGGGCCAACTCACTCTTTCTGTGTGAGGCCTCACATGTTTGGCACCCAACTCTGACTCTCAGTTCCTCCTATTGATCTGAAAGAGACAACAGAAGCCTCAAAAGTCACTTAGCCCCAGACACCGACTTGTAGCTAGAAAACAATTGGAAAGCTCATTAGTAACACGACCTTTTTAGCTTTTGGTACCCAAGAACAACTTCTTTACCTGTGTGGGCATCAGTACTTGTGGAGCACATACTGAGAGGTTGTCAACCACGATGACATGGTACCTAACTTCTTATTCTAATAATAAAAAGTTAAATACCACGTCATTGTGCTTTGCCACCACTCAACATGTGCTCCTGACTAGATAATCCATGGTTGTCAACCATGAGTGAAACATCACATGGCAAGACATCATTTGGCAATGTTGCTATATGATGTCTCACTCATGAACGACAAACATGGAATATTTACTCATAGTCATGCTTTAGATGACGAAAAGACAATGAAGTCAAACTTCATAGTTTATCCTCCTTTTTTCTTTTCTCAATTATGTTTACCAACCAAATAAAGATTCACAATGTCTCTTCCATAACCATGCAGCAGGTCAGCAAAGGCCAAGATCAATCTTTCACATTTGCGAAATTCAGGCATTATAGTGCATGAGTTTACTCGACTCAGCTGAACAAAAGGACAACGATGAACCTACCACTCCCACCCAAAACCTACTATACTATGATGAAGCAGCTCCAGAACCTCTCAACAGCTCAAGCAATTACTTCGTGCCGGCTCAATACAAAACAATCCGGCTACACTAATCCAGCTAGCAAAAGTGAATACATTATCTACTTTCGAACCTGAAGATATGAGGGCCCTCTTTTAAACTTACTGCTTTTTGGACCTCCTCATTCCACCACTTTACCTACAGGGCCGCATCCTACTATTACTCCCATTTGCTCTAAGAAAACTATCCAATAACATCAAATTTTTAATTCTGAACGTTTAACAAACTTTGCATGAAAACCCCATTGCCAATTCTTGAGAACATATTATGCCAAGTTTTCAGTTGCATTTTTACATTTTCTGCTGCAAGTTAGCAAGAAAAGGGGAAGCAAAGGTGGTACCCAAAAACCCAACAATGCACACAAGGACCAGCTCCCCTTCCTCTAGAGACTCAAAGTACCTCTCCAGCAACTCTCCTAACACAAGTAGGCATTTCAACATGTATTACGTTAGGCTTATCATCCAGAGTTCATGCCGTCCTTCATTCAATGGATCCTTGAAAGTGCTTAATCTTTCTCCAGTCATAGCCGAAAATATATTGTTGAGCTCAAGCATAATAACCATAACTCCAGGGTTTACAACAAGAGATCCAATATATCCACGTCATTCTTGCACCTAAAGATGTTATTCTAAACCATTTCTTCTCGAATTTAGACCGACCACATTAAGTCGGCCTTTCTTTCCCCGCATAGCTTTTTATGAAAACGGCTGACCTCACTCTTTCCTTCCACCCCAGTTAAAAAGGGTTTATGGGAAGAACATTACACATAATTTAGTATCCAAATCTAACCCCCTATTTGAGTAATCTCCCTATATGTTGGAAAATCTGTTGGTACAACCCCCCCCCCCCCCCGGCTTGCATTGTAAAAGAGACATCAGAAGCCTTAATCCTTTGATATGCTTAAGCCTATCGATAGATTAGATTTTGATTCGAATCTGATCCGCTTAAGAGGATATGCAAAATCATTTCATATGCGTTAATCTCATAATTGGATTATCAGATTACTTAGTGGGTCAGATATCTAAGCTGATCCGATGTTATTACATGTGTGAAGTACATGTAAACATGTCTAAGGAGTCATTTCTAACAAAATTTTCGTGCAGTTGTGCGTTCATTCATTGAACAGTTTTCAAAACATGTTTCCAACATTTTCTTTAATCTAAATCTCGTAAAGGAATTTATTACATAATCTAACTATGATATTACTAATTTTCATGAATAATGTCGAATAATGATAGTTACGTCTTCTTTTATTCATTTTCTCTGCAATTTTAAACCAAATCTCACTCCGAACAAATCTTAGTATGATAATGTGCAAATTTGATCAATAACCTGATATGACATTGATCAGAAATTTCTTTAACAAATTGGAAGTTCGATCAACAGGCCTAGAAAATGCTGGTTTGAAGCTACAAAAACAAATGTAACATTCATTTGATTCATGGAGTCTTAGTTCATGAAGCCTTGAAACCAAGCTTTTTTCTATATGCAGATATATGTCGGTGTGTAGCAAATATCGAGTGGTTGTCAACCACAATGACGTGGCATCTAACTCTTTATCCAGGTGGAAAGCACTCTGGATTTGCTCCAATCACTACCGATTCCTTGGCTGTCGACCATGAGTGAGACATCACTTGGCAAGATCCACACCATCGAAAAGAGTGATCCCACATACATGGGTATGGTGTGTATGTTGCCATGTGACATCTCACTCGTGGTTGACAATCAGGAAATATTTTGTCATCGTCCTGTTGTGGAAGACCAGGAGATAATGGAGCCAAATTTTGTGTATTTATCATTTTCTAGTTAGTTACTTTTTCGAACTGGATAGTAGATTCATATTTCCATCCTTTAACTTCGTAGCAGCCAAAAATGCATGCCTTAATATCTACTTATAAACGAAAAAGCAAAGAAAGAAACCAACTCATTCCTCACTAAACACCATTGAAATAACAATTAGATAGGGAAAAAAACCTATATCCCTAGAAATATATCACGAGGCTTGTCTATTAGCATTGAGGCATTAAAAAACCTCAATAAGAAAATTAGAAAAAATTAATTACGTACATAAATACTCCATTCATAAATTTTCCCCTTCGACTTCTTCCGGGTCCCAAGGATAAAATCTGAACACGTTAACATCCAGTTTAGTCATAATTTCCCACTAGTTTAAGTTACTTCCTGACATGTTATCGTTATACCCTTCGTTTGACAGGATTTTGCCCATTTGACTTTGCGCAAAATTCCAGGACAAATACAGTACTTGTAAATGTTGACTTCGCTTGTTGTTTCAACCCTAGCATGACTCGCCAAAAAAGTACATAGTACTAACTCTATCCTAGAAACTCACAGTCCACCGGAACAGAGTACATACTTAAAGCCGACTAACCAGGCATGATCTTGAGGCGATCGAGGCCCTGCCGCTCGAAATCGGCGATGACTTGATAAGCCTCTTGCTGCTTATCGGGGCTCCAGCTCTCGATGTGGTGCAAAATGTCTATGCCGGACGGGTTCGACGACCTGATCGAGACGTACTCCGACTCGCCGAGCACGGCCCTGTACATTGCCTGGAAGTCGATGACGGGGACCGTTAGGGTTCCGTCCATGTCGAACACCACACCCCTGAGGCGCGGCTTGGGCATCACGGAGGTGACGGAGGTGGGGCTTGGCAATGCCATGGTGGAGAGTGGCCTGGTTAAGTGCAAGAAGGAGATGGCTCGGGAAATGAGCAGTGGCATTATCCGTTAATCTACAAGACGCGTGCGTGCGTGCGTGTGTGCGTGCGTGCGTTTGTTGGGATCATGTGGCATACGGATACTCGCAGATCACCTGTGGGGCTAATTTAGAGCGGGTACGGATCTGGAAGGTATGGGTATGATTTTGTAAGGTTATACAGGCATCATTTTCTTGAATCTCTTCTCAACCCAGTCTCCTTGGGTCGGGTATACCCGCTGGTAACCCAACTCTTTCCCTCCCATTTCTTCTAGAGTTGTCAAACGGGCCGGGCGGCCCGTGGGCTGGCCCGACCCGGCTCGGTTCTGGCCCGGGGCTGGCCCGGCCCGAAGTCGTCCCTGTTCTGGCCCGGTCTGCGGCCCGGTTTTGGCCCCACCACTTGTTTGAATTTTTTGTTTTTCCCCCCTTTCTTCCACCCCTTTTCCAAAATTCCACTTTTACCCCCCCAACAGCAATATAACGGCTAGTTTGGGGGGTATTTTAGTCTAACCTATATTTTTCAACTCCTTTACACTCTTACCCTCCCCAACAACTATAAACGGATAGTTTGTAGGGGTATTTTGGTCTTTTGTGAAGTTTCTAAAATCTATAAATTCACACCATTTCTCTCTAATTTTTCACACCAATCTTCTTACTCTCTCTTACCTAAACATTCTATATTTCTACAAGCTTTGCTACTATTTTCCTCTCCAATTACTACTCTTGCTAATTACTACTAGTATTTACTAATTAGTACTCTTGTTTATTAATTACTAGTCTTGCTAAATTCTTTTTAATTACTAACTCTCTAATATTTGTTACTCGTTCATTCTTTTAATTGTTATTTCTTATTACTACTCTTATACTTGTGTATTTAGTTACTCTTACAAAGTTTAACGTGAAATATGGCTGGATTATTGAAGAAAATGAGGCGTGCATCGTCATCACGAAAAACATCATCATCATCGCAAGCACCACCACCAGCACAAGCGCCAGCGCCACGGCCATCACAAACACCAATCCAAGCACCAACACAACCATTCGTTCCTGGACGAATGAGTACAGGCTGTATGATAGATACCCAAGCCAATTGGGAGTTCAATCAAAACATTCCAGATTTTGAATACACGCCTGATGAAGACCCCCCGCATTATAGTCAAGGACGCAGCTCGGTTGGCGAAGCTACTACTCCGTGGCATAATCTCAACCCTATGCCTGGTCATGATGAAGAAGGGCCGAGCAATGCCTCCGGTAATGAGCCAGAAGTCCAAAAGGGGAAAAAAAAAAAAGCCGAGTGTTGGAATCATTTCGATGTAGTTACGGTGGACGGCATCCGAAAAGCTCGATGTAAGTACTGCGCTAAATTATTTTCGTCTGGTAGTGGTAATGGACATCTTAACAGGCATTACCCTCTGTGTGCACCTCGACAAGGCCACGTCGAACCTACCCAAACGCAGTTATCTTTTGACGGTAAGTTATTTGTTTATAATCAGCGAGAGCAAAGAGACGGTCTCGCTGAATTTGTTATTCATGATGAACAAGCCTTTTCTTTTGCCGATAATCCTAAGCACTCTAGATATATGAACACATACGTTCAACCTTTGTACAAAAAGGTTCATAGAAACACAACTAGATCCGATGCACTCCGACAGTACAATGCTGCTAAAGCACGCCTTATCGATTATTTCGATAAATTTGACGGTAAAGTTAGTCTTACTTCTGATATTTGGCAATCTCCTTATACTTTTGTTAGTTATTCTTGTGTGACCGCTCATTGGATTGATGCAGATTGGGTTATGCACAAGAGAATCATCGCTTTCGAGCACTTCCCTTATTCGCATGATGGAATGAACATTGCTATTCTTATATTAAAAGCATGCACCACATTTAAAATTAAGGATAAGATTATGAGTGTTAGTTTTGATAATGCTTCTAATAATAAAGTTGCTGTTGCAGCTTTAAAGGAGACGCTTCAACCTGTACTTAATGGTGAATTATTTCATGTTCGCTGTGTTTGTCACATTATTAATTTAATTGTTCAAGATGGTTTAGCTGCTGCAGGAGATATTCTTCTCAAAATGAGGGGTATGACAGCGTATGTTAATAGCTCGAGTCCGAGAACACAACAATTTAAAACGTTGTGTGTTCAATATAATATGCCTCGCAGGAGAGCAGTTACAGATGTGGTCCACAGGTGGAACTCTACATACCACATGCTTTTACACATTCTGGCATACCGAGAAGTCTATACGCATTTTCTACTAACCCAGTTCCCAGCCGGCTTGCCAACTCAAGAGGAATGGCAGATGGCCACATACCTAGCTGAATTTTTGGAGGTATTCTACACGTCTACCAATTTATTGTCTGGTACGTACTATCCCACCTCTCCTCTCGCTGTAATAGAAATTCTGAAGATGGCTACAATGTTAACAAAATGGAGATATATAGGACCCTTTAAGGAAATAGTAAAAGTGATGGATCAAAAATTTAATAAATATTGGAGTAAACTGCCTGCTATTTTTACTGTGGCTACTTGTTTAGATCCTAGGTTAAAGTTGCATGGCGTGAACGCCTCGATACAAGAGATATCGAAATTAATGTGCTACACAGTAGAGGAGACAACCGCATTCACAGCAAAAGTGAGCAAGAGGTTTGAGGACTTGTTCAACGTCTATCGTAATTCTGCTGACGTGCGCGGGCGAGCTACATCATCATCCACTGTTGAGAGGTATTATGCGCCATACCTTCAGGGCTTTGAACATCTAGTAGCAAGACAACTACCAGGTGAAGGTACTTCTAATTCGGCAGGTTCGTATACTTTTTCCTCTTTTAATGAGATTGGTGTATATGCAAATACTGATCATTATTCTGATTTATCAAGGCAAGAACAGGTTAATTTTAATTTGTTAAATTTTTGGAAACAAAATCAAAACATGTATAAAACTTTATCCCAAATTGCACGGGATGTACTGCCAGTGCAAGCCTCCACGGTTGCTTCAGAGTCGGCATTTTCAGCCAGCGGGAGGGTTTTGGATGACAGGAGGAGTCGTCTTAACCCCGAGTCGCTCGAGCTATGTGTATGTTGGAAGGATTATCTTGATGCGAAATACCGCGAGCAAGATAAACCGATTGATGATAGGAAGAGCAGTGACTCGGATATTGAAGTACTTCTGGATGATTAGGTAATTTGTTTTTATTTTCCTCTTTTGATCCTTTTGGTTGACGTTGCAGATTTCTTAATCTTTGATTGCTGATATTTTGGATAGACATGCATTATTATTTTGATTGTTAGAATTTTAAGAATAAATTTTTTCACAAAATATACTTTTTTTCCATATATATAAAATAAATTTTTACAAGCAAGATATATATTTTTTCGTATATATAAAAAAATAGGTAACTTCGCCTGTTTGTTTACAAGCAGCCGGTCCCAAGCCCGGATAAAAGGAGGAGGGCCTATGAACACATTTATTATTTTTCTATATAAATTGTTATGTGTTAAGATTTTATTAATAAAGCTCACCAAGAAGAGTATGAAAATGTTTAACATATAATAAAAAATATAATGGCTAACAAATAAATATGTATATACATACATACATATATATGTATATTACTTATAATGAAATAAAAGGATAAAGATTAGGTTCGTTAAATTGTGAATATTGCCTAGAGATGAAATTTAAAATTGAATAACAAGAAGAAAAAAAGGGCCCGGGCCCGGCCCAAGCCCGGCCCTAGATATTGGGCCAGGGCCTGGACTGGGCCTAGGTTTGCCTTCGGCAAGCCCGGCCCGGCCCGGTTGGCAGCCCCACTGTCCCGGCCCCGGCCCGGCCCCACAGCAGGCCCGATGGGCTTGGGCTGGGCCGGCCCAAGCCCGGCCCTTTGACAACTCTAATTTCTTCCCCGAACAATATCAACTTTTACCTTCATTGCAACCTTCGAAACTCTTGACAGTCCAACACCAAACTATTACAACTGTACGAAAATGAATAAGTAGCAACTCACGCCATTATTGCCTTCAACTTTTCCTCTTTCTTTAAGCTAAATTCAGACACAACTAAGATAAGACCGTAAAAAAGCATGAAAACGAAGTCACAACTCAAACTTTAAATAAAACTTCAAATGATCCATCTGTTGCTATCTCATCTTGCCTTTGCACACTTGGACTTCTGCATCCCAATCTGGCTGATGCGGCCAGCTACCCCAATCTGACTGTGCACATTGGACCACGCCCGACTCCGCGACACCCGTCACCGTGCCCGAGTGCCGACTCTAGGTCACGTGCCCCAGCACGACGCCCGACTCCACGAAACCCGTCGTCGCACTCATGCGTCATTTCCATGTCACATGCCTCCGGCGCTGCACACATCCACCGTACCCATGCGCCACGTTACTTATACAGTCGCGCCCCTCGGCTCCTTGTCACACTACGTTGGTGCGCTCCCAACTACTCCAGTTTTGAAAATTCTAACTGAAGAAAAACGGGAAAAAAATCCCAAAGGGTTCACAAAGAGACCTCCAAAATGCCCTAAGCTACAGCTACGGACGATCTACCAGTAAGCCTCAAAAAATAAGTATCAAAGTAGTCAAGAAAAGTTGCAGAGACTGAATGGATACTTCTTAGCAAGCAAATTGAATAAGAGCCACGCTGGGACATTTGTCTTTATAACCCTAAACCCATGGCTCCCACTAGAAGACCTTAAAACCGAGGATGAAATGGACGCACTATGGTGTGTAGTCAAGGGCAGAGCTACATTGGGACGGGGGGTGGCTAGTGCACCCCCTGAGATTTTGAAAAAAAAATTATTTTCGGGAATTGCACCGCCTTCCAAGAGACCCCCCCCTATTCCCGAGACCCCGTCCCCCGAGAAAGTCACCTCTTTCCCCCCTCCCCCCCCCCCCCTGTGACCGATGAGGACTGAGGCTTAGGCCGTGACCGTCGACCGGTGACTCACACAGTCACACTCAGTCCGAGTCTCCGACTGACGACCGCGACGGTGAGCCCACAACGATCGACTCACTCCGTATCACTCCGACTACGACCTTAAAGGCTTGACAATGGTGACAGACCGACGAACGAAGATGACCTCATCAAGCTGGGGACCCCAGCTGATACCTTGCAACAAGTACTTTTTTTTTTCCCAAGTTTAAAGGCAACCAAATTGGCACCAAGTGCTCCAACAAATCAAAAGCTTGTGCATGCAAACATGAAGTTGGAGGTGGCATTGGCTGTACTACGGAGTGTTTTCGTGATTGCCATTGACGGCTACAACTGCAGTTCATCTTCGGGGACTCCCTATCAAACGCTGGCAACAATGATAAACTCACTAAGACGGGCTAACCTGCCGTGGTATGGCATTGATTTCGGCAATGGCATGCCTAATGGGAGGTACACTAGGGTCGTACCGTCGCTGATAAAATAGGTAATTGCACCGACATAAATGAACATAGCATTGCTACATTCAGCATTGCAGTCGGTCGATCAGGTGCATATTATTTGGATATTGAGCGTTACCAACAGATGCAAATTTAAGTATCTTTGGACTTGCTCAAGCAAGTAATATCAACAAGGCAAACAACTAGGTACGGCAGAAAGTGCTCATGGTGTTCACCCTCACAAAATTGGCCGGACTGCACCAATTTTGTCTATTAATGATCACAATATAACAGTTGTTAAGAGCATACTTGCAATTAAACTAGGTGACTGAGATGAAGTGCATCAATTTTTTGTATAGCAGTTTTATGCTTAGTTTCGAAAACTTAGCCAATTAGAGTTATAGATGCATTCAGACCTGGATTTGCAACGAGGCAGTTCTAAATAGAATTTGTACATTTCAGGGGACAAAATGGGCCTTCCAAGACCACCTGCGGCCTTTCTAGATCCTTCGTTAAGCGAAGATGTCATACTGGAAAATGGAGTAAATTATGCATCTGGAGGTGGTGGCATTTTGAATGAAACTGGTGGTCTGTTTGTAAGTAGGGGAAACATCCACTTCTTCCAGTTATTACTCACAGCAACGGAGTAAGTTTCGTCTCTAAGTTTGAGTTTCATGACCTTTCTCTTCTTAAACCCGTTGCAGGTTCAAAGGTTCTCTCTATACGAGCAAATTGAGCTGTTTCAAGGAACTCAAGAACTAATAAAAGCCCAAATTGGCACACCAGCAGCAGAAAAGTTTTTCCAAGAATCACGGTATGTGGTTGCTCTCGGAAGCAACGACTTCATCAATAATTACTTGATGCAGGTCTATAGTGATTTCTGGTCATACAATGATCAGACCTTCATAAGCTATTTAATGGAAACACTCCGAGGACAACTTAAGGTAATCCGTCTGCCGAATGCTTATTTCAGTCTTCTTTACATTTACTACTACTTGCTGAATTTCAATGGGAAAAGCCACATTTACTACTGCTATTTAGTCTAGTACTTGGTACGAACTTGCTATGAAGTTAGTTGAGTTAAAAAAAGGATGTGATATATCATTTGGTGTACTTGCTTATGAAATTGGTCTTAGTCTTGCTTGTTGCAATAACTACTGTGGAAAGAGCTTTTTCCGCAATGAAGATAATAGAGACTCGATTTAGTAATCGCGTGGGAGATAAATGGATGAATCATAGTTTGATTTGCTACATTGAGAAAAATGTCTTCAAAACTATTAAGAACGAGGCTATTATCAAGCGTTAACAATCTTCGGGCATCATCGAGTAGTAATTTCGTTTGTAAACACTTGAATATCTAATTTGTATTTGCTTTTTTTTTGTGTGTTGTACTTGTAAAGAATATTTAATGGCTCTCGTGAAACTTAATAATACATTTTGTATACTTTTTAAGTGCACTCTGTTTTTTACAATTATTTTATTAAAAAATTTATTTTGGTGAATTTGATATAATTTTTGCACACCCTAAAAAAAATTCTGGAGCTTGTGAGATGCTCACAACTAACGGCTTAGATGATGGCTTACTAGAAGCCAACATTAGGGGCCTTGTTAACCGAAGCCCAAAAGTAATTCAATCAGGTAAACTCCATCAAACTCCTCGATCAATATAAACAAACAACATGTCGTGACTTGTCGATTAACTTCAGTGGAATTCGATGATCTTTCAACAAGCCCATTTCATATTTGCATTAGGTTGATGGAACTAGGTCTCACTCGCGGCACCATCATCAATTGATCAAGCACTAATTTAGCCACCAGAGCTCGTGTTGCTGCCACCAAACCACACACTTAGCCGTAAGCCAAACTCGACAAACCATTCACGAACATCCTCTAATGCTAAATAGTACCATATACGTATTAAAGCTACGTAAGCCGGAGACTCATGGCTCCCCGATGCGTGCTTACACGCAGTGGGGTGGCAATGAGGCGCACTGATAGGGTTTTAGGTTATTTAGAGAGAAGATAGAGAGGTCCAGTGAGAGAAGAGCTTGAATAAAAAAAAATCAACGTACCATAAAGTTTACATTTTAAAATCCCTGCATTATCAAATCTCAAAATTTAATTTGATGTTTGATGACTTTTATGGATAAGCATTGCATAATTATGAGTGGCTGTGAAATAAATAAATAAATGATGAATTGCTAAAAGAAAAGACATAAAATAGATGGTTGTGATTAGGAACGAAGAGAGAGTGTATGTGATAAATGGTCGGAAGAGTAGAAAGAAACTTGACAAAAAAAAATATGCATAAGTTGTTGAAGGTACTTCTCTTGTGGATTTGACGATACTATTGAGTGTGGTTATTTCAATGGGGATTTTGGCCCCCTAAATTCCTATTTAATATCTCTCATGGAGTTTCAAAATTAACTTTTGTACTTATCGAAGAAGAGATTTCATTCGAGCTGTTTGGATGAAGAATTTTGAAATATTAGGAAGTTTAGAATCCATTTATTTAAAGAGTTAATTACTCGTTTAGCTATTGTACTATTAAGCATATTTAACTTTAATTATTAGATATCAATTTGTGTCAAAGTGATTATTGAATTCTTCAATTGAACCCAGTCGGGTCATTCTGTTAAATTTGGACATTCAAAGGCCCGTTAATTTTCTTAAGTTATGGGTAAATCTGTCGCTTTTAAAATATTTTAGGTTTTTGTTTGATTTTTTAACCTTTTATTTTTTTTCATCTCTTCTTCTTCTCATCCTCCTCCCTCGATCGTCCACCTAGCCCACTACCAGATGGCCACCACACCGTGACACCCCACCCAAGCCTCGCCACCCACCCCCAACACCCCCATCCAAGCCTCAATTTTGTGTGTGACAATGTGGGGGATTTTCTTTTGTGTGTGTGTGTGACACCGCCTTCTTTTCCCCCTTCATACACAGCCCCACCTCGAGGAACTTCATGCAGTCCCTAACCCAGTCCTCAAACAGTATATCAAGCACTACGGGGAGTGATTCGAACCCGATCGACATATTCTCAATCACGATCATGAAGTTGGCAATACACATAATTGAACCAGTAGGTTTTGGCAGGGGTGTTTGGTTATGTGTGTGTGTGTACGTGAGAGAGAGAGAGAGTATGTGTGCGGGATTGGGTGTATGTGTGTGTGTGTGTGTGTGTGTGTGTGAGTGTCTATGCGCGATTCATTGTGTGTTTTGGGGGGAAGGGGGTAGGCTGGGGTCTATGTGTGTTAGGTGGGTTGAATTAAATCAATAAGAGTGTGTGTATATGTGTGTTGGGGGGTAGGGGTTGGGGGTTGGGAGTTGGGAGTTGGGTGTGGGGTAAATTGGATCAGTTTGTGTGTGTGTGTGTGTGTCTATGTGTGTGCGGTAGGGGTTGGGAGCGGGAGTGAGGTGAATTGGATCAGTGAGAGCGCCATAGCTGTGGGTGAAATAGATCAGTGAGTGTGTGCGGGGGAGGGAGGGAAGGAGTAGGGGTGGAACCACGTTAGCACCAGGGGGTGCTAATGTACCCCCCTGAACTTGCATTTTTTTTTGTTACTTTGCACTCTCTGCGACTCTGCCTCTCAGTTCTTCTGCCCGCCTCTCTCTCCAGAGTCTCCATCGACCATACGACCATCGCCTCTCTCTGCGACTCTGCCATACTTTCTCCAACGATTCCCCCTAACTCTCTCAGACTCGTCTCTCGCCCAAACGGGCAAACACCTCACTGACGGCCATGAGCGACGGCCGGACGGTGCCCTACAGGGGCTCTCTCGACTCTGCCCTACTCTCTCAGTCCCAGAAACAAGCCTTTGATAAAGCACGGAAAGACAAGCCCAGACGGCAAACGCGAGACAACTCACCGACGACCATGGGCGACGACTGGTAGAGCCTCTCTCTTCTGTCAGATTCAGATTTGGAACAACGGAACAAAAAGCATTGACCGGCGACGAAGAGGACTCTGCCGGCAAACAAATAACAACCCTCTACCTAGAGATGTCAAATGGGCTGGGCTTGGGCCGGCCCAGCCCAAGCCCATCGGGCCTCCAACAAATCGGGCCGGGGCCGGGCCAAGGGGGCTGCCAACCGGGCCTGGCCGGGCCTGGTTCTGAGGATATCTGGGCCCGGTCCAAGCCCAGGCCTAGGCCCAACATTTAGGGCCGGGCTTGGACCGGCCCGGGCCCAAATTTCTTTTTTTTTTAATTTTTTTTTGGCATTTTCATGTTATTCAAGGTAAGGGTTTTTTTAATTATGGTAATTTGCTGTTAGGGACGCTTTATTAAAGCGTCCATAACAGATTTCAAGTTCCAGCCCACTTAAATTGTAACATAAATTGACAAAATACAGCAAATGTGGGGTACACGATGCATTGGGGTCAGCAATTTCAATACATAAAGATGTTGGAAATTTACTCGATCCCATGACCACTATATTTATAAAAAAAAAATCAAAGACTTTAAGATGTATTATTATTCTTCGCATTACTTAAATCTTCAGTACTGTTTAGGGGGAAAAAGGGGAATAAATCTATTGGGAGGAAAGGGGGAAAAGTGGAATTTCAAAAGTAAAGAGGGGGGCCTGAACTGGGCCTGACCCGGGCCGGGGCGGGCCCGGGCTTTTTCCTGGAAAATGTAAGCCTGGCCCAGGCCCAGGCCCAGGCCCTAGGCCCTAAAAGGCCGGGCCAGCACTGTTCATCAAAGAGGCCGGGCCGGGCCAGCCCGCGGGCTGCTCGGCCCATTTGACAACTCTACCTCTACCCTTCTGCGGTCTATCGGGGAAGAGAACGAGGACCTGTGTGTGTCACTTTGAAAGATTGCCTCTAATTCATTTCCTTATTTTAGTTGCATTTGAAGATTATGAAGCTTTTTATGACGGGTGTTTTGAACATTTTCTTGGAATTGCATATCAAACCCCAATGAGTTCGTGCATCTGGATGTCAAGATTTGTGAATTGTGATAGCATTTTTTTAAACCTTGCATACCATGTGCAGATCATTCTCATTAAAGATGATGGGGATGTAACTCCATAAGAACTTGTGACCTTCTGATAATCTGGAAACTTTCGTTTTTTTTTAATGCTATTGTTCTCAACTTTTATCGAGAAGAACTTAGGTCCATTAGAAGTTGGGTAAATTACACTAAACACCCCTGAGGTTTTACGTAATTACACTCCACTACCATTATCTTTAAAAATTACGCTCAGCTCAAAAAGTAATTTTTTCTCTTACGGTGTTAATGGTGCAATGCGAAAAGACATGAATGCCCCTCAGACTGTTTTCTTGGAAGTTTAAAGGAAAACTTTACTCTCTATCTCTCTCTCTCTCTTCCCCCACCCAGCCACCGCCAGCCCGACCACTACCCCACCGATCGCCCCTGCCACATGAACCCGATAAAGAAGGTCACTAATCCGTACAGCATCAGCGCCAGTAAAATCCCCAGCAACAGCAACGCGAATCTCGCCAGCGTCGTCAGCTACAGGAAAAATTGGGAGCTGGTAGTTTAGGGTGTAGGTTTTTTTGCCGTTGGGGTTGGTCTGTGGGTGCTGTCGTAGGTTAGAGTTCGACGGTTAGTCGAGGGTTTGGCTTTTCTACTAGGGTTTTTTTGTTTCCCCCTTCCCCCTTGCCCTAGAAAGGTTGGCTGGGTTTGATTGTCGATTGTTAGTTGTGATTTTAGGTGGGTTCGATCTAGATTCTGTCGGTAAAGGGCCTAGGTGTTCGTGCAGGTTTTCGATTGAAGGTAGTTCCCTCGGATTGAAGTTGTATGGGAGAGTCCTAGGGTTGATCCTGCTCCCGGTTAAAGATAGTGTGGTCTGGTAACGCCGATGTGTCGTCCGGTGATTCCAATTGTGGTTGATCGGCGGTTATCAGGGGACAGGCAGTGATGAGATGGCCGAAAAAGGTGGGTTACCGGTGCTGGAGGGGATACCGTAGATCGAGGCACAGTTGCGATGAAGGTGACACGTGTCTGGAACTTGGCTAGTGGCTGCAGTGTGCTAGTTCTGGAAAAATTGGGAGCTAGGATTCTGGAAGAGGGATTGAAAGGTGGAGAAAGAAGGTCAAAACCCTAATTTTTAAATTAGGGGTTTTTAAAACAAAATTAGGGTTTGAAATCTTTCACTCCCTTAGGGGTATTTTGGGTATGAAAATTGCATAAAGTAATGTGTCAGGGAATCTTTTCACGGAGTTGGGCCTGCCGTTAAATGTGTGTAGTTGTGTAATGCGGGTACAAACCTTGAGGGTTAGAGTGTAATTTTTAAAGATAGCGGTAGTAGAGTGTAATTACGTAAAACCTCAGGGGTGTTCAGTATAATTTACCCTTAGGAGTTTCAGTTTTTTTATGAGACCGACGTGTGCTTCTAGTATCCTTGAGCTTACTTGTTATGTCAGAGTCTTGTACTAAATCAAGCACTGTGCCCGGTCTCCGCAGCACGTGCGGTTAAGCTCTGTTGCTAAATGATATGTATAATTGATATTGTAATATTATTTTGACTCGACTAAAATTGAAGGGGTTATATGTGAATTGTCTCGTTTTAGTGATAATATGTCATGTGATATAATTTGTAAAACTGTAAATAATTATGCGGCATTTGCATCAAGTGTTCATTACTGCTAGCCCACTCCAAAACTGTGTAACCAAACCGATGGCAATAGTATTCCAAAAAAATGTTTTGATGTAGTGAATAAAATCTGCATGGGGCCTACACTAAATTGACATTTGCGCATAAATAAGGATTAATGTGTTAGAAAAAAGCTCCGAGTGCTGGGTTTTGAAGTTGAGAAGGTTAATTTTTTTGTTACCTTCAAGTCTGTGGAGAAACATCAAAGAGCATGCATCTTTAACCCTAAAACATGGGTCTTATTAAATTGCCAAAATTAATTCACTTGTAGGTTCTTTGCCTGCGACAAAAAAGTAACAACCATCTGTCTCCAAAAAAAGTCAACTGCCTAGTCTTACTTCATCCTTTTGAATTTGAGGTAGGCATTTTCTGCCTCATTAATTGATTTACTCATTTGCTTTCCTAATTGCTTGCAATGCTTGGCTAATTTGCTTTCATAATTCCAAAAGGCATTAAAAGGATGCTTTTTAGTATTTTTTTATGTATTGTTGAAAAGTGCGCTTAATTTTTGTGTATTATTTTACTTATAAAAAAAATTCGTGACTTCGAGATGTTTTTTGTACCTCCTAAAGTGAAATCCTGGTTCTGCCATTGGGAGAGAGGGTAGGTGGTCACCGTAGTGTGTTTGGTGGTTGGTGGTCGTAGTGTGTTTGGTGGTTGGTGGTCGAGGCGTGGTTGTGCTTGGTGGTTTGTGGTCATGTTAGGTTGATGTTGTGGATGTGCTCAGTGATTCGTGGTTGGCGTCATGTGGTGGTGCTGGGCGTGAGGAGAAATCACGGGAGAAAGAAGGAAGAAGAAATTGAAATGACATATTTACCCCTGGATGAAGTCAATTAATAGAGTTAGGGCTAACAGAGCTTAATCGAGTGACTTGATTGGACAAATGAACGAATTCAGTGATCACTTTGACACGAAATAATGTCCAGTGATCAAAGTGGAATTTACCGAATAGTACGGGAGTCAGCCGAGTAGTTAACTCTTTTTTAAAATCATTTCATTTCGAAATCTCCGAATTTGTAAAGGTTAATGTTTGGCAATTTTTTCAGATGGGTATTTTATAAAAATAATTGTTGATGAAACAAATAAACTATATATAAATTGGTTGAAAAAAAAAAGATGGCTGGGATTAAAAAAACAGGGCAGTTAGAGTAATGAACGGTTAGAAATACAGACAGACACGTTGCACAAAAAATAAAAGATAGTTTTTCTATGGATTTGATAAATAAAAAAAAAAACTAAATTAGAGTGGTTGTTTTGACCAGAAATTTTGGCCCCCTAAATCCTTATTCCAAAGCCCTTCTAGAATTTCACCAATTCTCTTTTATTATTACCAAACTGTGGATTTCATTTAAGATAATTTCAAGTCATCAGCTAAATTGAAATTCCTAGTTGAAAACTTGATATACCTCATCCAAACAGTCAGACGCACTTTCAAACTCTCAATCAAAGTAAAAATTCCTGTTAAAATACATCATCCAATAGGGTCTTTGCCAACTAGGCAAGCTGACATTCAGTAAACCAACTTCCTTTCTCCCCTTTTCCAGAACAGCTACTAGAGTAGAAACTTTAACGACGAAAGGTAAGAGGAAAAGAAGTAATTATTGCCCTCCTCACCTTTTCTTTTCTTTTCCTTTCTCACCAAGATGGCCATTGTAATCCATTGAATGCAAGTGCGGAAGGGTTTTGATCAGTGGACTCGATGTTGCCAGTCTCTGTTTGAGTCGTTTGCAAAGATGCAGCCTTAAAAAGTGCAAGTTGCTATCACCATTGATGAGCTTGATGTTTCTGCTTCTGCAACATTTGGATCCAAATGAAAATGATAGAAGCCCAGGCATAGAATTTCACTAGTAATAACCACTGCAACCCAGGCATAGAGTTTCACTAGTAATAACCACTGCAACAATTAAAACCGCACCCAGGTGAGGGGATTGCTTGAACATTAATCAACACACGACCAAGAGCGTAAGAACTGATTAATTCATCCCAAGCGTAAGATCTAATAAATTCATCCCAAGGTAGACCACCCCTGGTACTTGAATTTAATGAGAAAAGAGTAATCGCGTACACAAAGCAGCTTAAAAAAGGCGGAGTAGAAAGGAAATAAAGAAGTACGTACTAGTGAAGCCAAGCAAATAGAGAAGTACAGTGTGTTCCTTTATCGAATAGAAGTTGGAGTTAGATTAAAACTTACACTGTACCACCAGAAAACTAGAGTTTACAGCTCATACTTCATATAATTCACCAGAAACCCGCCATCTCAAGTAAGAAGGAAAAGAAAAACGCGAAAAAATGTTGGGGTTATATTTATCATGACAAGGAGCAGGGAGAACTCAGAATGACAACACGGAAAGCACCGGGGAGCCACCATTCAAGAGATTAATCCATCTAACAATAGCTCAAAAGCACCGGGGAGCCATCATTCAAGAGATTAATCGACCTAATAATAGCACCGGGAAGTACTGTACACGGGGACATAAAGAGATATTTCCTCAACTTCTATCACATTTAGAATGGACAGTGCTTGACACATGTGACCATTTTTGCACAAGCAATCCAACAAGATTCAATAAGTTTGTGCATTTGGTACTATGCCTGCTGCTTGCATATCATCAGAAAGATTCCATGCTGCGGCACATGTACCTGACCAAAGCAACCCCTGCAACATAGTAGTGAACATAATGACCGTAGGTGTTAAACCCCTGCGAGGAATTTCTTGAAGGAGGTGATTGGCCTCATCCATTTTCATCTTCCTGCAGTAACCATTTCCTGGAATGTCGTTAGTGTAAACCTTAGGCACTTTGCCCAAATCAACAATGATAGCAACAGCTCCCCTAACTTTCTCCATTGATCATCATAGAATACGTCTTTACACTAGGCTTCAATCCTTTAGAAGAAAGATTCTCAAAAATATCCATTGCAAATTCAAGCTTCCCAACGCTACATAATCCATGAATTAGGGTACTGTAGATGGTGATATCTAGAAATTAACAATGGCGTTATCTTTTCCCCAGAAGCAGTACCGGTGAGCACGAATTCACGAAGGGATATTTTAACCAATCACTTGGTACATTGGTCCTACTTCTACTTAAGCTCTCTCGGTCTTGATCTCCGCCAGACTTGCACTAATGTATTCTGTACCTACGGTGTGAATAAATATTGCTTTGTCACATTTGCAAAGGCGAGAGTAGCTTGGAGAAGCCGGAAACTCACGTGACAGGATCACGTGGTGAAGTCCATGCTGTCGTCACAAGAAGTTTTGGGATTTCAGTTTCCATGACTACTAGCTGGCAAGTACCTCTTAATCATTTCGAGGTGAGCAGGATCACGTGGTTCAGCAGAGATCAGCTCCAAAATCATCTCAAAAGTTGATGCATCCACTGAAAAACCCCGAGTAACCATTTCCTCTTGCAGTGCCATTGCCTCATTGTATCTCCCCCTTTGCAAGAATCCACAGGTAATGGTATTGAAAGTGACATCATTGGGTAGGCAACCATTTTGCTCCATTTTGACGAGCAACTCTTTTGCCCCGTCTGGCAACCCCTCTTGGCAAAGTCCATTGATCATCATAGTGTATGTCTTTACACTAGGCTTCAATCCTTTTAAAGAAAGTTTCTTAAAAATATCCATTGCAGCTTCAAGTTTCCCAACACTACATAATCCGTGAATTAAGGTACTATAGACGGCTACATTTAGAAATATTCCCTTAATTTCTATCATACTTAGAATGGACAGCGCTTCAGAAATGTGCCCATTTTTGCATAAGCCATCCAACAAGATACAATAAGTTTGTGCATCTGGTACTATACCTGCTGTTTGCATATCATCAAAATAATTCCGTGCTGCGCCACAATTACCAGACCGAAACAATGCCTGCAACATTGTATTGTATGTAACGACCGTAGGTTTTAAAACCTTGCAAGGAATTTCTTGAAAGAGGCGCATGGCTTCGTTCATTTTCATGTTCTTGCAGTAACCATTTATTAGAATGTCGTAAGTGTAAGCGTCAGGCACTTCGCCCAAATCAACCATGATATCAACAGCTTCCCTAGCTTTCTCCATTTCGCCCCGCAAACAGTATCCATCTATTAGTGCATTATACGTGACGACAACGGGAGGCACACCTCTTTCTGTCATAACCTGGATGACAAGCTCTGCAATTTCAGTCATCCCTTGCTTGCAAAATGCATCCACCAGTATATTGAAAATATGCACATCTGGAGATATTTTTCTGCTGCCCATATCTGTCAACACTCTTGTAGCGTCCTTCCATCATCCGTTACTGCATAGGCCATGGATCATACAGCTGTACGTAACAACATTAGGCTGAATGCCTTTCCGAATCATTTCGGAGAAAAGGGCGAGGCCGTCATCTACCAATCTGTCCTTGCAAAGACTGTCGATGATCGTGCTATACACTACTATGTCAGGTTTACAACTTCCTCGTTCCATTAATCTGAGCAATTCAATAGCCGGACCATTATTCCTGGTTCTGCAAAGCCCACTTATGATCGTTCCGTACGTGATTTTATTTGGTTCACAAAGCTTCTCTCTGATTAACTTCCTGAATAGTTCAACTGCCTCGGGAACCCTATCTTCTAGAACGAGGCCTTTCAGAAGTGTGCTGAAGGTAGCCACAGTAGGTACAAACCCCCGCCTAAAGAAGCTGCCTAAAATCGCAAAGCCACAACCCACTCGATTTAAGTGGCAGAAACAGTTAATGGCGATGGTCATGGTATATGCATCAGCTGGAACACCCAATGCACCCATTTTGGCAAACATGGAAATGGAAGCCGAATAGTGTTTCATTCTGTTGACAGCAGTTAACAATTGGTTGAATTGAACAGTAGTTGGCAGCGGACGCATTAGGAGCATTCCGTCAAACAGGTTAAGTGCGTCATCGAGATTATTGATCTTGTCAAACTCTGGCCGTCGATTCTGATTTGGAGGGCTTCTAGAGGCGGTACGAGAGTGGGAGCAGCAACAGTAATGAGACTCCAAAGAGAACAACAATGGGTTTCGATGAAGAAGAGGAAGAAGATTACCCCGTGTCTTTGTGAATTGACATCTTGTAAAAGCAATAGCAGCAGCAGCACTTGGGCTCATCTTGGATTAACTTACACCTTGCTATTCAGGGAGAGAAGAGCATACATCACAAATCCAGGATGACAAATCGAGCATCCTAAACTTGCTCTTGAAATCTCAGCCGATCCCAATTTAGACATTGATATGAAAGAATTTTAGCCCGGTCCCAATATAGTGACAGGTAAGGGCCTCTAGATATCGTCAGCGACATGTAATTAGAGAAGATAAAAAAACGTTCCTACAATCTGTCTGTAAATAATTCTGCAAAATTGCTGAATTATTGCTATATAGAGGTAGAGGCAGCAAAAATCTATGCGTATAGTCTCGTCTTCAGACCCAAGTTACCATAATTTGAGAGATCTGCACCATTTGAACGGCCAACCAAACACTCACCCACTGGAGATAAACAAATGCAACCGTCAAATGCTTCATCTGCTTTTCCAACTTCCTTGTGGCTCAGTATGGACAATGTGCAACCTCCAACTCTTGATTCCAAATGATGAAAATATCATGGGCGTTATAGGTTAAGATGTAGCAACAGGGACATGATTCTCCACATGAGCTTGCTCACATCTATATATGCGTTGCGGGTCCGGATTCCTGAAGTGGCCTCGTGGTGGTGCTCGTAACATAATCAAAGGCTTCAGCAACTGCACCTCTAGATCCTTAATCGCCAATATCGGATACAACTATCGTAGTGCATTAGTGGACTGCAGTGTCATTATAGGTAGCAAAATCAGAAGCCATATTCCACTTACGAAGAACATGGACATCTAAAGATTGCGTAAAACAGTCGTTTATCATGTTCACAAAATAGTCAGAACTTACGATCTGTTGCAGCTCAATGAAATATTAATCTCTGGTAGGTGGCACTAGAACTAGTAGATTGGCGGGATATCTTTTTATTTCATCAAAGACCTCCTGCCGTTGGGTTCCCTTTGGAGACGAGGGGTTACTCAAACTCATACTTTGAAAGTCACACTCATAAATATATTGAGGAGGTAATGGAGAGATATCTGAGAGAGTACTTTCATTTCACTTTTTTCAAAATATTTAAGGTATAGGGGTTTATATAGTGCTTAAAAGTAACTCTCAAAATTACAATAACTCTACTACTCACCCCACTATCTGCATAATTATTAGACCACTACTCATCTCCATAACCATACTAGTAGCGTATTTGTAACAAATGTGTCACTAACATATTATTAATACCACACTAACACATGAATAATGACCGCTAACATGGTACTAATATGCTAGCTTGATAACTCGCTAACATGTCACTTTAATCGCTACTCTAAAAAACTAAATCAAGTTTATTTTTTAGCACCTCCCTTTAAACTTGATTTATCTCTTCAAACGTTATTGATAGTTGAGAAGCTTGAAAAACGCCAATAATGGTCTTCATATCCAATTCTATTAATAGCAACAACCTTCTTTGCCATTTCTTTTGATGTGTATCGCACGTGAGTCATCTTCTTATTGCACATCTGGCATTTCTTCGTCACTTGTGTAAATAGTGAATCTTGATCATGTTCTTTGGACATTTCAATTAAGTCATCCGGGTAAAAAAAAACATCTCAATGTTCACCCAATCTGTGTCACTCAACAAATTCTCAACGCCAAGTTGAGAACGATACTCTATATTTCTCACATAATCACTTCCTTTGACAGGTATGACAAATTTGTCAGGATAATTTTCACCTACATAATTTGTCAAAATATTATCATCCTTGACGACATATTCTTCAAGTAAATTAATTTTCTTACTCACATGAAAAGTATTCATAACCTTTTCAAGTTGTGGCTCTTCATCCAGCGAAAATGATTTAAACTCATTCTCTTCGTTTGCATAAAAAATGAATGTTATACCTGAGGTGTTCATCTCTTGACCACCGTGAACTTCTACCTCTTTGCTTATGCTCTCATCTTCCATTTCTTCATTTTGAGCATTGCCATTTGCGTTCTCGCTCTCCTCCATATTTTCAAATGGCTCTTTTCCATTTGTCAACTCTTGGTTCTCATTGGCTTCAAAAGTTTTGAACTCTTCTTTATCCTTTGTCTCCTTTATTTCTTGAGATTTAGAAGTGTGAAACTCGTTTTCATCCTACATTAGAGTTTCTTTCTCGAGATGTTCACCATCTTCTTTCCAGCTTTGTACCCAGTACTCCTTGGGTAAAAAGTCACGTCTACGATTAGAAGCAATGACCTCGATCATTTGCCAAACATCACTTGGGAATCTCACATCTCCAATGCTCATCCATATGTCTGTATGGGCCTTCTGCAACATTTGGAGTGTCTTTTCTTCCTTCTTTTGTTGAACTCCTTTCGACAAGCTATGATGTGGTTCTTCACTGACCGCATCCCACAAATCACATGATTTGAGATACCATGAAAGGACACTTCTCATTATTACATAATTTGAGAGCATCAATTTCTCACACCAAATATTCATTTTGGATACTTTTTCTCTACAACTGTAATGACTACAATTTAAAGCCTAGGATCGTTGTGGCTCTGATACCACTTTGTTGGATATAAAAGGTCACTCAAACTCACACTTTGTTGCACTCAGAGTCACACTAGAGGTGTCAAATGGGCCGGGCTTGGGCCGGCCCAGCCCAAGCCCATCGGACCTTCAGAAAATCGGGCCAGGGCCGCTATCAACCGGGCCGGGCCAGAATGAGGGAAATCTGGGCCCAGTCCAAGCCCAGGCCCTAGGCCCAACATCTAGGGCAGGGCTTGGGCCGGGACCGGGCCCAAATTTTTTTTTTTGTTATTCAAAATAACAAATACACCTTAGTTATTCTCACTAATGATCTAAAAGTAATAGATTTCTTCTACATTTTAGTCATAGAAGGCAAGCAAATACACCTTAGTTTAAAAAAAACTGAAAAGGCCATTTTTTGGGCCAAAAGAGGGCCGGGCCTAGCCCGGGCCTGTTTCTCAAAAAGTTAGGCCTGGCCCTGGCCCAAGCCCTAAGGGTTAGGGTCAGTCCGGGCCCAAAAAAGGGCCGGGCCGGGCTGGGCCAGCCCGCGGGCCGCCCGGCCCATTTGACACCTCTAAGTCACACTCATAAATACATGAGGAGGCAATGGAAACATATTTGAGAGAATACTTTCATTCCATTTTTTCAAAATGGTTGAGGTACATAGGTTTATATAGTGCTTAAAAGTAACTCCCAAGATTATAATAATCACACCACTCACCCCACTATCTACACAATTACTAGACAACTACTCATCTTCATAAACATACTAGTAATGTATTTGTAACATATGCATCACTAACATATTATTAACACCTCACTAACACATGACCAATGACCGCTAACATGCCACCAATGTACTAACTCAATAACCCGCTAACATGTCACACTAATCACCACTCTAAAAACTAAATCAAGTCATTTTCCAACATCCCTTACCTAAACACCTCTTCCATTTTGAGCTTTAGTAGTCTAAGAAAGATCTCATATTTCCCTCACAATTCAAGACGAACCTCCTGATATAATTGATCTTTCCCAAGAATTGTTGGAGCTCTTTCTTCATTTTTAGGGACGAGACTGCAAATGATTGCATTGATCTTTTTTTTAGGTTGACCTTAATCCTTTTTTGGTGTAAAAGAAAGCCAAGAATTTCCCCATAGTCACACTGAAAGAACAATTGCAAGAGAGTATTTCCTTGTTCAAAGATCACTATGTCATCGATAAATAATTCCACTATTTTCCCAATGATTTCGTGGAAGATGGTATTCATTGTGCGCATATATGTGGCACTATTGTTCTTCAAACTGAACGGCATGACCACCCATTTGAAGATGCCGATGTTCCCACGACACCTGAATGTTGTCCTCATGATGTCTATTTCTGCGATTTTAATGTGGGTGTATCCCGTAAAGAAATCAACAAAGGAACACGTCTCATTTTTGGTTGCTCCATCGACCAATCGTCCATCCCAATCTTGTGATATAGCTTTTTTCAGGTGGCTAGATTCAAGTTTTTGAAATCATTAGTATCACCATTACAATTGCCGACTAAGACAATGTTGCATAGACACTCTACATATTTGGCTACTATGATGAAGCCGACCTTTAGCATCTTCTAAATCTCTACTTTCACCTTGAGGATTACTTGATTGGACATTCCCCTGGGCGGCTGTTGGTGCAGCCAGTACTCTTCCTTAAGAGGTAGCCAATATTCTACCAAGTCTCTTGGGGGTCCTAGCGTTACATGATATTCCCAGGCGAAACAATCTTTAAATTCTAGCAACAGAGCGTTTAGATCCATCTGATAATCAGGTGGCACCAGTAAACCTATGTAAGTGGGCCGTGCACCCTCTTCGCCAAGATTGACCTCAAGAAGCAGGTCTTGGGCCTTGAGGTTGTCCAGCTTTGTGCTAGCTGCCTACAAATCCCCCACTTGAATTAGATCTTCAGATGGTTCTTCGATGCAATCTTTAATGTAATAACACTCTATCTCGTGGTTTCAATAACTCATGCTAGCCGAACTAAAGAACTCGGCTTTCTTATCCATCAGGTATGCGTGTACCTTTGCTAGGCATCTCTTTGTAATTTGCATACCTGACTCACTCAGTTCTTCAGTTTGACTCATAATAACATATGCTTTTAACTACATGACCCAGTATCCGCTGATGGTTTTGGCCTTGATGGTCTAGGCTGACTGAGTTTCTTTATAAGAACCCCAATAGTATTAATAGGAATATGCAGGCCGTTCATGGATGCCTGAAATAGATCGATGCCAATCTTTTGCTCTCAGGCCTTCTCAATCTTCTCCAGTATCAATTTATGAAACATAATGCAATGTTTAGTTGAGTGAGTCCATGCATGGTAATATTTGTGATATCTTATATTCCTTAGTTCTTCAGGTTTAGGTTTTTTTTTTTCCTTAGAAACAGTCTTAAGACACCTTCTTTGAGCAAATGATCAAAAAACTGATCGGCTTCACTGATGTCAAGGTGTAAATTTTGTTTACATCTTTCACTTTAGCGGAACTAGGATTACAGCATTTCTCAGGTCAAACCATAACCTTACACGTATAAGGTTTCGCAACAATAGTGTCAGCCCGTTCAACCTTAAGACAATCATCTCGTGAGGAATTGATCCAATATCTCTTGCTTTGGAGCTATAATTATATACTCCCTTCGTCCCTCATCAATTGATTATATTTTCTTTTTGGGTCGTCCCGCAAAAATTGATCACTTTCAAATTAAGAAAGATTTTGTAGGTATTTTTACATTTGTTCCCTTTTTTATACTTTTTTATTCTATTTCTCTCTCCATATTTAACTCTCTACCAACTCATTTTCTCTTTCCCGGCTCACTCCTTTACACTTTTTTATTTTATTTCTCTCTCCACATTTAACACTCCACCAACCAATTTTCTCTCTCTTTACCCACTATCTTTCCCGCTCTCTCTGAAGGGTAAAACGAAAAACACACAATATATAACCTAAATCTTGAATATACATACCAAGTCAAAGTGCACGAATTATCAGAGACGAAGGGAATAGTTTTCACCTAGGGGTGCTATTTTGAATAAGCTTAAAGACGTCAACCATATGAGTGATCAAGGAGGTCAAGATTTGGAGGAAGAGGATAAGGAAATGAGAGAGAAACAGAGTTGAGCCCTATGAGCTTTTTGTTCTCTGATGTGTTCAAAAAGGTCCTCCTTGTCATGATGTACATGGGGTAGTTATAGCAAAGAAAGGGTGGTCACTGTCAATTTTTGTTTTGGTTCATAAAGAAGAACAATTATGTGTTTATTACTGAACCTGCATGCCATAATCAAGACTAGATAACTCGAGGTAGCTTCTTTCTTCGACTTTGAAACTTACTGTCGAGGCAGAAGCCTTTCGAAACAGTGAATCATTTGAGACAAACAATCATGCAAGGTCATCTTCCCCCTCCAGGCTGACTTCTTTTGAGCTTCTTACTTTTCCAATGATAAACATGGTTCTAAGATCCTATCTTTCACCAAGCCTTGATGACTATAGTTATTCTCCAGCTCCAAGAGCCCCTTCTCATTCATCACTTAAGGTTTTGCGTCATGCAATATTGCGGATGCCAACCCATTATCTTAATTGCGGTACCTATAATTGCCTCCCTCCGTGTGTGGCCTTTCATACAAAAGGGTCATGCCATGCATATTATGATCAGCTAAGGTCCTTTACCATCTAACATAAATCCACCGAGAATTTTTCAAGTTTGATCATATCATATATGTGAAATTTCTTAACATTTTAAATCCTTACCCCCAAGTCTCGAGTTTACTTGAGGTTTGATGACTGCACAACTTTGGAATTCTTTTCTCGTGTTAATTAGTAGCTTATTCATTTATTAGATCACTTTGAAGTATCTTGAACCAATACGAAGTTTAATACATTGTAATGAAGCTTAATCCTCTGCGGTTCTGTTGTGGAGTACACTCATGTCCAAATGACGACGAGGATAATCCTTTTGTCATGAAACTTATATAATATATCTTTGAAACTTAGTCTAGCTTCATGTTTTTTTTTCAAAAATCTTCGTCCTTTTAGGTTCATCTTACCTCATGCTTTCATAATAATATCTCCTTGCCTATATTTAGAAAGCATTATCGCCCCTTCCGAGGTTAATTATGTTTCAAAAGTGTACATTGCTTTTATTGATGCATAACCTTACCTGATGCACATATTACCACACTGAAGACCGATGCCATTCCATTTGGAAATAAAAAGGCACTTCTATACCAACATTATGGGTTTTAATTTATCAACCATGAGGCAAAATCAGAAGCCATATTCGACTGATGAAGAACATGGACATCTAAAGATTGTGTAAAATAGTCGTTTATCATGTCCCCAAAATAGTTAGAACTTACAATCTGTTACAGCTCAATGAAACATTAGTCTTTGGTAGGTGGCATTAGAACTAGAAGATTGGTGAGATATCGCTTTATTTCATCTAAGGCCTCTTGCTGTTGGGTTCCCTTTTGGAGATAAAGGGTCACTCAAACCGTTGCACTCAAATTCACACTAATAATAAATGAGAAGGCAATGGAGAGATATTTGAGAGAATACTTTCATTCTACTTTTTCAAAATATTTGACGTACATGGATTTATAGAGTGCCTAAAAGTAACTCCCAAAAATTATAATAACCACATCACTCACCCCACTATCTACATAATTACCAGACCATTACTCATTTTCATAACCATACTAGTAGCGTATTTGTAACATATGCGTCACTAACATATTATTAACACTTCACTAACACATGACTAATAACAACTAACATGCCACTAATATACTAACTTAATAACCCGCTAACATGTCACACTAATCACCACTATAAAAAAAAACTCAATCAAGTTTATTTTTCAACATCTCCTTTTAAACTTGATTTATGTCTTCAAACATTGTTTGATAGTTGAGAAGGTTGAAAAACACCAATAATGGTCTTCATATCTAATTCTATCAATAGCAACAATCTTCTTGACATTTCTCTTTTGATGTGTATCGCATGTGGGTTATCTTCTTATTGCACCTCTGGCATTTCTTCGTCACTTCTGTGAATAGTGGATCTTGATCATGTTCTTTGGACATTTCAAGTAACTCATCCGGGTCAAAAAAATCTCAATGTTCACCCAACTTGTGTCACTCAACAAATTATCAACGCCAAGTTGAGAACGATACTCTATATTTCTCACAAAATCACTTACTTTGACAGGTATGACAAACTTGTCAGGATAATTATCACTGGCATAATTTGCCAAAATATTATCATTCTTGACGACATATTCTTTCAGTAATAAATTAATTTGCCAAAAATTCACACTTCGTAGTACTCAGAGTCACACTCATAAATATATGAGGAGGCAATAGAAAGATATTTGAGAGAATACTTTCATTCCATTTTTTCAAAATGGTTGAAGTGCATGGGTTTATACAGTGCCTAAAAGTAACTCCCAAAATTATAACATCCACACCACTCACCCCATTATCTAGACAATACTAGACCACTACTCATCTTCATAACCATGCTACTAATGTATTTGTAACATATGCATCACTAACATATTATTAACACCTCACTAACACATGATCAATGACCACTAACATGCCACCAATATACTAACTTAATAACCCGCTAACATGTCACACTAATCACCACTCAAAAAACTAAATCAAGTTATTTTCGAACATCGCCTACCTAAAATCCTCTTCCTTCTCGAGCCTTAATAGTCTAAGAAAGATCTCATATTTCCCTCACAATTCAAGATGAACCTCCTGATATAATTGATCTTTCCCAAGAATTACTGGAGCCCTTTCTTCATTTTTTGGGACGAGACTGCAAATGATTGCGTTGGTCTTTGTTAGGTTGACCTCGATCCCTTTTTGGTGTAAAAGAGAGCCAAGAATTTCCCCATAATCACACTAAAAGAACATTTGCAAGAGAATATTTCCTTGTTCAAAGATCACTATGTCATCAATGAATACTTCCACTATTTTCCCAATGATTTCATGGAAGATGGTATTCATTGTCCGTATATATGTGGCACTATTATTCTTCAAACTAAACGGCATCACCACCCATTCGAAGGTGCCGATGTTCCCATGACACCTGAATGTCGTCCTCATGATGTCTATTTATGCAATTTTGATCTAGTTGTATCCTGTAGAGAAATCAACAAAGGAACATATCTCATTCTTGGTTGCTCCATCGACCAATCGTCCATCGCAGTCATGTGATATAGCCATTTTTAGGTGGCTAGATTCAAGTTTCTAGAATCGTTAGTATCACCATTACAATTGGCGACTAAGACGATGTTGCACAAACACTCAACATATTTGGCTACTGTGATGAAGCCATCCTTTAGCATCTTCTAAATCTCTACTTTCACCTTGAGGTTATTTGGTTGGACATTCCCCTGGGCGGCTATTGGTGCGGCCAATACTCTTCCTTAAGAGGTAGCCAATATTCTACCAAGTCTCTTGGTGGTCCTAGCGTTACATGATATTCCCAGGTGAAACGGTCTTTAGATTCTAGCAACAGAGCGTTTAGATCCATCTGATAATCAGGTGGCACCAGCGAACCTATGTAAGTGGGCTGTGCACCCTCTTCGCCAAGATTGACCTCAAGAAGCAGGTCTTGGGCCTTGAGGTTGTCCAGCTTTGTGCTAGCTGCCTACAAATCCCCCACTTGAATTAGATCTTCAGATGGTTCTTCGATGCAGTCTTTAATGTAATAACACTCTGTCTCGTGGTTTGAATAACTCATGCTAGCCGAACCAAAGAACTCAGTTTTCTTATCCGTCAGGTATACGTGTACCTTTGTTAGGCATCTATCTTATAATTTGCATGCCTGACTCACTCAGTTCTTTAGTTTGACTCATAATAACAGATGCTTTTGACTACATGACTCAGTGTCCGCTGATGGTTTTGGCCTTGATGGTCTGGGTAGACTGAGTTTCTTTATAAGAACCCCAATAGTATTAATAGGAATATGCAGGCCGTTCATGGATGCCTGAAATAGATCGATGCCGATCTTTTGCTCTCAGGCCTTCTCAATCTTCTCCATTATCAATTTATGAAACACAATGCAATGTTTAGTTGAGTAAGTCCATGCATGGTGATATTTGCGATATCTTATATTCTTTAGTTCTTCAGGTTTAGGTATTTTTTTTGCCTTAGAGACAGTCTTAAGACACCTTCTCTGAGCAAATGATCACAAAACTGATCGGCTTCACTAAACTTTGTTTACATCTTTCACTTTAGCAGAACTAGGATTACGACCTTTTTCAGGTCAGACTCTGCATGTATAAGGTTTTGCAAAAATAGTGTCAGCCCATTCAACCTCATGACGATCACCTCTGGAGGAATTGATTCTATCTCTCTTACTTTAGAGCTGTAACTATATACTCCCTTCTTCACTCATAAATTGATCATATTTCTTTTTTGAGTCGTCCTACAAAATTGATCTTTCGAATTAAGAAAGATTATGTAGGAATTTTTACATATTTACCCTTTTTATACTTTGTTTTATTCTATCTCTGTCTCCATATTTGACTATATACCAACTCATTTTCTCTCTCCAGGCTCAGTCCTTTATTCTTTTATAATTTATTTTTTTCTCCAAATTTAACACTCCACCAACCAATTTTCTCTCTCCTGGCCCACTCTCTTTTCCCCTCTCTCTAAAGGGTAATGAAAAACACACAATATATAACCTAAATCTTTAATATGCGTGTAAAGTCAAAGTGCACGAATTATCAAAGATGGAAGGAGTAGTTTTTTTCCTAGGGGTGTTATTTTAAATAAGCTTAAAGAAGTCAACCATATGAGTGATCAAGGAGGCCAAGATTTGGAGGAAGAGGATAAGAAAATGAGAGAGAAATAGAGTTGATGAGCTCTATGAGCTTTTTGTTATCTGATGTGTTCAAAAAGGTCCCCCTTGTCATTGTCATGATGTACATGGGGTATTTATAGCAAAGAAAAGGGTGGTCACTGTGAATTTTTGTTTTGGTTCATAAAGAAGAACAATTATGTGTTTGTTACTGAACATGTATGCCATAATAAAGACTAGATAACTCGAAGCAGCTTCTTTCTACAACTTTGAAACTTACTGTCGAGGCGGACGGCTTTCGAAGCCGTGAATCATTTGAGACAAACAATCACGCGAGGTCATCTTCCCCCTCCAGGCTGATTTCTTTTGAGCTTCTTACTTTTTCCAGTGATAAACATGGTTCTAAGAACCTATCTTTGACCAAGCCTTGATGACTATAGTTATTCTCCAGCTCCAAGAGCGCCTTTTCATTCATCACTTAGGGTTTTGCATCTATTATCCATGCATGCGATATTACAGGTGCCAACCCGTTATCTTAATTACGGTACCTACAATTTCCCCCTTGCGTGTGTGGCCTTTCATACAAAAAGGTCATGCCATGCATTTTATGATCAGCTAAGGTCCTTTACCATTTGACCAAAAATCCACCGGGAAATTTTCAAGTTTGATCATATCATAGATGTAATATTTCTTAACATTTTAAATCCTTACCGCCAAGTCTCGAGTTTACCTGAGGTTTGATGATTGCACGACTTTGGAATTATTTTCTCATGTTAATTAGTGGCTTGTTCGTTTATTACATCACTTTGAAGTATCATGAACCAATATGAAGTTTAATACATTGTAATGAAGCTAAATCCTCTGTGATTCTATTGTGGAGTACACTCATGTCCAAATGACGACAATGATAATTTTTTTGTCATAAAACTTATATAATATATCTTTGAAACTTAGTCTAGCTTCATGTTTTTTTTTTCAAAAATCTTCGTCCTTCTAGGTTTATCTTACCTCATGCTTTCAAAATAATATCTCCTTGCTTATATTTAGAAAGCATTATCGCCCCTTTCGAGGTTAATTATGTTTCAAAAGTGTGCATAGCTTTTATTGATGCATAACCTTACCTCATGCACGTATTACCACACCGAAGACCTATGCCATTCCATTTGGAAATAAGAAGGCACTTTCTATACCAACATTATGGGTTTTACTTTATCAACCATGAGGCTTTTCAACTTGCATGAGGTTTAGCTTTGATCTACATTCTAGATAAACCCTAAGGGTTGTTCTTTATTCAGAAAAAATAGCTCTCGGGTTTCTCATAAAACATGAGAATTATTGAGCATGTATTACTTTATTGAAGACCTCTACGGTTTTCATTTAAGAGTGATAGGGTTTTCTAACGCATCATTACTTTGTAAAATACCATCGCTTCATAAGGCATTCAAGCAACATCATCATCTTGTAAAGCATCATCACTTTATACTAAGTTGAAGCATCATGGCTTTGTTAGGTATCATTGCTTCATAATGAGATGAAGCATCATCACTTTATTAATAGGTTATCTTTGGTGATGACCTTCACTTAAGCTATTTTCGGTACTTTGAAGTTCATTTTAACTTCATGCAATCTATTGGGTTTCGTGTTTCAATACTCTAAATCTTTGGACTTTATTAGCTTTTGCTTGAAATGATCATAGGGTTCCACCATGCAGTGGAGGATAATACAATGTGACAGTGTTGCCCCCTATGCATAGATGCTCATGTCTATGAGGGGTGCATGTGCAATTTACGATCCGAGATTGCATTTGTTGAGCCTACAACCCTAAAATTAAATCTAAAGTATAACCTATATACCAATTAGAAGCTCCACGAGCTGAATTTGTGACATTGAAGTCACGCTTGCATAATAACTGATGACAAGATTACATCCTCGGAGCTGAAGCCATATTACACTCGAACAATTGAACAGGCGGGCACAAGAGAGTCAAAGTTGCGCCAAAGGTTAAGATGCTAAAAGCATTGTTTCAAAGAACTGTTATGTCAAGTTGCTACATATGACCGAATTTGCAACCACCGGAGTTGCACACGCTAAAGCCCCGTCAACTGAAGATACACCCACCTAAGCTTCATATTAATAAAGACACCAAGTCCTTGTAGTATTCAAAAGCAAAAGAGGAGTGAGCAAGGGCAGAGTGAGAACAACCCGAGTGAGTGAGAATCAAGTGAAACAAGAGATCCAGTGTAACTTTTAAGCACCAAAGCTGTTAAATATGGAAGAACAAGTGAGTGGGTATTCTTAGTTGTTCTAGGTTAATGAAAAGATTATGCCACTTAGCTTATAAAGGATGACACATGAGGCCATGGAATTTACTATACTATCTGAGGATGTGAACGACAAGCTCTCAACAATTGGTGATCCGAGTCTACCTGTGTCGAGGTTATAACTACTGACGCTACACCAGCAAAAGTGATAATAACAGATGATACCTAGGTGCCAAAGATCTTGCTCTGACTAAGCCTATCAAACTTGCAGTCTTGTGGCAAGAGCTTAACCAGAGCTTTGTGTCGATGTAGTCCCACAAAACCTGATTCATTAAGTTTCATGATGTACAAGAGTATGCCAAGACATGCCTGGAAGCTACTGACACTACACAAAATGTTGACGGTGACGTGAAAGACAGGTTGGAACTGGCAGCTCCAGATGTCGGCCGAACAACCAAAACAGGGGCCTTTGGCCAAAGCCTCATAACCCTTATAGAACGCTGCTACACTACTCATGAGAAAAAGTTACTACCGGTTGCCTCCTAAAAAATACACATATGAGTTGCACCGATCGCCGTTGGACCGATAGTACAAAGTTGAGGTCCTTTAATCTCTAAAACTCAATTGCCCAAGAGAATTGATCATAAAGCCCCAGTAGATGGTGGTTCAAAGATACACCTTCTAAAGCTGCAGCTAACTAGAGCTCTACCCACTAATGCCTTGTCAATGAAAGATTCCGATTGAACCCTCCTTCTAATTTTAGCTTGAATGCAATATAGTACCATGTCTCTGTAACCACTAAAGCACGGAATCAAGACTGAGTGAGGCCCAAGTGAATGACATGTGAGTGCGCTGGGCTTGAATGTGTAATACCCGAGTGAATGGGGCTTGATTGAGTAACCACCGAGCGTCATTGAATTTCACCACCGTAACAAGGTCCGAGTCAGTAAAAGTCGAGGCCACACATGTGGAGCCGAAAAAAATGCCGAACTTACTGTTGGATCATAATATTATATATTTGATTCCAATACAAATATGTCTATATAGGCTGTTCATATATCCTATTTTGGGAAGTAAATAATTACTTACAATGAGAAAGGAAATTATAGGTAGGGGATCCCTCAATATATTCAATTAAAAAGTCAAATCCTTCAATTATAGCTCCTGTTAACAACAGCTAAAGCCCTAAATTATATCTCATATCGACACTCCCCCTCAAGTTGGTGCGTAGATATCTCCAATGCCCAACTTGCCAAGACAATTGTAGAAGTCTTTGCTTGAAACTGCAATTGTCAAAATATTTGCTAGCTGGTCTTTTGGATTTGACAAACGGAAATTGCACTATCTTTGCTTCAAGCTTCTCCTTGATGAAATATCAGTCCACTTTCACATGTTTTGTCCTATCATGCTAAACTGGATTTTTTGCAATTTCTATAGTTGTTTTACTATCACAAAACAGCTTCATATATGTGTTAGAATCATAACCTTTTTCCTTCGATAGTTTTTTCAGTCAAAGAAGCTCGCACAATCCTTTAGTCATTCCTCTAAACTCCTTTTGGCATTAGACAAGGCAACCACATTCTGTTTCTTGCTTTTCAAGTAACCAAATTCCCACCTATGAAGGTGAAATACCCTGATGTCGACCTCCTATTAGTGATACTCCAAGCCCAGTCTGCCTCCATATATGCATGAAACTTAAGATGATCAAATATCCTGAACATGAGCCCTTTTCCTGAGAAAGATTTTAGGTAGCATAGAACTCTGCGTACGACATCCATATGTTCTTCACTAAGATTATGCATGGCTTGGCTTACCAAGCTCACAACATAGGTAATATCTAGTCTAGTATGAGACAAGTAAATCAGTTTCCTTTCAAGTCTTTGGTACCTCTTCTTATTTGTGGGTGTTTGACTAGGATGCTAGCCCAAACTAAGATTTTGGACAATAGGTGTGTCTGCAGGTATGTATTAAAGCATCCTTGTCTCAGCTAACAAATCAAGCACATACTTTCTTTGTGATAGGAAAATACCTTGACTTGACCTTGCTGCCTCAATCCCCAAGAAATATTTTAGTCCTCCAAGATTCTTCATTTTAAATTCCGCTGCTAGATGCTCTTCCAAATATGAGATCTCCTCCTTATCATTTCCTCTTATGATCATATCATCAACGTGACTTATTAAGGTTGTGACCAATAATCCTTAGTGCTTTAGGAACATAGTATGGTCTGAGTTACTATGTTTATAACTTTGTTTCCTCATAGTAAGACTAAACTGTCCAAACCACGCTCTAGGTGTTTTAGCCCATGCAACGCCTTCTTTATTTACACACAACCCAATCTGGGAGGCTGTAAAGCCCGCTGGAATCTCCATATAAAATTCTTCCTTAAGACTCACATGGAAGAATGCATCTTTTACATCAAATTGATGTAATAGCCAATCCAGATTTATGGCAAGAGATAGCAGTACTCTTACCTTATTCAACTTTGCTACCGAGGAGAATGTTCTTGATAATCTTTTCCATATGACTGAGTATATCCTTTCTCTACAAGTCTTGTTTTGTAACGATCAATCGACCCATCTGACTTATATTTGATGGTGAATACCCACTTGTACCCCACCGTCTTTTTTCCTGGAGGAAGTGACTTCGGCGTCTAAGTATCATTCTTTTCCATTGTTGTCATTTCTTCATTGCATTCATCTTGAATCCTTTAGAGTCTTTTATACTGTACTAGGAAGTTACTCAAAAGATATCTTGTGTACAAAGGCTTTCAAGGGTCATGACAATCTCTGGTGCTTATATTATTGGCAATTGGATACTTTACCTTCCTTTCTCCTAGATCCGATGAATATTAGTTTGGTGGCTTGTCACGGTTCTGTCTAAATGGCAACCTATAGCCAACAATATTGTTAACATCATATTCATCAGATGAATCTAGAGTAGAGGTGTCAAAGGGCCAGGCGTGGGCTGGCCTAGCCCAGGCCCAGAGGACCCAAAAATGGGCCGGGCCATTTAGGGCTTCGGGCCTTGGAAACTGGGCCAGGCCCAGGCTGGGCCCAAATCTAGGAAATGGAGGCCCTGTCTAGGACCAAGCCCTAGGCCCTAACTTTAGGGCCGGCCCAGGCCCCTTTTTTTATTTCTTTTTTGTGTTGCAAAAATATTAATTTACGAAATAAATGCAATTGATAGGCTCGAAACCATTCAATATCTCTCTGGTGGCTAAAGAAGTGGCTTAGAGCTTTACTTTTACTCTATTTGAGAATATTGATTTGCAGCAAAGATTAAGTTTGTTCGCAAAAAGACAATCTTTTTAAATGAAAAAATATAACTTTTAGTCATGAGATTTTTTGTTTTCTAAACTCAACAATGGATACCTACAAAACTTTTTCCAATGATATCTCTAAAAATTTTCACTCAAATAGGCCTCTAGCTTTGCATTTTCATAGCAATTAGGTATCTCATTAGAAGCATGCATCATTAGACCACTTTTACTGTGAACTTTCTCGTGCTTTCCAGAGTTATGTTCCCCATTTTCATTGCCTAAATTGTGTTGTTTCTAGTTCCTAGATAAACAAACATATATTTTCTCTTCATAATTACATGAAGCTAATACATAAGAGCCTTGCAAGTAAAAGTAGATAAAGAATTATGAACCATCATCATGAGTTGAAAAGAAATGTGCATGTCCAAAAAGTTAAATAAAAAGAGAAAATATGAGGTAAAGAGTGAACGAGGCACGAGAAAGAAGGGGAAAGAAAAAAATGTAAGTAACTCAAAATGGTTGAGGGCCAGATTTAAGGCCAAAGGGCCGGGCCAAAAAGAGGGTCAGAATTGGGCTGAGGGCTGGGCCTGACCCGAGCCTTTTTAGGGCCGGGCTGGGCCAAATTTATAAAATATTAGGCCTGCCCCTAGGCCTAGCCCAAGGCCCTATGAGTTAGGTACAACACTTTCATCTTTAGGGTCGGGTCGGCCCGACCCTTTTGACATCTCTAATCTAGAGATCTTACCTCAAGACTATTCTCAGGAAATTTCGGCCCCGTACGTTTACCATATTCGTTTTCTGTTTTTAGCAATGATGATGAAAAAGATTCTTTTTTTGCGTACTTTTACCATTTTCTGTTTTCGTTTTGGATAAAATTACTCAAATAGTAACAGAAAACACCTAAAAGGTGTTTTCAGCTGTTTTTCACTCAAACTTAACCCAATATAAGAAAAAATAGCTAAATTTTTTTTTGTGAAAATAATAAAAGTACAGGAACATGTTTTCAAACTGAATATGAAAATCGTGAAAATGAAAACAGAAAATGAATATGGTAAGCGTACAGGGCCTTCATAACTAGTTGTTAATTCCCTTGTTTCAAATTTTCAGACGCTATCAATGCAATTTCATAACTAGTTGGTAATTCCCCTGTTTCAATTTTCCATTAAATAAAAAATAGAAATTTTGTTTTTAATTTAGGGAGGCCCTATGAGAATTTAGAAATCCGGCATTACAAGAGTTTGAATTCAAAAAAATAGGTTAACATAGAATATCCATAACAATGACGATTGACCTGACATGTCGCTTGGGAGGAGTAAGAAGCTCGCTCAAATGGTACGATCCCTCCGTCACCCCATAATGAAAGGGGTGTGAGGCCCCAATTCTTAACTGGAGGTGACCTAAAAGAATTATTGAAATGAGTTCAAATGGAAGACTCTCTTGCAATTGGGTCATAGCAATTACGAGTTCGTTGGATTGGTATTAGCCTGGATACGACAAATTATTAAGTGGGACCACCACCGAATAGCATGTTGCCGCCAAACTTTGATTCGTATTTTTCATAAAGAAATCTCTGATCGGGCACTATTCCACGGTAAGGATTGTAACTTTCCATGAATTACCAACTGAGCTACAGAGATAATATGAGCAAATGCCTGAGTCCCAGGGTAAGGAACCCCAGAAAAGGCTCCCAATTAGTTGGGCCGTAGGTGCGATGATTTATTCACCCAGAGTTTGCTCTCAGAAATATAACCATTCCTTTCCCAGCCATTTCGGGTTAGTTTGTTCTCGCTCTTAAATCAATTGGAGGTTGCATGGCACCGGAGTTATAGTAGTGGCGGGAATGGGTAGCTCTTCTTGTTGTTCTTGCTGTTGGTCTTGGTCAGATTCAGTGACAAATTTCCATCCAGTGTCATCTGCCTCCTTTTGTTCATTTTGATTTGATTTTCCATTATTACCAGAACTAGGGACCTCTACTAAACCGCTGCTACTAAACATCTGCTATCAATAAAATTGGACCATTTTTCCCAAGACTAGGGACCTCTAGTAAACTACTTCAACAATACACTGTTGATGCATATATGTGTATTGAGCAAGCTTGGTTGAATTGGGTGTCTCAAAATCAAGAAAAATTTCTAGCAGATTTGCACAACAACATCGGGAATGCTGTTGTGTGAGAGATTCATGTCCAACATCTATAGCAAGCGAGTGGTCTTGCTGACTTCTTTTACTGGTGGCCCGCGCTATATGCAACAAAGCTACCAAGATGCACTTGCTCTTTGTAGGAGTTATGATTACTCAGACTTTTTACGACTTTTACATGCAATAGTAAATGGTCAGAGATACAACACTTCTTGGATTTCATTCTGGGTAAAAAATCAGAAGATAGACCTGATATGTCTACCGAGTTTTCAAAATAAAGTTTGATGAATTAATGCATGACATTAGGAAAAATAGTATCTTGGGCAAGGTTATTAGGAAAAATAGCATCTTTGGCAAGGTTCGAGCATGTAGTTTTAGTTACATAAGATAAAAATTCTCTTCATTAGCTTCTGTATTATGTTGTTTATTTTTGAAATAAAATTTTGTTACCCAGCTATTTATACAATGGAATACCAGTAGCAAGGACTTTCCCATGCGAATATCTTGATATGGCTTTCTCAACAAGAAAAATGTCCTACCCTAACTAATGTAGATCGTATAATTTGAGCCAAAATCCCTGATGCGAAAGAAGACTGTTGGCTATAATGCCGTGAAACAGTTTATGATGCACGGGCCATGTGGTAACTCGAGGCCTCACAATTCGTGTATGCGGGATGGACAATGCACTAAACATTATCCTAAAAGCTTCAAGTGAAACTTATGTAGACGAAAATGGATTCCCAGTATGTAAGAGGCGTAATTATGGCAGGGTAATAATTGCAAAGGATGATATACCACTGGATAACACGTAAGCAAATGGCATATGCATATTCTTAAATTGAGTTACTTTTTGCAAATATTAGATAAATCACATTCCTCAACATCCTGTTGTGCCTTATCATCGTAATTCAATAGTTAAGTACCAAGCACACATCAACGTCGAATGGTGCAACCGAGTAAAATCCATCAAGTATCTTTTTAAGTATATCACAAAAGGACCTGATAGAGTTACAATGGTCATAGAAAACGCTAGTGGAACAAGTACAAGCAGAGAAGATGAAGGTCCATTACTGTTGATGAGGTCAAACACTATCAAGATTGCCATTACATTTCAACTTTTAAAGCATGTTGGAGAATCTTTGAGTTCCCCATCCATTTTAGAGAACCAACGGTCCAAAGATTATCTTTTTATCTAGAAAATGAACAAGCTATCACTTTCAAAGAATCAGAGTCCTTAGATGGAGTGATGCATCGAATAGACCGTAAAGGGACAATGTTCATGTAGTGGATGGAGACAAATAAAAGTGATTGTCGAGCTCGTTCTTTAACATACTGTGAATTTCCGGAACATTATTTGTGGAGCCAAAAAAATCTCGTGTGGACACGGAGAAAACATCGCACTACCATTAGTCGATTAGTATATGCTCACCCAATGTCAGGCAAGCTCTACTATCTACGAATGCTATTGAACATTATGAAAGGACCAAGAAGCTTCAAAGAAATACAAAAAGTTAATGGAGTGTTTTATCAAACTTTTAAAGAAGCCTGTTACTACAGAGGTCTTCTTGAGGATGATAATGAATGGCATGATACAATTGACCAATGCTGCAAGGTGCCGAACCGAATAGCAACTACGTGAACTCTTTGTCACGCTTTTGCTTCTGTGAGGTAACTGATCCGCTGAAGTTATGGAATTTTCATTAGGAGAATTTGTCAGATGACATTGAGCAATCGCAACGTCGTATATGCAAAATGCATACTTTACGGCTTAGTGAAGAACAACGCAAGATGCTCGCTCTGTATGAGATTGAATTAATACTCATTTTGGCAAAGGAAGTGCCTAAAAGATTTTCCTTCTCTTCCTGCTATAGACCCTTATTTTTGCTCAGTGCAACAATAGATTGTTACGTGAACAGCTAAACTATGACTGCGTTGAGTTGAAAAGGGAGCACAATATCATATGTAAGAGCCTAAATGACGATCAAAGTCATGTGTACGATACGGTTATAGTTGCAACCATTAATAAGAAGGCTGGTCTGTACTTTGTTTCAGGTGGTGAAGGAACTAAGAAGACATTTCTATAGAAAATGATAACTATAAGGCTTTGATCAAAGGGACACATTGTCTTAGCCGTTGCTTTATCAGGACTTGCAGCTTTATTGATTGATGGTGGTAGAACAGTGCATCACTATTTAAATTCCCTTTGACTTTGACTGATTGCACCTATTATGATATCAAACAAGAGACAATGCTGGCAGAGCTTATGTGCAAAGCAAGTCTAATAATATGGGATGAAGCCCCAATGAATCATCGACATATATTCGAGACAATTGATAAAACTTTGAAAGATATACTAAGGGCTAAAGATCGTTGAATAGAAACCATTTTGAGGAAAGTCAGTCGTACTAGGTGGTGATTTCAGGCAAATAATCCCAATGGTCCCCTAAAAGGGTAGAGAAGAAATAGTTTCGGCATTTATTAACATATCCAATCTTTGGGAACATTGTGAGGTGTTCGTACTTACCAGAAACAGGAGGCTTCAGAAGAAGACAAGATTATGGCGGAATGTATATTGAGGAGTTCAGCAAATGGATCATAGACCTTGGTGATGGGAAGTTGACAACATATAGTCTTGAGAACGATTCTGATCCTACTTGGATCAAAGTTCCCTCAGAATTTCTTTTTCAACATGGTGACAATTCGATTCAGGACATAGTCAAAGCGAGGTATTCAGAACTACCAACAAAATATAAAGATGGAAGATATCTAACTTTGCCTAATTATATCACTCACGTTATTTTAGTACGATATAAACGCCATCACAACTGTACTTTTTCATGTACCTAAGGACCAAGACAGAAAGTTATGCATACAACAAATTTGCTCCTAGGAAGGACTTACCGCTAACAATCACAGACAACATGCAACGAATTACTAAGGTAAGATTTCAATATTTTAAATGCATGGCAAAATTGCATAATAACACATTCACAATTATATTATTGAACAATCATTTGGATTAGCATTCAACAAATGAAGAGCATAGGCAAAATGAACAAGATATTAACTCCATCATGCTGCATGTTTGTGCACCCTCTTTTGCATATATGTTAAGAGTTTCTCAGATTCAATAATTTATTCAATTGTTACGATTTGAGATTTTGCATCCATTTTAGCATCGCATATTCCTACATTTTTCTACCAACTTAGTACACTGCTCGAAAACCCAAAGGTCGTGAGGCGCACACAAACACATACATCATCCTTTGCTACCTTTCTGCTTAAGTAATTCCTTTTGAATGTCATGTTCATATCGGTCAAAATGCATTTATTTTCATTATCTTGATATCTTCTTCAATTCAAACTAGACTGACGAACTGAGCTAGCCACTCCTTCCTCACTATACAAGTGTTACTAGCATATAACAGGCAAGTAAATCTTTCGTCTCTAATACACATCAGGGAACTTAAAAACATTATATATGCAAAATTATCTTTCATTAGCAAAGATTCTATATTTGCCATCAATGGACTATGACCAACATTATATTTGACTTAGCTAGCTAACACCATGAACAAATGCACCTAGAACTAATCCGAAGTTACGTGTTTCATGTAGCTTGACAACGACATCAACATCAACGAGCTACGTCCACTCACTGATTTACCCACAGAGTTAATCAAGGATATTATGGTCAGTATTTCAAAAGTATCGTGTCTAGACCTTTTTAGCATGCGTTAGACCTGCACAGCTTTTAAACGTTTGAGCAACGATTATGAAATTATATGTGATGCTAACATTATAAATTCAGAGTGGCCCAAAGATGATAAAAGACTAATACCGTGGCAAATACTTTCATGGTTAGAAGAAAGAGGACATGGAGATTTAGGCACAAGAATAGCAATACAAACTTATTTCGAAGCACCAACATGAGAGACATTTACAATTAGCATTGGAAAACTACAACCTATTGCTGATACTGGATACATTAACACAAAATATGTAATACGAGCAATCTCAATTTCGAATGAAAAAAAGACCAACAAAGAGGGGATTGCTACCTTTATCCAGTGCTTTGATATGGATACGATACTATCTCACTCCTTAAATCACAATTCGTATTCGATGGTATAATACGTTTAGATTGCGACAATTGGTGCCCAACTCAACAAGACGTGTTGCAATGATATTGGACTTCTACAGGAAATGAATTGGGTTAAGATTTCGCACGTATGGAGGTTAACCTCTGAAGAGGAAAGATTAATCGATTGTCTGATGTGTAAGATTAATCTTATAATGCATAGGTTCTTGGAGAATAAACGTACATTTGCCCTTAGTATACAACTGACGAGATATCTCCCTAATTCTTATATCTTATTCTTATATCTCACAACTTTGATGGAATTAAGATTCTTAGTACTGTGTTTCTTATTTACTTTTCTTGAGTGTCTTTATTTACTTAAATCAGTTGAAAGGTGATACTTGAACTTCAAGCTTCAAACAAACATCCTATCCTTTGCATTACAAACCTACATGTGACGAATACCTTTTATGCAACAAAGGGTGTCTAAACAAAACTGAAGTTAATCTTTTACAACCATATCATGAATTAATCCGAGCTTGACTTGGGTTACTAGGCTAGTCATTATAAATTTCCTAGCAGTAGAACTCGTTTATTTCCACATCCTAGAAAGCCTACCTTCAAAAAGAACAAGTCTAGTAGAGATTAAGACCTAGAGAGCTTAAAAGAAGTTGGAGCAAATGAAACGAGTGACTGATTAAAACATCTCTCTATGGGTTCGTGCTTATCCATACTGCATCTGGTTTTGCAAATGACAGGATACTTAAATGATCGCCATCATACTCATATATCTGGATTCTCCGATCTCAGATAAAAACTCTGGACTCTCAAAGAGATTTTCATATAGTTATGCCTGTTGCCTTTGCCCAACCAACTTTAGCCTTTTTCAAAGAGCAAGGACAACTTGAAACACTTATAACCTTGCTTGTGGGTTTTGTGATGAGAGAAAAGAAAAGAAAAGAAAGGAAAAGAAGAGAAATGAAGAGAAGGGAAGACAATTTTCCTTCCACTTGTTTATGAGTTTAAAGAGAAAATAAAGTATTGTTCATTTTCTTTATTTGTGAGTTCATCAGAAAAGAAAAGACACTCAATTACGTATAAACCCTTATATGATTATTTTAACAAAGATTATGAAAGTCTGATCCCTAGAAAGAAGATGATTTTGACTAGAAAACAAATTAGTCATCAATAATATCATACAAAGTTCATACCATACTGATATAATAATCCTTAGAACACTGGTTAATGCGACAATAAAAGAAAGAAAGACATAAAAAAAAAAGCCATGGTTTGATTACAAACATGCAAATCTAATGAATATCGCACTAAAAGCAAAACAATCAGTCATGAGTCAAACTCTAACATCTTAAACAATTATATGTGTTGTAAGTTAAATGGTAAGTTCTTGTAAGAAATCCTAAAATCTAAAAGTCTCTAAAAATTTAATCTTCATTATTTCAAGGGTAATATGGACATTATCAAAAAATTACTTATGAGCGTTTCCTTTCTCCGCGTTTCCTTCCAATTTTGGTGGAAAGGCTTAGAGACAAAAGAAACTCAAAGTTTTCTCCTTTTTCTCTTCTTTTCTCTCATTAGAAAGGTCACAAATTAGAAAAAATTGGAAAAATGAGTCAATTTTCTTTATTTAAAAAACTCAAATAGGCTATTAAGAAAAAAATGTCGTCAAAGTTACTAGTCATTGGGGAGTTGTTGCTATCCAACTCCCTAGTGTAATACTATTTAAAATGTTTATTTGAACTTACACATGGCAGTCAAATGCTCAGTTTTCATGTCTTTTCTCAGGAATTTCGGAAAATCAAGGAGTGGTGGCAGCCAGTGAGCTGTTTATTACAAGGATGAATCTCTTGAATGGTGGATGCCAGGTGTTGTTATGTGAGCTTGAGTTGTTCCTGCTGCTTGTAATGTTAGCTATGACCATAGCTCTTTCCCGGTTTTCGGATAGCTTGTCGTTGGCACCAATATTTTCACATATTGTGTGTAGACACGTGGCATAATGATAACTACAAAAGAGTGTATAAATGAAGAAAGTGAAAAAGGCACAGTTACAGTAGTTATAATTTGTTATTGAATTATAAGGAAGAGATAAATGAGCAAAAGAAGGAGGGAAAACCAAATGTTTGAATAAACCGCACAAGAAGGAGGAAACCGCCAACTAGTGTCACGGTCGATAACGTTGAAACAGACATGGGAAAAATGTGCCACAGAAAGTCGGTTAGTGGAGATTTTGAAGCGGACTATGATCAACACGATTGAGGAAGTTTCGGAAGAAGCAATTGATATGGAGATCGAGAAGTGTCTCCAATAAAGATAAAAGACAACAGTCACCAAGGGAAGGTGGTTACACATATTTCAAGTATAAAAGCAGATGGAAGGCAACAGAAAAAGTCGTTGTCAAACTCATCAACAAATTTAGACTAGGAATATTAGCATGTTAAATTTCCTTAAGACACTTTGCTAGATGATCTGCATAGTATCGATAGAGAATCAAGTACGTTGTAGAAATTGTATTTGTTGTGTTGTAAGAATCATCTTTGCAATTCCAGTGGGTGCATCATCTGTTGATTGTTTCAGCATTTTATCCCTAGTTAGTTTTCCTTTTTAATGAAGTCCTCAGGCCCAAGAGGTAAGAAAAAGATCCCACACAGTTCATCGATTGTGTCGTAAGCACACGATCGATAGTGAGTTCCCAACTGCGCAAACACATGTTTTAGTCAAAATATGGAGTTGTATTAACTCTCATTTTACGCTCGTGATGCAGGTGGTACAGTGTGCCTTTTTTGGAGGCTGGAGCCGATCTCTTTTGAGATCGATATAAACAAGATTCAGGCGAGTGAATCAATCAAAATTTCATGGGTGTTGCCAGAAATTAATCCTCACTCCAACCTAAAGATTGTAGGTTCGCTTTCGATATTGTAAATAAGTTCTTCTCCTACTTTTTTGGACTTCTTTCTTAGTTCGTTTCAGAATCTCTCTCCTCCAAAAATAGGGGATGGGGGTGAAAGAAGGAAACCAAACATACAAGTGATACCTCGTTGGAGCATAAAGGTGTTGAGGCCGGAGAGTAAAGCTGTGGCCCCCGATCAAAGATGGCACGAAGGCGAGTGAGTCTGAGATTTGGTTTGTCTGCCGAGCCGTTAAGTACAAACGCAGTATTTGGGCATTTTTTATGGTTTGATGACGTGACGGCATCGGACGCGTCGGCATCTTTGCTTCAGCAGAGGATTCAGCTCTGCAATTTTTGCAGATAAAGGAAGACCCCGTACTTCTCTATTTGCTTGGCTTGACTAGTATGTGCTTATCCATTGCTTTCTACTCCTCTTCCTATTCCTATATGAACTAGTAATGTTAAACAAAGACAAAAAGAACGAGTTGCCGTGATTTACAGGGCTGCTAACGTGGTCTAAGAGATCATTGCCGTGAACATCGAAATCAACATGGCTGATGTAAGTTGCGGTTGGTGGCTTGAACCTGGAGCAACAGTTCACGTCTGCAAAGACAAGAAAATGTTCAAGACTTGAGAGGACACAACTGCACAAGAGGAGGTGCAAATGGGAAATCAGAACCGTGCTGAAGTCAGGAAAAAAGGAGCCGTAGAACCGAATTTCCCTCACTTCGACCGATGTGTTTCATGTTCCCAGCATGCAACAAGAATTTGGTCCCTTTGATGTTTTTTTTAAAGAGAATTAAGAAATGTATACCAGGATTAAAAAAAAAGAAACTGTAGTCAAATATTCAGAATTACATAGAGAGCAACTTAAAAGGAACCATTATTATACATGAAAAGTACAGACACAACCCGAAAACTAAACTATTGGGACCAAAACATCCCTAAGCACTACAGCAGCAATAGTGCGATTCAGGGAGGCAGGATAGGATGAGCATCACCAAACCTTTCCTGCTCTAGATCCTAACCCGAATTGAAAGCAAAAAGAGCCATTGGCCTCTGATAGTTGCAAACACCTTCAGTGCCATGGGCGATATGTACGGAGTGCACCTCCAGGCTACTGCTATCTATATTGCACAAAAGTTGTTGAAATGAGACACTAATCTCTTCATGACGTTGTATTTGCATAAGTAAATTTGAGTGAGAAACAAGAATAATAATGTGAAAGCAGAGTTGTTGCGATAATCTTGCTATAGCAAGTCGCACAGCTTCTGCTGCTGCACAAATTTCATTAGGCGAGAAAATAACATCAGTATATGTACCAGTTAGAGCCTAATCTGAACTAAACACCATTTTACCAATACCAAATCACAGGGAGGCAGTAGAATTTGAGACAAAGTTGGTTAAAGAGCTTGAACTTGATCTTTTGTTAGAGGTATTTGCAACCGAGATAGCACAAACAGTATTGCACGGCAGAAAAGAGCGTACACAATAATTGGAAAATAGCACCGGTATAAGTGGATAATAAAAGTGTTCAAATTGTACCGGACATTGTCTATTATTCAAAGGTCTCTAATATATTCTAATATATGATGCAACTTTGGAAGCAAGGAGTGGCACCAATGTTAGTAACCAGCCTCCGAATTTGAGCTAAGATGCTTGCTACAGAGAATTTTGGTCCCCCGAAAAGAAGACCTTTCCTTCCACACCAAATAGTTCAAAGCAAAACTATTATATTGATGAGGTAGTAAAGCTCTGAGCTCTTGTGAAAAATAAGCTTAGTGAAAAAGTATACGATCCAGTTTCTTGCCGAAGAAAAGGGAGGAGCTACCGAAGAAAAGGGAGCAGCTCCTCATGGACCCAAAAGTTGGATCCAAAGTAATTGAATACAAAAGCACTCGAGAAAAAGATGGGAATAGCAAACAAAGAGGGAAAATTTCGAAAATCTGGCATTTTTTTTTTCTGAACTAAAGCTGAAGAGACTGCAAACCTCTGATGCAAAAACTGCCATGAGGTTATACACCAACCCTTTGCACCTCACACTCCTCAGCAAAATGGTCTTGCCGAAGGGAGAAATCGCACCTTAGTTGAAGTGACAAATTCCATGTATCTCAAAAGCAAACATGCCTAATATTGAAAAAAGGATATTAAAATTCTTCGAAGTAACAGGGGTGCTGACTAATTCAAAGGAGAATGTTACGGTTCCTGTGAACAACATGAGGTTATACACCAACCCTTTGCACCTCACACTCCTCAGCAAAATGGTCTTGCTGAAGGGAAAAATCGCACCTTAGTTGAAATGAAAAATTCCATGTTTCTCAAAAGCAAACCTTGCCTAATAACCTTTTTGGGGAAGCACCATTGAACAGGTGTCATATCCATAATAAAATCCTTCACCTTGTGAGCCACGGAAGCGTATAACACCTAACATTTCACAGTTCAAACTGTGGGGTGTCTGGCATCCCGTAGATTTGGAGTCCAAAACTTGGTCCTAAGGCATTAAAAAGTGTCTTTGTGGGTTATGCTGAAAACAAAAAGCTTAAAGACTTCTAGATTTGGAGTCCAATGTTGTTGTTGAAACCTGAATTGAGAGTTCATTGAAACGAGTTCTGAATCAGAGTCTAAGGAGAATTAAACTCTGACACCTTTCACGCCCTCTACTGAAAAGGAAATTTCAGAATCAAGAAGGTCTTGTAGATCGAGAAAGGAGAAGAAAAGTTTAGTAAAGTTTTTAGTAGATCAGATAGAGAAAAGTTAGTTGGCAAAACATAATTTTATGTCTTTAATGTACTTTATATGGAGGGCGATCCCAAAACATTTAAATAGGCTATATCATCTAGGATTTTGTTTTTTGGAAGGAGGCTGTTAATAATGGATTGAGTCCATCGTGTCTAATAATACATCGGTAATAGGCATGCCTCCAAGATCTAAACCTATATGCTGTAAATGGGTTTTAGAAGGGAAAACAACAACAATGGATCTGTACGAACCCTTAAAGCTAGGTTGGAAGCAAAAAACTTCTAGACAAAAGGAAGGCATAGATTATCTTGACACATGCACCTATAAAAGAATTTTTTGTAGTAAAATACTATTTGCGTTAGCTTTTATATATGATGTTTATGTTCATCAAATGGATGTCAAATCAAGATTTTAAAATTATAATAAATGAAGTGTTATATATAGAACAACCTCAAGGTTTTGTGCTTCATGGAAATGCAAAGAAAATAAGCAAGATGGTAAAATCTCTTTATGGTTTAAACACGCTTCGAAAAAGTGGCATGTAAAATTTTGATTATGTTATCTTGTCACACTGTTTTTGTCATAACAGTGCTGATAAATACGTATGTTCCAATTTTGGTAAAGACTTCGTTGTGATTGTATGCTTCTAAGTGGATGATATCTAAGGCGTTAGGGTGAGAAACCAGTGTGTTTTTGTCAGCCTCACTACACATGGAAAATAGAATCAAAGCTTAAAGACGTGGAATATAAAAAGTTTAATACTCCTTTTGGTATTGTTACTCATTCGCTAAAATTGAGGATAGAGCAGTTGCTCAACCTGAGTATGCTGGTGTAACTGGTATCAAATGTATGCTATGCATTATACCAGAACTGATATAGCATTTTCAATATGTGAGTTGAGCAGGTACGTACACATGTAATATAGGGATAGAGCATAGGAAGAAAATTGGGAGGATCTTAGGTTATCTCAAACTTCTGATGATAAAAAATTTTTGCAACAAAGGGGTAAATACACTTTGGTCCAATGTACTTTGGGCCAAGAGTGATTCGGCCCCCTATTCTTTAAAAAGTTTTACTAAAGTGACCTCTGCTCTTTGAAAGTGTGCACATTAGACGAGGCTATAACAAAGCCTGTTGTAATGCCATAACTACCCCTTCATACACCCAAAGTTTTCAAACCAAACCACTTCTTTTATTCCAGCCACCCACTCCCCCCAATCCACCCATAGACAAACAACCTACCCCCCCACCTCAACCCCAACCACCCAGTCTACACACACACACATGCAACATCCACCATAAACAGTGGTACAGCCACCTCGCATCCGCCCCTACATCCACTCACCACCTCATTGTCGTCCATGTTCCAATCTCCCATCACCGCACAGAAACACAAACCTATTCACAACACGCCTCCCCACCAACTCTACCTGCTCCTTTAGTCCGATTACCTTTCCCCGGCCCCTTAGCCCAACCACCTCTCCCTTGCCTTCTACCTTTTTTTTTTATCTTAGCCCTCCCTCTGTGCTCCTGTGGGGGGGGGGGATAGGCAGGTGATGCAGAGGGTGAGGGGTAGGAGGCAGGGCCCAACCCATAGTGGTGCTTTTCGAGCGATGGGTAGGGTGGGTGGGCATGTATGTGCGTGTTCAGTATGTCTGTAGGTATGGGTGTATGTATGTGTGATTGTGTGCTTGTAGTGATTTTGTGTATGTGTTCATGCAACTATGTGTATTTGATTGCATGTGTGTGGTGGTGGTGGTGGTAGGGGAGGGGAATGAGGAGGGGGCAAGGGAGGGTGGCAACCTGTAGAGTGTGTGTGTGTGTGTGGTGTGTACGTATGTGTTCAGTATGCGTGCAATGTGTATATGCGTGAGAGTGTGTGTGTGTGTGTGTGTGTGTGTGTGTGTGTGTGCGTGTGTGGGTTTATGTGCGCGCGCGTGTAGGTGACCGTGATTGTGTGTGTTTACTGTATATGTGTGTCTGATCGTGCAGTGTGTGTGTGTGTGTGTGTGTGTGTGTGTGTGATGGGGATAGGGGAGGGCAACCGCTGTGTGTATGGCTGTGTATGTGTGTGCAGGGTGCGGGTATTTATGGGTGATGAGGAAAGGAGGGACAACCATTGGGTGTGTGTGTGTGTGTGTGTGTGCAGGGTGCGGGTATTTGTGGGTGATGAGGGAAGGAGGGACAACCGTTGGGGGGGGGGTGTGTGTGTGTTTGGTGTTTGTATGTATGTTATAGAAAGCGTGTTTTGGTCTTTAAAGAGTTTCGAATAATTCGTGCCCAAAAGGTGTTTTAATTTGGATGGAAACCATCCGATGGGAACACTTTCAAGGAGTAGAGGTAGGTTTAGTACAATTTTTTAAAGAAGGGGGGGCCACATCACTGTCGCCAGAAAGTAGAGGGGGTCAAAGTGCATTTAACCCTTGCAACAAGTAGGCAACAATTCTCGAAGGATACTTAAATGCTTGTTGATTTACTAGCTTAGTTGAGAATACATCCACTGGTGGATGGCTTTTTAGTCCTGGTGGGGGTGCCATCTCTTGGATGTCCAAGAAGTACACATGCATTTCAGATTCCACATCGATGACATAATCCATTGCTCTGTCTGTAGAAGGGACAGAAGCAGAATAGATAAGGAACCTTTTACCTGATTTTGGTTATGGCCCAATTATATATGCCTCTCTATTTCATTCATTTGGTAATGTATCTACATTTTCTAGAGTATGCGGTGCTACCTATAATGGAAATTCCTGGCAAATAAACTTGAGACATGAGTATGCGAGACAGTGGATTCAAGGTGGTATCCTTACTATACTCTATGTGAGTCAAGTAAAAACTTGGCAACTCCTCTGACTAAAGGACTCTTTGTGGAGTTAATAAGATGCAATCAGATGGGACTGAGGTCTTTTACATGAGTTCAACACTAATCGTAAACTGACCTCACTCCATTATTGCTCATTTCTGAAGTTTAGTTGGTATAAAGAAGTCATTGAATGATCGTTTAACATTGGAATATGTGAGTCAATTCCCGTATTGTCCATATTCAAGGAGGTTGAGTGCAAATCTTAATGAAGTTCAGGTCCATAGGAAATGTGTCATCGTGATGAAGATGCAAGTTTCACCTACGAAGACATAGAAGTGGTGTCACTTCTCATATGAATTGTGGATTTGTTTCCGAGAAGGTTTTCTTAACTAGTTAAGCAAACGTCCATAAAAGCGCTGAATGAGATCAAATAATCTCAAAAAAGAAAGTTGACAATATTCTATGCATGGTACAACTTGTTATGTAACAAAAGTATCTGGTTACATAACGAGTTGCTAGACATTCGTTATGACAAGATTTAATTGCTAGACACATGTTAGAACACGGTATGGCTAAGGTATTTTAGAATTAACTTTATCATATTTTATTTACTCAGAGCGGGCGATTTCTGAGTTTGATTTAGAAAAATAGATTGAAGCTTGGTTTTTCATCTTGAATGTGGGTGTAAGTTTGGGTTTGAAGTAATTTCTTCTCACGAGAATTCTTGCGTCTGCACTGCATCTGGCACAAGCACGCATGTGGGCGAATGAACACATTGTTAGAATTTTTGAACCAAGTTAAGGTTTTTTTTAACACATGTGTCCCTTCTTTTCTGATTTTTCAAAATCTATTAATACATATTAAAATCTCACTTTTATGGAACAAAAATTTTAACGATTCCCTGTTCATTCTTTTTAAGAGAGATTTAGGAATTTTCAAGACCTTTGTTGGTTGAAATCCATAAGGCTTTGTATATTAGAAGTGTATATGTTTGCAACCTTCCAGTGAACTCCAAATTGGGTGGGAAAAAATAATGCTTCTAAGAAAATCTTAAACATGCCACACAGTCTTAGCAATTAAATTTTTTTTCTTGCCTTCCTATTTTCCAACAAAACTTATGGGCATGGTCACATCAATGGCGGGATCTGAGTTTAGCTGCAAAGATTTGGCAATAGAACTCAGTGATCCCTGAGTAGGTGAATTTCTTAATGAATCAAATGAACTTTATAAAAGTAAATTTAAGAAATTTTGCCAAGTGTTGCATCATCAATTAGCATGCGATGTGAGGGTATTCGGAAGGACTAGAACATAAGAATTAGCAACGATTATTATGCCTAATAAGACAAGATGCGAGTTGGGAGTTGGCCATCATTTGTCGGTATAAAGAGGGGGCTGAACAATGCAGGCGAAAACTTGGGGAAGGATGTACATTTAGGTCCGTCCTTCCTGCCATGAGGTGGTTTGACCTATTTCCTCTTATAGTTGTTTCTCTGTACTTAGGTAAATTTAGGGCCCTCTTCTAGGATTTATTCAGGGCATTTGAGTGTAGCCTCGATCATATTATCAGAGCCTTCCATCTCCTAACACCTCTTATAATCTTAAACATGGAATGTATTTTGGGTTGGGCATGTGGTACCATGGTTATGCAGTCCCCTTTCATTCAAGCAATAGAAGTTGGTGCACTGCCATTACCCAAAAGGTTGTGAAGCAGGGCCAGTAATGGACGGATTAGGCTCAGCTCTCTAGACTTGCTTTGGCTTAGGTTCATTCTTGCAATTCTCCTCTTTACGCCCTACTAACCTTGCAAAACATAATTTGGTTGGATCCTTTCATGCACCAAATGATGCTCTGTTACTTCAGATAGAAGTCCCACTAAAAGCACATATTAGGAGAGTTTTCTTGACATTTACTTCAACACGGATATGGCAAAGGTGCGCCATTTAATTGTAGTAATGTGACCACTGAAAAATGATTTTCTAGTTGAGTTGGCTATTAAACTAAGCATAAAAGTGGACTAGAATGGAAGACGAGGCCTGGCAGCTGACCCAAACAGATATGTTGCTAAGCCCACCCTTTTTGAGTGATACCTTAACCCAAGGTTTAATGATGAGTAATTTGCTATCAAGTATCCAAGGTTCAAGCTCTATAATCGCCCAAGGATCATCAACTCTAACATTATAGAGTGCTTTTTTTAGAGGCAAGGATTCATACTAGGACCATTTACTTGCCAAGAAACCTTACATGATTTGAAATGAAGGTTTGCTCCCAGACCACCTTACATGATCTGAGATGGAGGTTTACTCCCAAACCTGATGACTGTTGTCTCATATTTTGCACCCTGAACACCATGGATTATTTGGTGGGGATTAAACCAATTTGCCATCTGACGCAATAACCACTGTTAGTTAACGTGATCGAGGCCCAAATATCTAATTCAATAGATATAATTTAGGCTGAATTGCATCTTGCCAACTATGGTTTGAATAACTTTGCACATAAAACCTTATGGTTTCAATTTTGGCACTTAAAACCTTGACAGTTCAAATTTCAAAGAATTGCTGGACCCAAATTTAGCATGCCATCTGAACGAAGTGGATGTCTGTTTATGCTACTCACATACACTTTACATGGGGGCAAAGATGCCCTAACATATATTTTCATTTATAATTTTTTGTCTCTCTTTCTTTCTCTTTCTTTATCTCATTAACTTGTTTTTTTGTCATTTATTTTTTCTCTCCCCAACCCCCATCTCTTCATAACTAAAACTGTATTTATAGCTCCCACCACCCATCTCACCCAGAGCCACCAAACACCACCATTCCACCTAGCAATCACCACCACTCTTCACGACACCACCGCCCATGTCATCTATCACTCGATGCCTCGAAGATCGATCTCTAACATAATTTAATAGCGAAACTTTGTAAGTGGAGGATGGTGCTGAAGAAGAGGATGACCAGGAGGAGGACCATGGGGATCTCGATAGCATCGTTGGACTGGGGGAAGGGATGTTGCTGTGGCGCTTTGGGAAGGAGGAGGAGGCAGAAAAAATAAGGGGGTTGGGTTGTGCCATCGATGGAGGCGCTGGAGCAGGATGGGGGGATGATGGAGAGTATGGGTTAGGGAATGAGAGTAGGGGGTGGGGTTTAAGAAAGGTCTATGAGTGAGTGATGTGAAGGAAGGGGAAGGTAGGTTTAGCGATAAGAAGGAGGTGAAGCAGCTGAGGAGGGGTGTGGGGAAGGAGTGTGTTAGGCAGTGGGAGAGGGGGTAGGGTTTAAGAAGTGTGGGTGAGTGATGTGGATGAGGGGGAAGCTAGGAGTTAAGGAAGAGCCATTTGTGTGTGTGTGTGTGTGTGTTTTGTTTCCTTCCTGTTTAGAGTGGGAAAGAGTACAATCCTCGTAAAAGCCATAAGCGCGTTTTATTGAAAGTGGATCCGGACTTGAAGAAGTGGTTGTTTGGATTGGTAATTGTAGTGGTGCTAAGGGGTGGGTTTGCTGAAAGTGGTGGTGGGTTTGAAGAGGATGATGGTTTGGCTTGGTCGCATTAGTTGGGCAAAGGTGGTGGGTTTATTGAAGTGGTAGATATGAATACTGAATAACATGTTGTGATAATTGTTGTCTTGGTTGATGATGGTGGTAGTATTGGTAGTGGCTGTTGATCGATGAAGGATTGAGAATTAGTGGCAGGGTTGATGGTCGGTCTTTATGGCAAAGGGAGAAAGGAAAATTAAAAGGAATGGAAGGAGTAAAACAAGTTAAAGAAATTAAAAACAAAATATAAAAAGTACAATGAAAAACTGAATTTAGCCAATAAAATTTTTGCAGACATGTTTTCTTTGGGAAGATTTATCCCTATGTGATAGTCAAGTGCATGACACACTCAGACACTCATCAGTAATAAAGAATTATCAATTTCAAGTTTAATTTTTGTAATATAAAAATGTCAGGGGATTAGTTGCTTATTGAAACCACAGAGTTTTGTTTGCAAAAACAACCAACCATACGAATTTAAATGTCATTCATCCTATAATATTTTTTATTATTAAGGCTCAAGACCCTTATGGTGACGACTTTTTTCAATGTTTTGAAATCATTCTCTCATTCTCTTTTTTTAGTAGTGATTCTTTACATAATCTGAATATGAACTTATAATCAACTTTTAAGCCTACAACTCAATTCATTATCTCACTTCTATCTCTATCTATTAGTAACTCATATGTCTCTCACTTCTTCGATCTCTATCCATTAGTAACTACTAACTCTTCCCTTATGTGATCCTCCTCTTCTCCTTCTTGCAAATTAACTTGCACGTCCATTTACTTCTTTTGTTCTTACTTTCATTCATGTGAGTTTCTTTCTCTATCTTTTTCTTTTGTAAATATATGTTCTTAAATTTTCTTTTTTCACAATATGCATGTTGTTTTACGTTGCACACGTATTCACCAAAAACTAGTTTATGATCATTCGCCCGTGATCCTACTTTAACATAGTCTCTTGCATTGTAGTGGAACAGCGGTCCATATTTACCTAAATAAATGGGTTAAATACAAATTGTCCCCATAATATACGCATTTTTGTAGTTCAGTCCCTGTTATTGTAACTTTTGCAATAATGTCCCTCTACATTCCTAAAATCATTTCAAAACCGTTCCTTATTGTAACTTTCTTCTGAAAATACCCCTTTAAACTAAGCATGTGCAGTGCATGTGCATACAATAGGGGAAATAATGTCATGTCAGACACATACACTTAAACAAAATAAAAACTTTCTTTTTATTTGATAATTCTTACTTTAAAATTTTCTTTTATCCACCTTTTTTAGCCCTAAGCCCAGATTGGTGCTGGGTATTCTTATGGAGGTGTGTGGGTGAGAGAGGCGGTGAAGCTGTATGAAGATGATGATAGTGGTGCAGGAGCGATGCGACGTTATCTAGTGATGATGAAGGTGGTGCAGCGGTAGATGTGATGGTGGTGCAGAAGGTTCTAGTTGTGGTGCGATAGGTGGTTATTGTGGTGTGTTCGGCAGTGGTTTAGGGAGGGGGGAGGGGTGCGTAGGGGGTGATGATGTAGTGGTAATGTGCTCGGTGGCGGGTGTGATTGTGAAGGTGGGTAGTAATCGACAAGGATAAAATAAAGGGACCAAAGAGAGATCGTTGTTGACTGTGGCGGTGGAAGTTGGAGGTAATGATGGTGGATGTGGAAGCCAGTTATAACGGTGGTCGGTCATGGGAAGTGAAGGAGAAGAGAGAGTAGAAAGAAATGAAAAGAAGAGAGAGAATAAAAAACGAGATACACAGTCATCCCATATACACTGTTGCCAACACAAATAGTCATCATACAACGCCATCTATACATCGTTGCCACGCCATTACCCACTTCTGCCACTAAAGGACATAAAATTGGCACACCCAAATCAACCATTCCCAATAACACTTTTGTAGTGACTGCACCACATTACTCAAAACAGCGCAGTTGAGATCAGGATCTCTTGCTGTAACCATGGGTTACAACAGGGGTGTTGTATCGATTGTTGTGAGAGGGGGAAGAGAGAGAGAGAGGGTAACCATGGTTTGCGTCCCCCTCTCTCTCTTTCCCCTCTCACAACAATGGGGACAACACTCCTGCTGTAACCCATGGTTACATCAGGGATCCTGATCCGTGTAGTTGGTTTCGGTGGCCACTATTGCCGGCCATTAAACCCTTCACAAACTGACCACTGCCTAGGCTCCCATACCCACCACCTCTATTGCCATACCAACCTGCCAACCAAAATCATCATTGCCGTCTTCAACAACACCCACCGACCGTTGCAAGCAGACCCACCATCGCATCCCCACAACCATCAAACCTCACATATCACCACTCTCATAGAGTTACCTCGCTGCCGTCTCCTTCTATCGTCAACACTACCCAAGAATCTATCCCGAAACTAATAATGGTTAATATATTCAATATAATTACGCAATTTTTTGACAAAAAAATATTGTAGAGACAAGATTTGAAGATCTCAATTTCAGCAAAAGTTTCATAAGACGTGGTGCACATGCCATGGCTTGAACCTAAATGGAGTGAGAAAGATGATCTAGACTTGGAATTAAAAAAAGGAGTCGATAAAAGAAAATTTTAAAAAGGGCTAATTACACTTGTCCCTGAGGTTAGGGATAATTACAGTCAAGGACACAAAGTTTCAAAATATAACATTCGGTGACCAAACACTTTTTAAATGTATCAGACGTGTCCATCCGTTAGGGTTCTGTCCAAAAATTATACTTTTTTAATGATGTTAGCAATATGTATTTTTAAAATGACGATACTACCCCATTATATACAGAATAGTTTAAAAAATTTAAATTATGATTTTAAGCCTTAATTTAAACATTAGGGTTTCAAAACCCTAATTTACAAATTAGGGCTTCAAAACCCTAATTTGCAAATTAGGGTTTCAATCTGCAATTGCAAATTGGGGGGCGGGGGCGATGGAGTTGCTGGCATGGAATGAGGGAGTGGGGTTGCTGTGGGGGAGGAGAGAAGAGATGAAGGGGAAGAGTGATGTCGCCGGCGATAGGTTTCGGCGCCGGCAGGAGATTACACGTGGTGGCTTGGGGTGGCGGTGACGGGGTGACGAGGAAGGGGGAGGTAGACGGGGTGGGCGGTGACGGGGTGACGAGGAAGGGGGAGATAGGCGGGGTGCAGCGCTGGGGAAGGGGAGGAAGACGGGGTGGGCGGTGATAGGGTGACGAGGAAGGGGGAGGCAGGCGGGGTGCGGTGCTGGGGAAGGGGAAGGGGTGCGGCGCCGGGGTGGGTGACGGCGAAGGGGGATGCAGATGGGTCGGGGGGGTGGGGGGTTAAGAGTAAAGTAAAGTCTTTCTTTTCTTTTTTTTTATGAAGTAATGGCATTAAAAAAAAAAAAAGGTTCCAACTGAGGGGTAATACAGTCTTTTCATCAAAATCGTTAAGATTTTTAGAGTTCCGTTTGATCAACGGACATAAGTATAATTTGTCCAAATTATTATCCTTGCCTGTAATTACTCTAAAATTTGAAGGACATATGTGTAATTAGCTCTTTTTAAAACGAGTGAAGTGTAAATACGGATATTTTGCAGCACAATTTTGTATTTAAATCCTAAATAAATTTACGAATCCAAAGTCTCAAGGCGCGGGGTTAAAGATAGCCAATCCGTCAGCAGTGCGCGACGGTTAAGCACGCTTCACCAATATACAGCGGGGGTACAAAGCTCCGCCGTTTTCAGTTAAACCCTGCAAAATCTCAGCTCCAGCCATGGCCTCTCGACTTCCAAAGAAGAAACCAAAGAAGGCAAAACGCACGAGTGAAGAAGCCGAACAGCTCGATCAATTCGCGCTCCCCTCGAACTCGTCACTTGCCGGTACAAACGATCCGTTCTCGCTCTTCATTGGCTCAAACGAACTCGAAGGAGGTCAGTATCGCTCGTTTTGTTAAAGAAATTAGGTCATACTCCATCCTTTTCTTTGGATATTTTCGAAATTGACGTTTTGATTTCCTTAGGATAAATTCAGGGATTAAATAAGTCTTGCTCCAAAATCTATTATTGGGAGCTTTGCGAAGTCAAATTGGGAAAATTCAATGGAACGGAGGGATACATATGAGTAATTTTATTTTGTTAGGACTTCAATTGTTGCTTGATGTTTTTGAATTATGAGTGCAGGTTTTTTGTCGCTCGAAGAACTTGATGAATCGGAGTATGATTTTGGGATTCCGGAAAATAAGGGAAAGCGGAAACGGCAAGATGGTGGCGACAAGGGAAGTTCTGGTAGTGAAGGTGAAGAAGGTGGGAGTAAAGAGAAGGTTGAGGTGAAGATGAAGAAGAAGAAGAAGAAGAAGTTAAAGGGCAAGAGGAAGAAGAAGGCGGATAAAGATGGGGATGATGCGGAGTCGATTTCTGGTTAGTGATATACCTGGCTTCGCTTCGTTTTTTGTCTCCTTTGACTTTTTTGCTTATGTCTTAAATTATGAATAGGATACAAACATCAAAATATTGAAACGAACATAGATAGTAATTATGAATCAGATTAGTATTGTTTGACTAGTCAAACTAGCGCAAAACAGTTAGCAAAGTCAATGTCTTTTAAAAGTCAAAGGGGAAAAAATTGTGTAACGTGTTTGAAAATGTCTTGATTTTGAGGATCTGAGTTTGGTAGCATGCGCAATATCAATGCCACTGTAATTGTTTTCTGAATGTTTTGGTGGTTTAATTAACTCTGTGGTCAGTGCTAATATGTAATTTGATGGAGGTTTACATGTCAATGGCTTTCACCTTGTTTCATTGTTTGATTTCTATATTATGATCTTCGACTTCTTTATGAATTGCCTATTCTCTTGATTTCATGACCATATGTTCCGTATCAGTTCTGATGCCAAGGTGTATATTATATGATCTACTTCAATCATGACGCAATCTTTTTTTTTTTGGCTTTTATTTCTGCCAAAGTTCGTAATCTTAAGACACACACATTAGTGATTTGACCACTTGTCAATTTTTGGTCAACTTACCTACTTATACTGATTCAATCTTGTTACTGCTCTTATTGAAAGAAATGTCTTACAAGTAACTTTTATGGTAGTTACAAGTGGCAAGGATGATATTGAAGATAAAGCGGTTGATGAAGCGGATTATTACGCATGGAATGAACTGAGACTTCATCCCTTGCTCATGAAATCAATATATAGGCTCAAGTTCAAGGAACCGACACCGATACAGGGAGCCTGTGTTCCTGCAGCTGCTCATCAAGGAAAGGTGGGTTTAATGACATACAAGGTGTTACATCAAGTGATGACTATGTTGCGTGACGCTCATCTTGGTCAATCTGTATTACAGGATGTCTTTGGTGCCGCAGAGACGGGATCTGGGAAAACGCTTGCATTTGGTTTGCCTATTCTGCAACGTCTCTTAGATGAAAGAGAAAAAATTGACAGAATGATTGCTGAAGATAGAGAGGCAGATGCAAAAATTGCTCCAAGCAGCGTTCTGCGAGCCCTCATTATTACTCCTACCAGAGAGCTTGCACTTCAGGTATTTGGATCAGCTTTTTAATTGCCGCCCTATTTCTTATTCTGATTGCAGAAGAACTACCATAATCATAGTTGCTGGATGATTTGCAGTATTATACATTATTGTTGCAGTTTGGGTGAGAGATGGCCACAAAAGTCAGAAACTTATGCTACCTGATTTGAAATATGGCTCGTCACATCTTTATGTGGCAGAAAAAACAGCATGCCTGCATTAATATGTTGTTTCATAAGCTGACATTCAAAAGGCAATCTTGATTCTTCATAAGGAAAAAAAAATGAGCTGACATTTGATGGTCAGAATTGATTCCACAAAGGGAAAACAAACCAACTAATTTATATGAATATTCTTTCAAAGGAATTTTTTCTGTTGCATTATCTTGATATTTTGGAAACTCAAGAAAGATTAATTATTTTCATAACTGGCTGAAACCTTCCTGGTTACACTTAAGACTTTTACCTCCAGAAGTAATTTAAACAAAGTAATCAGGTCTGCTGCTAATATTTGCAAGGTCAATATGCCAATAAAAGAGGTACATGGAATTTTATGGATGCTTGTCCCTATTTTTTCTCTTTTGCTTTCCTGATCAGGTATGTAGAGATACTGCTGCTTTCATCACATATCTGCAGATTGATGAATGCAAATTCTTTTTCAGGTAACTGATCATCTTAAGGAAATAGCGAAAGGTACCAATGTTAGGGTGGTTCCCATTGTTGGTGGGATATCAACTCTGAAGCAGGAAAGACTAATGAAAGCAAGGCCGGAGATTGTTGTTGGAACTCCAGGGAGGTTATGGGAACTTATATCAGGTGGAGAAGCTCACCTTGTTGAGGTTAGTGCTGATGCATGTTGTCCATTGAACGCATGAAGGAGTTAGCATGATCCTTCACTTATAACGAAAAGGTAGGCTTCACGAAAGCTTAAGCTGTCAAGGGTTACTTTTCCCAGGCTTCCACGAGGAGTAGAGTAAGATTGGCTTAGTCTTTCCTTAATCACGGCCTTCTTGTCCGCAGGAGTAGGAACTGAAAGGGGCCCTTCCTAGTATGGAAGATATTTCAGTTCCCCCCCTCCTCCTCGTCCTCCTTCTCCTCTTCTTACTTTGTAGGGCCACGCCGGGCCACTACAAGCAGCAGTCCCTAGCTCATAAGCCCCCTCACCAATAAGTTCCACGCCGGCCATCCCCTCAATGGGTTTCAGTAGGGGCCGTGTTGTGCAGCAGGAAAATGTTCCTGCATGATTGTCTCCTCAGGAGACTCAAAGCGGATACCTAGCTTTGCTGAGACTACCTGATGCAGGACCGCGCAACAATCTCCCCCCAAAACTTAAGCTGTTAAGAATGATGCAACTAATCCCCGCAAGGTTTAGTTTTCACAGGCTTCTTGTCTGATAACTTCCCCTTACTTGAGCCTGTGCCTAGACCTCCCCACGGCAACGGATCCCAGCCCTTAGGCCACCTTATCAGCAGGAACAATGTTCCTGCAGTACGGGGAATGCCACCATAGTTTCCAGTTATCTTACAAGATGATAGGCTACGGTGCAGACATAAAATGATCCAGTTAGCATGCATATCTATATCGGAATATTGCAAGTTATATGGCTGTCATTAGGGTTACTAATGTTTCTGCTGATAAGGTGGATGCCACCTTAGTTGCCAGTATCTTACAATACGATACACTACAGTGCAGACATAAAATGATCCAGTAGCATGCATATCTATATTGGCATATTGCAAGTTATGTAGCTGCCTTCTTTGCGTAATTTGGGGATTTCACTTCCACAGTTTCTAGACTATGTACTTGGGAGAAAATGCACTTCACCCCTTTATTATACAGGATGTTTAAATATACCCATCAACTTCAAAAAAAGGGTACTAAACATCCCTCCACTCGCTTAAAATGTGCACATTAAATGGAAAATGTCCAACTTACTGGCGCGTGAGTAACACGCAAAGTTTGACTATGAAACTATGTTGTGAAAGTCATTCTTCTTCTTCTTCTCCTCCTCCTCCTCCTCCTCTTTTCAACATCACCAGACAGTTTCACCGCCGCATCCAATTCGCCATCACTTCCAAACACAATCACTGCACCATCCACAACAACCACCAATATCGTTGAAACATAACCCAGATTAAAAACATAACCATCACCATCGCTGCTCATCAATATACATGTGATGATAACGTGTTATACATATTCATTGATTTCATCAGGACGTCTTCAATTCCTGTTGATAGCATCTCTGCATTCTGGTAATTTGTTGGCTTGTGTAAAACAAGTTCGTTCTGAAAGTGGGGTTTCAGTCGAGGTAGTTGAGAAGAGATTGGTGAGATGAGAGGCGTCTTTAGGATGTTTAGGTGCCGTAGCTGAATAGAGTGCGCGTGACAAATTTGGGAGGTTTGTGGGGTTAAGAGTTTCTGGGAGCAGTGGGGTTAAGTGGCATGGAGAGAGGTGGGAGTTCGTACAATAATGTTTAGGCCAGAGGATGTGGTTGAAAGAGTTGTAGTTGGAGTTGGACGGTCATTGATGATGATGAGGCTGGTTCGATGGATATGGATGTGGTGTCTGAGTCAATCTGTGCTGGAGTGGGTGAGGTAGTTGATTGGAAATTGTAGGGGTTTTGTTGGCGTGGGGAAGGGACGTATAGGGTGAGTGGGATCGATCTGAGAGATCAAATGGAGAAAGTGAAAAGGAGAGAGCAACGAGTTTACTTAGTTTATAATCCCTTAACGGGGTTGCTGTCCCACTGATTTGTTGCTGCAAAGTTGCAATGGAATCAAGTGCATTTTCAAAAGACATGGTATTCAACCACGATGGTAGGGGGAGATTCAGGTGAAAATTGGGGGTGGCAGTGGATATGGTTGGTGGCTGTGGCGGTGGGCGTGGATGACAGGAAAGTCAGTGGAATGCAGTGCATGGCTGATTGTAGTGGGGGTGGCAATAAACGTGGGTGGAGGTTGCGGCGAAGGGGGTACCAGTGGATCGAGGTGTGTGGTAGCTGGGGCATTGGGGGTGGCTGTGGATCAGGGTTGGTAGCGGCGGGGTGGATGTGGCTGTGGATAGCAGAATGGATGTAAATCGCAAATTTTGCATAGTAAAAGGGGGTTAACTGCATTTTCCTCTTGTGCTTATTACGAACTGGAAAAACTGGTCTCTGACTTAGACAACGTATGCGAGGCATTAGGCTAGGTAAAATGCAAGATGATTTATCTTTCAATACTCAAAGTTTTTCTAATGTTTATACATAATTCTCTGTAACTTAAGAATATTGATTATTGTTTTATGATGCACGGTATGGGACGGTACCTGATAGACAAAACTGGGGTTACTATACATGATACATATCTCGATTTGACTACTACCACCTACTGACATCATGCATGTCCAACTGCATTACAACCTTCATTTCACTTCTGCCTCCAGAAGTTGCATTGCGCTAGCACCTCTAAACACTTCGTCCGTTTTATTTCCACACCCCCCCCCCCCCTCACCCTTCTCTCTTTGGTGGTTGGGGGCTAGAGGCTACCTGCTGAACACCATGCCGCTTAGCTGTAAACCCCCTTTGTCCCGACTATTGTTGCAGCTATAGATTTATGTCTAGCATCCCCACACTTTACTCCTTGATAATCTTAAAAAAACTTTACCTAATTTGATAAGGAACTGAAGCTTCAACTAGTCTCCAACTGTATCTTGTGGGAATAAGCTTAAGTCGGTTCCTTTTTCAGGTGCATTTCTTTAATTCTAGAATTGGATTCCTTATTGTTTAAGTGCAATTGTTTCGTGACAGCAAATTGACATTTGGCTTTGCAGCTACATTCTTTGTCTTTCTTTGTGCTGGATGAGGCTGATCGCATGATCGAAAATGGTCATTTTCATGAGTTGCAGTCCATTATTGACATGCTTCCGGTGAATAGCGGATCACTTGATGGACATTCTCAGAATACACAAAATTGTGTTACAGTTTCGAACTTCCAAAGAAAGAAAAGGCAAACGCTGGTGTTTTCTGCAACTATTGCCCTATCTGCTGATTTTCGTAAGAAGCTAAAGGGTGGATCACTAAAATCAAAGCCAAATGATGGACTTAATTCAATAGAAACTCTTTCTGAACGAGCAGGAATGAAAGCCAATGCCGCCATTGTTGATCTGACAAACACGTCAATTGTGGCACGTAGACTTGAGGAGTCTTTTATCCAGTATGTACTTTTTTTTCATCTGAATGATGAATTTAGCTTATGTGAGATGACAGCATCATATTTGAATTCTTTGTTCATTATGATATTGCTCAGGCATCAAACTAGTTGCGCTTTTCTGGTTGTTTTGTCAATGTACCTTCTTTTTGTATCTTTTTAGTATTGATTTTTGAGACACTGTTTGGTACCCTTCATGCTTACCATAGAAAATTAAAAACTGAATGTATCCCTCAATAGGCTTTAAAAAAGATGCGGCTCATAGCAAATAATTTTAGCTGCTTTCCTTCTTGTACATCCTCAGTATTGGGTATCTTCAAAATCCTTGTCGTGTAAGGTTCGCTTCCAGATTCTTGATCCTGAATATGTTTCATTCACTCTCATGTTTCATGTATGTTTGGTAACATTACTTACATTTACAATAGGATGACCATACAATATATTGACCTTGATTTGAGTTGTTTTTGGACAGAAACGTGCATTCCTTCTTTTGATGTCCAATGATTGGTGTAATCACTTCAATGCGATGTACTTACGCAAAATAACTTACAGATGCAGGGAAGAGGATAAAGATGCCTTTCTGTATTATATATTAAGTGTTCATGGACAAGGTCGCACGATTGTCTTCTGTACATCGATTGCAGCTTTACGTCATGTCTCTTCCCTTCTGGTTACTCTTGGCATCAAGGTTTGCACCCTTCATGCCCAGATGCAGCAGCGAGCTCGTCTGAAGGTTTGCTTCTCCTCCTTTATAATTGATGTCGGCCATAATTATGTCACTACTATCAATTAAAAGTTGCAATTAAGAGTGTGAAACAGTGTCAAAGTTGTGCAGCCTGCGCCATTCGTGTTGTGTTTAATGAGAATATAGAGTCAGAAACTCTCCCTTCTCTTTAGTATCCCAGCCCCTTTTCCAATTCTCTATTGTTACGAGTATTAAATCTGGTTTGCTCAATAGATTTCCAATTTCCGCAAATTTGGATTTTCTAACTTAAGCTGAATCCACCAACATCTCTTTGAGTGAATAGTATCCGGCTGGTGATGATGGTTTTTAGTGGATTTTAGACGAGTGCCCTGCACTCCTCGATACTTTTTAATTATCTGGACATGGAAGAGTTTTGTGACGGACGCTAATGTCTATGCTTACGGTCTCTGCTCTAAAGATGGAGGGTAGGATCATGCTTGGATCTAGATCTGTCTTCGATGCAATGCGATCTCAGAATCTGAGGTTCGTTGTTTACTGGTCATGGGTAATGAAAATGACGGTCGGGTTGCTCTTGCCAATCAGGCTGTCATCGCCTTTGCTACTTCTGATGAAACTGATGTTCCCCAGAAGGTGGATGTGCCAGAACTGGGGATTGGGGGTCTGTAGAGGATGGGGAATCTATGGAACATGATTTGGTCATCTACAGATCTGCAGATGAGGGTCACAGCAGCTCTATGTGCTTGGGTTGGAACATGATTTTATTGGCAGTAAATGGGATCTCATTTGGAGTCGAATCAGCTGTGGCCATGTTGGATGCTACTAGCTTTGTAAAGGCTTACCCATGAATCCAATGGATCAGTGTTCTACTACGTAATATCAAGGTAAACCTTCCATCAGATGAGCGTGATGTAGGTGATCCGACATTCCTAGCAGGCGCCATGAGCATAGTTGCTGGTTTTCAGTCTTTCATGTCTATGGTCTTGTGAGTTGTTACTTAAAATGTGGATGTGGACATTCCACTCCTTGAGAGTGTTTTTAGGTGGTGAAATTTTATCTTATGGATCTATAGCTTGTGGGGCTTTGCCTTTGATTCCTAATGGAAAATTTGGTAAGGTCCTGTTTATAGAATTTTCTTTTGGGGCAACATTGTTCTTTTGGCCCTTCAAATCACCCAGACATGGTTTCAGTAAAAGATATATATCTGGATGATGGTGGTGCTTCTGCTATTGGAGGTCAGGCCGGAATTCATATACCAGGACTTGTTATCCTCTTAATTTGATTTGCTTTAGTTCAACTGAGCACACGTGGCTGGAGGTAGCCTTTTTGATGTAAGCTCATGACAAGTTAGTTGCTGGTATTTCTATCTCTTGTTCCGGTAGCAAGTTTACCTTATTTTCATTGTTGGAGCCCTTACATGTAGCCCTGGGTGTCCTTTATATCAAGTTTACCTTGTTCGAGCCCTTAGATTAGCCTTTTGCAATCTTTTCTTTTGCTCTTAATGCAAAACATACTACGAAAGAGAATATTTTCGTAGGCAAATTCATAGATAGTCTCTTCATTTTCAAATGCCAATTTTTTCGAGTTCATAGCTATCATTTTCTTGCGTCTTAAACATTGAGGAGACGTGTAACTATCTGTGTGGATGACTGCACTGTATTCAACTCTTTGGCCTCAAGTTTGTGTAGAGTGTCATTCCAAGACATGATAAATTCTTTTTTGAACACATCCCTGAATCCCTTATTTGGGTATTACCTGATTTGATTCTTTCGGTGAACTTCAAGAAGAACAGGCATTAGATTGTTGGAAACAAGTTTATATTATCTCAAAGAGAAAGCATGTTAATCATATGACTTGTAATTGAACTATATACTCAGAAGAAGTTGAGGTCATTCTGCTTAAAAGTGAACGTATATATTAGTCAGAGGGGTATTGCTTCTCAAGTCATAAGTCCAGCATGTATTAAAGAATTTTGTGCACAAAGCCTAATTGCCAGAACCATCATCACCGTGGCACCACCAACCACTCAATCTCATGTTGCTGCCACTCCCACCGCGATGGATGCCATCATTACCATACGATCATTACCACCTTCAGCAACATTGCCAGCACCATCACCACCATGACCACTGGAGCCATCGCCGCCATGTCTACCGCATGCCATTACTACCGCTACATCTACCACTTCCATCACCACCACCACTACTTCATGCTGCCATAATTCCTTTTCCACTGTTGTCAGCAAATAAGCATCACACAACCAGAACCATCACCTCCACAACCACCACCACCGACCATTGCCACCATCTCCCATCCCACAGCCATAACCACCAAATGCCACCATCATTAGTTTGGCTTTAGAAGAAACACTATACTTCTACTACGTACAAATAAATTCAAAGAATTAGAAAATGTAAACTGATTTTATTTTAAATTTCAGTTTTTCTTCTGGAGGAAAACAGATCGATTGCTCAAGTTTCAGACAGCTTATTACTTTTCATTGCTAGGACCTCAGCAGCTTAAACTTTATTTTGCTACAAATTTAGCACTTACATTGCACTAGTATTAATCACATCCCAAGTTTGAATAGCTTCATCTTGTCTATGTTTTAAACATACATAGGCCTTGTATTGCTTACTGTGCCTCTATTGCATTTTGCTCCAACCCCCTATGTTATTGCAGGCAATTGACCGTTTTCGTGGAGATGAGAATGGAAAGCTTCTTGCTACTGATGTTGCTGCAAGAGGCCTTGACATTCCTGGTGTCCGAACTGTAGTTCATTATCAACTTCCTCATGCAGCAGAGGTATGCTTATATCCTTTTATTTTCCTTTCTGTTTCTGCTTTGGCTACAACTTCCACAATAAACTAAAAATGTCCGTTGCTAGGTTTATGTTCATAGAAGTGGAAGAACTGCTAGAGCCTCTGCTGATGGGTGCAGTATTGCTCTAATCTCGCCAAATGATACTTCGAAGTTTGCTGCTTTGTGCAAATCATTCTCAAAGGTAATGTTTCGTGAAGATATTAAACACTCTTATACCGATGCATGCTCGGGTACCAAAAGAGAGTATTGTGGAGGCTTGGTCTTGAATTCCATGTTTTATGCTCCTTTTGGCCCATTATTTAGAAATTTTCTCCATAATATCAACAAGGGCCATTGGCCTTTCTTCACGAGTAAGTCTCAAAATGTTTGCTAAATGCCTAAAATTCCTAGTTATGTGAGGCACCAAGGCCACTTACTAAATCTAATACTCGGCCCCGCTTCTGAGTTTTGACTGTCCCCTTTAAAGGCATAAAGCGAAGTGGACTTGCCTCAAGAAGTGGAGGTAAAATCCCCCATGCCCATCAGCCAACAGCATTGTCCTACATAAGTCCAACATCTAAGGCTCCCATTCGCTGCCTGGTCTTTCCTCTACTTCTGCAGTTTTCAGCTTATCATTTTGGTTCCCGAAAACAAAGGTTATTTCTTACTGTTAAGATCCGTCCTTGGTTTTAACGAGAGTTACTTAATACCCCTTCCCCCTTAGCGTCACGCGTATTTGTACTTGCGACCGGAAATATGATATTTTGGCCTACTGACTCCAAATCTAGCAAACCATAAATGTTGTTTACCGAATTTTAGCCAAGTGGTGTTTTATCTTAATTTATGCGAGTAAGTTATGTAGAAGTAGCCCAAAGTTGTGCATTCTGTCTTCTTCCTCTCACCTTTCTTGTCAAGCAAACACATTTATACATAAATCTCTGAAATATCACTGTGAAATTGCGATCAAATACCCTCCACGTGCTGCATACCTAGACTTCCACATAACACGTACCGAAGCAAACCCTGAATTAGGCAACAATGGTTTTAACTGGTCCTTTTGCTGTCAATCTGTCTCCTGCCTCTCAATCTTCTGCATTCCTGATTATCAGAAAATTGAGCAAGATCAAGCCTTAAGTTGTGCATGCTTGAAACTTGCCTCTGATGTTATTTGCAGGAAAGTTTCCAGCAATTTCCTGTAGAGACCTCATACATGCCAGAGGTTTTTAGAAGGTTATCTCTTGCACGTCAAATAGACAAGATTGAAAGGAAAGCATCCCAGGTAATGATGCCTATCATTTAAATGACAACATTACTATTACCTACAGATTGCTAGCAGAGTTGTTAAATTCAATGTCTTTTAAGCATTACTGGTTTGATTGACGGCAATAGTTCTAGGCTTCTTGCATACTCTGAACATGTCAGCCATTTGTGATGGATGCTATGTTACATGGACTCGGTACGAGTGTCCGGATCGGATACGTGTCCAAGTGTCGGACTCGTCTAATTTTGAAAACGCAGGACACGGGGACATGGCAAAATGTTCATATTTGTTATTGCTTTTTAGTTATTTCGAAGGCAAAAAAGTGTTTTATGTGATACATTTGGTTTTCACTGACAACTTGTCTTGTGTCAAAGCAATAACTAATTAAACAAAAGACTATAAGATATTATCATCATGGCATATCCTATGAGATGTGTCCGACACATATCCCATACCCATGTTCAAGTGTCGAGTGTCCGACACGGGTACTTCACGGAAACCGAAGAGTCCATGTAACATAGGATATATGGTATCACTGCCAGCCTAAAAACTAGCAATGTATGTGGGTGTGGGTGTCAGTGCGACCTTTTAACTCTCCTGACTTTCTATTCCTGCAGCACAAGAATCCTTGCCATTTGGTCAATTGCATTTTGCATTTTATCATCATATTTTTTGCATTTATTGTATTAGCACTTCAAATCTACAGTACAACTTCATAGCTAGAGATGTCGTAGCTACTGTCAATCGATAAGCATACACCGACTGTCTTATAACTATCTGTATACTCAACATCAACAATAAGTAGAGGAGAAACTCTTGCATACTTCCTAGTTTGTTGACCCAGTTTCATCGATGTTTTTCCTCCTTTTATTTCTCTCTACTCAAAAGAACAAGAATGGGAAGAAGTGGAGACCTTGGCAAGCAAGAACAGGCAATAAATTTAGAGAATTCTAGAAAATGTGAATTTTCAATTTTGAAAACTTTCAACTTGCTAATTAGAGTTCTGCACCAAATTCGTTGGAGGTTTACAAACATACTTTTGTTTTTTGTATTCTACTTGTAAAATTTGCTTTTGATTCCATAGCCTGTTTGATTTTTACACATTTTTTACCATTTGGCAATGCTGCTAACTATCTGGCAACACATTATTCCTTCGATGATATATGGCTTGCTACATTTCATTTATCCTCAAGTTACTTCTTTCCAGGAAAACGCAAACAAAAGGTGGTTTGAACGAAACGCCGAGTCAGTTGAATTAGTTGTAGAAGATGAAGACAGTGAGGAGGAAAGAGTTAATAGACATAAGAAAAAGAAAGCCAGCTCTATCCATCTAAACAAATTGCAGCAGGTTTTGTGTGACCTTCAGTTATTTCCTCTGTAGAACATAATTGTACTTGTTTGACGGAATTCTCATTAAATATAAACTGCAGGAGCTGAACCTACTACTTTCAAGGCCATTGCAACCCAAGACATTGTCACATCGCTATTTGGCAGGGGTAACTGCCTGCACGTCTAAGTTTATAGTAGTTACTGGGAGCGTCTATTGCACACTACATTATGCTTGTCCACACATTATCGTTTTGCACACCACATTACGCTTTACACATTATCTTTGTGAAGTCAAAAATACCCGCTTATGTCAACACCCCTAAATGAGATATAGTCTGTTCCAAAATAGGCTTTTACTTGCGTGGATCATACTACTAATATTCCCTAGTGCACACTTATATTTCGAAGGACCAGGTTTGTTTAGAGCCTTAACCTTGGCTAAAACCCGTGGTTAGTGAAAGTAATGCTTTGTTCTGTCCTATCTCATCCCGCCGTCGGCAGCTAGCAACCACCACAACCAACACTCATCAGTAGCTTTATAGAAGTGACTGAATAGAATGAATAAACCATACAATATTTGCTTAAGATGAATGGTAATGTGAACTTGGATCCTTCATGCCAAATCTTCTTTAAATTGCCCTCTTGAGTGAATTGAATCACTAAGTTGGGCATCATTACTTCTTTGTCCCCTTAATCTGTTCTTTATGATGCAAATTTGTTAGACAAGATTGTCTTTGAATTTTCAGTGACCATTCAATCCTAGACAATGATTTGTTTATGAGCATTGCAATTTGCTGTGATGGATTCAATTGTGAGGGAGTAATAATGATTGCCGGTACCAGTGGATTTGGCTGGTTGATGGTGTTGCTGTCTTGGCGGAGAATAGTAGTTCAAGAGAGGAAAAGGCTTTGGTACTTGGGGCCTTAGTTGCAGGAAACTCCTAATATGGTGACGTTTCTCTCTCGGAAATTCACTTTTGCGATCCCAAGTTGGGAGCTCCATGGGATCTCGTCTCAAGCTATATATGGGAACTCGATCCCGTTAGCTGGATAGAGATGCACGGAACAAGTGAGAGAGTACCTAAAAATCAAGCCCTTTTCAACTCAATTCGTCGTTTCTCTCTTCTTTTAAGTCCTTAAGGCCTCCTTATATGTTGTTGTTGGCTATGTAAACTATACTAAACAAATGATAATACTCCTTATGCATTTATTTATTCAAGCTGCTCCCAACCTCAAATTCTTCTTGGTGCTTACGCTCCCCCGTTTCTGCTCCCACCCCCGCCCCCGCTTTGTGCAACTAAGCTTGGGGCATGTCATGGTGGTTGTTTACCATGAAGGAGGCGACTGGAGGTGTAACTTAATTATTACGGTTGGTGGTCACCGATGGTAGAGGAAGAAGAGAGAGAAGGGGTAACTAGGGTTTTCTGAGGGGTACTTTTGCAACATGAAAAGTAAGACATTTTCGCCCACAAAGTTGGATGGGGAAATTTGTCCGTATGAAAGAGAATGCATTTGATAAGGGTATGGACAAGCATAATCCGGTGTGGTTATAGACACCCCTAGTTATTACATTTCCTATTACTCTTTCAGTCTATTTTTCCTTCATGTGATGCACTTCAACTCGCTCACTTGTTGATGTATCGGACTGTATTTTACTGGAAAAGCAAATACACGTCGTTTCTGTCTTTGGACTTAAATCAATACAATTTGAGGGAAAGGGAATAAGCGGAAGTTATAAATAACTTCTTAATCATAAACTTGTGACCCTAGCCTACCCTTACTGACATGAACGGTGTAAGCATCATAGGCTTATTCGCCGGTCAGCATGACAGGCTTCTAGGGTGATAATTGAAAGGAGATCATATGAGACGTTTGCTGCAGCTGGGGTCTGACATAGACATCTGAAGTAATGAAGGTGGATAAGAAGAAGCATGTCTCAACATGGACTTCTTGGTCCTTATATTTATTATGCTATTTAGAGGAAGGCTTTAGTTTAATTCTGGTGATTGCCTTGAACAGGGTAATGATGGGTCAAGGAGATCATACCCGATACTGAAAACATGTTGTTCAGTATTCCTACTATGTCATGCAGCATCAGATCATCATAGATCCTTCAGCTGTGTTAGGCTAGATTCCTGATGGGCTGTTAACTATTTCAGCCCATGTGAGACCTATGCTTTTGGGTTTTTTCTTTTTCTTCTATTTTGATTTGGCTTAAGAACAATTATTAAATGCTGCTACTTATACGATACGTAGCTCATATCTTGGTTTAGAGAGATAGAGGGAGAGATATATATTTACAAATTGGGAGAGGCTATTACCACCTCCTAATATGCTTATTCCACCCCCTCATTTGTTGCTAGAAGATCAATAATCATGATCAAAGTGCATTTTAAGCAACAAAAGTGGGGTGAAAAAGTATATAAGGAGGTGGTAATAGCATATATATATATGCACGTATTTAATTTATTCGGAGCTATTAGAGCGGGATCCACTTTGGGACGGAACGATTCGAACCTCTGAATAGCGGGACCAAAACCCGTTGTCAGGGCCAACTATACTGAATCCTTTATTATTTTATCATAATAAATAAATTACTTCATCTTGGGTAGATAGCGGGAATCGAGCCCGCGTCTTGTGTGTGTGTGTATACATATACATATACATAGAGAGAGAGAAAGTTGATGTCAGATTGGTCGATAGATCGAGAGAGTTGTTGATGTCAGGTTTGTCGATAGATCAGTTTTGTATCCCGTTTTTGCACAGGTGTCTTGCAACCCTCTAATCAGGTAGGCTCAAGGATATGACAATTTAGTGAATGACGGTTGCTTATATAGCTTTTATTAGAAGAGTCTAATTTTTTTGCTATATCCCTTCCGTGTTAGATTGTTATATGGTCAAAATTGAGCAATGCAACTCCAATATGGTGACTCATACTAGTTTGCAGCTTCCGCTTCTCTCAGTCTGTATGTCATTTAGAAATATTGGTTGATACACAACAGATTCTTCTATATACTCTTCTACATACTCTTCTGCCGTTCAGAATATTTCACATGGACTAGTGTGACAGATGATTGCCCTGTTCCTTTTGCTTTGGTTTACCAGGTTAGTTGTAGACTAAATGGTCTATAAGGCCCAGCACTTGACCTGTAATACTCGGATGATTTTTACCTAATGCATGTATGACTTGCATGAAAGCAGTATACTATTTTCCCTTTACAAATTTTCAAGCAAGTTGGGTTACTATTTTTAACACAATGTTTTCACCATAGACTTATCTTTCCAGGCTGGTATTTCACCCCTCCTTCAAAGCCAATTTGAAGAAATGGCTAGGGAGAAGAAGGTCGAAATGAAGAACTCTACAGAAGTCAAAAGAAGCAAATTGGTTGTCATAGGTCACGATCGTGTGGAACCACTTGAAGCACTTCGAAGTGCGGGTCATGAGGTAATGACATTGAGAATTACATGTACAAACAGTACATCTAATTTAAACTTTACTTTCTGCTTCTAACACATAATCTTAATTTATTTTGGTTGTCCTGAATCATAATCGTCTGTCTTTAGAAAATCAAAGGCATGTTCAGGTAGCTATTTGTTTCTATTGAGGCTTCCCTCTCATTTTTGCTCGCACATCCTCAGGTGTTCATGGATATGAAAGGGGCCACAGAGAGGCGAAAACATTTAGATAACCTGAGGAGAAAGAGGAAAGAGGAGAAAAAACGTATGCGTTCTCTCTTGTTCCTCCCCACCTTCATCCCCCTCCCCAATTGCCCGCGTTGGATTCTTCCACTATGTGCTCTCGTCCCCACTTTCTTTTCCTTCTCAGAATTGAAGCTTCTCTTATTTTGACTCACGCAGGTTTGCATGATCAGCGGCGAAAGCTGAGGAAAAAGCTAAAAGGGAAACTTTGAAGGCAAAACATAAACCTGCTGAGGTTCTTACATGCAGACATTTCTAATGAGAAAGCATAATTTAGAATTAGCACTTTTGGAAGAGCGCAATTTTGGAATCATAAGTTCATTTCGTTGGGGGCGGGGTGGGGGCTGTATGTATGTTTTTAGAAGGATGTAAAATTAAACGGATGCTGCTAGTTCCGCACTCTAGCAGTATTTTATCTTCGCGTTTTCAAATTGCCCGTCTGTCTTCTCCTGCCCATCTCTCTCAGGGTCTAGACCATATCAGCCGTCATATTAGTATATCCCCATAGGCAGCGAAGGGAAATTCTGCTGGACTCAGATTTCGTGGGATTGGAATGTCTTTTCTCTTGAAACTTCCAGAATCTTCATAGCCGTAGCTTCCTCTTCTCACAAGATGCTTTAATTCCTGGCATCCATCCCTTACCCAGTCAACGATTTCCACGAAATCACCATGCTCGTCCCCGTCCAATAACTGATTTTTAACTTCAGTCATGTAATCGATTCATGGTGTTTGAACTTCTTTCTTTGGCAGCGATGTAGAAACTTTGTACTTCTAGAGGAAAAATACAATGGCGGACTGGTGTGAAATCTCTCTTGACTGTATAAAGACCCTAAGAAAGTAGAATGTTGGTGAATTCTTGATGAATTGGATGAGAGACGTAAGAAGGAAAATAGAAAGTTGAATAGCAGAAAGTGGAATGCGTGGACTAAACCTGTTATTTTCTGGCCCAGTGACTCCCTCATCCTTCCCTATGTTTAGATTCACCGTACTTTTATCTGAATTATTGGGTTCCTTGCTTCATTTGTCCAAGTTAAGAGGAGTAGTAAAGCAATCATGGGAACTCCATGCTAGCTTATAATAAAAATACAAACGCCGAAAAATGTAAATGTCACTAAACAAACCTAGCGACTTTCTTTCCCAGCCCGCAAGAAAAATAAATTTTGCGTCGCAAGATTACTCAAGAAACTTTGAAACTAAAGTACTTCGCTTTTGTTGCCAAGGGGTGATAAATCAGTGTAAATTAGCGGGAAAAAGCGTGGATTTAAGCTCGTACAATAAATAATGATCATTCCTCTCGAAAGTGTAAGGACATAGAATATTATGTGCAACAACAATGACAGGTACACAACCTGAGAGTTGAATCTCTGAATTTCTTAATTGATTATGATAACTTATCTTCAACAAGTTGATTATTAAACTTGTCATCAGGACGTGAGTTCTCAATAAAATTCAATAAAGAACAGAAATTATATTTGTCCTTTAAAGTGCAGTCAATGTACGGTTTAAGCAGCGCTAAGTTTGCTGATTCAAAAGCAGAATCCCAAGACAACAATAATATATATCAGGTGGCTGTTGCGAATCTGAATTAAATACTGCACCACTCTGTCTTTCAGCAGTACGCCAGCCCTAGATGAGGAGGTGATGATCCCCTTTGCCTTTTGATCTAGTAACTCTGTGTTCCACCTTTTTTTAAAAAAAATTATTTTTATCTTCATAAGAAGATATGATCAAATCAATAATCACTTTGTCATACTGACAGTTTTATTCAAAGACGCAAGGTGGAGCCTATTTCTAATGTCAAAGTATATATGCAATTTACCCAAAGTAACTGCTGAGACAACAACTAGAATTACTACGGAATTAAGGTTGAAGTTTGAATAACAACATTAACTTGGAAGTAATGGGCGTGCTTAAAAGGCCATTTCACTCTAACATTCTTTCACTTGATGAATAGAGTTAATTGCGTTTATGTCTCTGAGGTTAGTGTATAATTGAAGTCATGTAAAGTATGGTTTCGAAAGTGTTCGAACTTCTGTGTTACACTTCCTCTCTATATTTGATGGCGATTCGTGACGATGAATCAGGGACACGTGGAAGAAAAGGATTTGGAACTCATAATTCCGTGCAATTAGCAAGCCCCAACCCTAGAAAGAGAGTACGTTTTGGCCCATATCATCACTTTGTATCTTGAAGATGCCAATAAAACCCTCATACTTTTTGGCTGAACAAGTCTTCTCACAATTGCAGTCACGCCCACACCATCAACAGCCACTGCCGCCACTCCACATCCACCACTGAGCCCACCACTTAACTACTTCACCCAAAACCCCCCATCGCGCCACCAAAACCACCGTCCCACCTAAAGGTCGAACAACATTAATTTAGAATTAAAGGGTTTGCTTCGGAGGTCCTGAAAGTTGTAAGGAAGTCAGATGATCGTTCTGTCCACCAAAGAGTTTGAGTTCGAGTCAGTATCAAAAGGGAGACCATTTTGTTTCAATGTTCTTTGGTGGGAGTAGTTTGCAAAGGCCTGTAAAAAAGGTCCTTCCAAGATATGAACGCTACGGAAAATGCACTCTTAGAAGACCTTACTCTTGTAACCTACAGTCCTCTTGCTAATGAAGTTTCACTTTAAAAAGCAAATCTCAGCCTTAGAAGATCTTCCTAGATCTTGTTTAGTTGTGTTTGGGCGCTGGTTACTTAAGTTATCTTCAGAGGCTCGCGTTTGTGAAGAGTTCGAAATTTCTTTGTTCAAGCTCGTGCTCGTGTTGAGATTAACAAAATACCCTAACGGACTCTTCTCTCCTCGTATAACATCATTAGTGAGCTCTAGAGCTCACCCACGAGTCCAGGCTTTGTGCATGATTGAGTTCCACTCACTTGATCTTTATCAACTAAATTATTCTTAATTTACACAAGTTGCAGACATTATTTAACAAAAAATTGTATCTGAATTTTGGAGCTAGAAGCAAATGTATACTGATAATATAGCTCTCATAATGTAACAATATAAGCTAAATAGGCATGCTCATGGAATGACCAAGTTGGCTCGCTTAGCAAACAAGATCAGGCTCAGTTAGTTAGTGAATGAATGAACACCGACGAGCCGTAAACGAGCCAATCCCCAAGTCTTCATGAACAGTTCGATCTATCTACAATCTGTCCAAGCAGGTTGGCTCGACCCTTACGTCAAGGCGATCAAATTGACCACCTTGATCTTCGAAGAAGCAATTTTTTAGTACTTCCTTCACCTAGAAAATTTTCAAAAATAGGAATTGCGGTGCATTCATATAGGCTTTGACCATATATAACGTCACCACATTTTCCCTCAATCTTGGCTCTGCCACTGGTCCCAAGCTCTAGCATAAGCGACTACAGTTTGAACCAAGTAACGTGGAGATGGAGATGATGCATAATTTCGCCTTTAATTAGAACCCTAACTTTTCACAGTGGGAATGAATATATGTTTCCTTAAGCAGCTGTAGCTTGAGCAAAATGACTAGTCAAGCAGTGATGGCCGTTGACATTTTATCAGCCCCATCGATATCTTTGCTGAAAACGGGGAAGCCAGCTTGCTTTGTTTAGGCAGATGACCGGATACGCTGATGGTGATATTCATTGACTTTCTGCGTAGTTCTCAGCATAACTTTCATGGCAGCAATTAATGACAAAGCAGATATGCCAAGTACAAGAGTTCAATGGCCTTGTCAAAGGCTAGAGCTTGTCCGAAGAAAAGTCATCAGAGGTTTTCCTTTTGAAATCGTTTTGAGCATACATAGCCCCTTCTATTAATGGATCTCACTAGATGCGAAGGGTAGAATGAATCTTTTTGAAAATGTCCCGATACGTGAGTAAATGTTACATGGTCTTGGTTTATTGATTTCGTTCATGTAACGTCGTTGAATCGAGACGAACCGATGTGATAGAAGGAGGGGGGTTTAGATAGATCCAACAGTCCTAGACGATCGGAACAATTGTTTTGAGACCATTCAATATTTTTTAACCATCAAGGACATTAGCCATGAATATTGTAACGTGGAGTCAGACGCGAAGCCATGTTTAATAGGCAATGGATTCGGATTGTGCGTTGTAAGAAAGAAGTTTTGATAATTTAAGGTGCTAAAACTCTATGGAAATTGATTGTCCAAAGAGAAAGCGAGCAATTGCCCACCTCTTATTCAAGAAAATATGTCTTCGCACGAACTCAAATTATGATTAGCAATTAATGGCGTGGTCCATATATAAAATCAGAAGATGATACACACGACATTTAAAGTCAAAATGAGAACATAATTAAAGAATGGGTAAAAGAGAACTCTCGCGTGCACAAATATCGAAAGATTACAAGAGTGGAGGAGGTGGTGCGACTCTTCAAGAGGCAAGAAAAAGATATAATGAACATCACGAGCATATAACACAATGTCACATACTAATTTAGGTTTAGCAAAATGGATCGTTCAATCCTAAAAAATGCTATTATCCTAAACACTCAAAAGTTTTTCCAAAAACAGTCTTTCCATCGCCAGAAGTCCATCACAGATTCCCATTGCTAAAAGTTTTAGGGAAGGAATCTTCTACCGTTAAAAAAAAAAAAAAGAAGGTTTTTTGAGTCTTCTTTTGCAGATTAGGGCGAGAGAACAAACTCTGTCACGCACTGTGTACCTTCTTATGATCATTTTTAGTCGTGATCATGTATGTTTAGCCAATTACACCCTTATATTTAGAGGTTAGCATGCAAATTTCTAATTATTACATACCAATGAATCAGATCAACTGGAACGTTGAATATCGGTCAGATTTGTGATACATGTTCACCAGTCCCGGACGGTCCCAACCGTTGATCCCTAAATTTTGAGGTATGCTTTCCCACATAGATAAACGTGCGCATTAGTTACCCTGGTTGCCTCCTCCATCTTGTTGACACCGCTTTAGTAAGGTTAAGTTTTCGTTCCGATTCGAGCCGTAAAAAGAGCTTATAATTTTTGTAACAGCTCTTAAAGTAGTGGAATTGCGACTAAATTTTTTTCTCTTATAAAGAACAGGTCAATGGTTTGCCTACGGGAGCGTGAGTTGAATTTATTAATAGAAATAGATAGAAAACTTCCAAAACTGGCAGGCAAATTAAAATAAGTACTCTTGCAATTATCTATACGCCATCACCAATCCACCATCTCCTCACAAGGCGTCAACCGGTTATAACTTTAAGCAACTCATCCATCAGGTAATTCTTGTTTATCAGTCTTAAAATAGAAAGTGTTGGGAGGTCAACAATTGGGATATCAACAAATTTTAAAACCAGGTGGTTGGAATTGATAAGCCACACTTAATTTTTTTGTTAGTCGTACTCCGATTTTCAATACTAAAAGGCGTCATGATCAAGTGACATACATACAACTGTAAAACGAGTCAAGATGATTGCTCGCGCCAATGTGAATACTGCACAGTGTTAAAATTGAATAGAACTTGCTCTGTACTACGGAGTAGTATTTTCTCTTGTTAGCGGATGCGTTATTGGCACAATAAGTTCCGTTAAGGGTATAAAAGTGGCCCAACTGTAGCTTTGGCGCAACTGTAAGAGCTGCAAAATTGACTAGTTCATACAATTTTTCTTGTTGGAGAGCGATTAATTTGACAGTGTTAGAGAAATCCAGAACTTTTGGTGATAGTCCTATCTCTACATTGAATGTCATGTTAGCGTTGTACCTGCGATTTGTGACGGGATAACACATTATATAACCATGTACGCTTTCAAGATTGATTACGGAGTTTCTTACATACAAGAGCATGATGTCCTTCCTAGTTAACCGAATTGGAACTCTTAATCTTGGACCAACAATAGAAAAAGTTGTATGGACACCGTTAAGTATAGAGTTAATTACGCCATTGACCATTGAACTATTAGACATATTTCATTTTGACCACTGGACATCAAATTGTGTCAAAGTGACCGCTGTTTTTTAAATTTTGTCCAAATAAGGTCATTCCGTTTAATAGAGCCTACTGACGTCCTGTTAACTCCCTTTAGTGAGGGGTAACGACGTCAATTTACCTATTATCTTCCCATGTTCTCATCCACCTCCTTTAAATTGTACGGCGGAGGCGATAGGAACGGCGGCCAATACTCAAACGACGACGATGAGTCGTCTAACTCGAGGTGGGGCAGCTCTAGAGCTTCCGACGAGTCGCGCAGGCCGAGTCAAGACTCGGGTCCTTCTAGCGCTGACGAGATTGATGACTGGGGTACTGCGAAAAAATCTACAACGTTTGGCGGTGGATTTGACAGGAGAGATAGAGGGGAGAAGGGGGAGAGAGGAGGGCTTTTTGATTCGCAGTCTAGGGCTGACGAATCGGACAGCTGGGTGTCCAACAAGAGCTTTGTTCCGTCGACTGGGGCATGGAGATTAGGTTCTAACGGCGGGGGGTTTGATACTCACAGAGAGAGAAGATGGGGTTTTGAGTCTAACGGCGGTGACGGTGGTGCAGATTCGGAAGATAGATGGGGGAAGAAGGAAATTACTGGTACCGGTGGCGCTTTCGATAGTCTGAGGGAGAGGCGAGGCGGCGTTGGGGAGGTGGGGATTTAGATAACTGGAAGAGGGAAGAGGGGAGTGTAAGTGGGGGTGGGAGACCGAGGCTGAATTTGCAGCCACGTAGTATGGCGGTAGATCAGCAGAGCGAGACAGCAGCGGCAGTGAAGCCGAAGGGGTCGAACCCGTTTGGGAATGCAAGGCCGAGTGAGGAGAACTTGAAGGAGAAGGGGCAGGACTGGAAGGAGGTGGACGAGAACTTTAGTGAGGGATAACCATGTTCTCTGAAAATCAAAGAAGAGGGAAGGACAGAGAGAGAGGAAACGATATGTGTCTCTAAAGAAACGAAGGACATGTAGAGTGACGAATTTACCATTCAAATTTAAAACTTAACGGATTTGTTCTTGACGGAACCTAACAGATGGACTTATTTGGACTAAATTTAAAAATCAGTGGTCACCTTGACACAATTTGATGTCCAATGGTCAAAATGAAATATGCCTAATAGTTCAATGGCGTAATTAACTTTTAAGTATATTATAACATAAGTTTGTCCCTCTTCATCCTCAATTCTGTTACGTGACTTCTTAAATCTTACGGTCCTAAATAGACGAGACCAATAATCTCAAATCATTCAATATTTACTCCGCTATTGATCTCATTTTGTCTTGAAGCAAAAATTTCTCCATTGGCTGTGAAAAAGAAAGACTAACATCAAATGACAGTTCATGGATTCTGAGGTTCGAAGTAGTACTACAACCTTCCACAAAAAGGTCTTGTAGTGGCAAGTGAAATGTTGGTGAGTATAACTTTTAGTGATCATTTTCGTCCTTAATATATAAAGACCTACAAGCAAGCAACCTGCAGACTTTGTGGAGCTGACTTATCAAAACCAGTGCTTCACTAACAATGTGACAGTGTGTGCAGCCGCTGTGCTTTGCTCTTGAAGGGCAAAAGTAAACAAAAATTGAACTCACTTTATTCTGAACATGAACATAGCTTTGCCATGTTATAATTAGGTTTCGATTTAATGTGTATTAATTTGAAATGGTCTGCATCTTCCCACAGTTCTAATTCCCAATTTGAAAAAGACGTTTAAAAGGTATTTTCAATGATGAAAAAGATGTTGAGATTTATACTTTAAAAACTTGCAATTTTCACCTCTATATTAGATCAAGCAACGTCGTCAACAAAGTAAAGCATTTTGTAAGGTGTTTTTTACACTTTATACCATCGGCTGTCATCTTCTTTGTCTATGTCATTTTCTTATTCTATCTTCATTCTTCCAAATCTCAAATTCTGTATCTCCATATTACCAAAAACAAAAAGCAAAAACAAGAAGAGATCAAGATTAGTTCTTTCTTCTTCTTCTTTTTTCCTAGTTTGAATTTTTATAGTTTGTTAACTTATACTGACTTTGTACTAGTACAATTGATAATTATGTTAGTAATACATGTATACCGTAAGAGTTAAGTTTCTTTAATGCAAGATCTGTTTTATAATTATGTTAGTAATACAATTGACTTTTTCCGCTTCAGTTTTATAAACAAGTTTTCTATATTGATCTGTTTTTGAAAACTCTATTTTGGAGTTTTCGGTTTTAGTTTTTTTTTTTATTTCAGATCTCACCTTCAAACTTCACTAGAAGCAATTTGGAACCCACTTTTTTTTTTTTTTTCATTTCATCACTCCCACTAGCTACCCCCCATCCCCAACCACCACCACACGACAAAGCTGTCGTCACCCGCCGCCACTGCAACGCTGTCGACGACACTAAAATCGAGACCAACGCCGCCACCCAACTACTGTCGCCACTCACATCCTTACCCCGCTGCCACCACACTGACAAATCTATCCACTATGCAGATCTGCTCCACCCAACGCCCCTACGCATCGCGTCTCACCTACCCAACCAAGCCACCGCATCAAAAATCTGCCAATCGTCGTAGCTCCTCCATCATAGATCTACTCCACGCATCGTCACTATCGTTGCCGCACCGTCACCACTCAGATCAGATAATACAGCCACAGAAAATGAAGAAAAAGCAGGGCATCAAAACCAACGCCACCAACTTCAAGGCGGTGACAAACAACCACACCACTGGATCGAGAAGTCTGACTCTGTCCACAATCGAGAAGTCTGACTGGATTTAAATAGAATTTAATTGTTAATAGTGGGGGTCTGATCGGGGTTGAGACCATCTTATTGATGTCGTTTTAGTAAAGGTCAACTTTTTGTTCCGATTGGAGCCGCAAAAAGAGTTTATAATTTTTTACCGTTAAGTATGTATGATAATTCTTAAAGTACCGAAATTTTGGCTAAATATTTTTCTCTTATAAAATACGGGTCTATGGTCTGCTTACGGGAGCCTGAGTTGAATTTATAGAAAACTTCCAAAACTGGTAATTGACAGCTGATTATACAATACACTTTGTTATGTACCTCCAAAAAAAAATGTAGAGAAACAAATAAGTTTTACTCTTATGCCTGTAGTTTTACGTCCACAGAATTCAGGTACGGTAGTCAACGGCCAGGCAAATATAAGTACTCTTGCAACATGGAAGCACAATTTACCAATTATCTATACGCCATTACCAATCCACCATCTCCTCACAAGGCTTCAACTAGTTATAACTTTAAGCAACTGATGCATCAGGTAATTCTTGCTTATCATTCTTAAATTAAAATAGAAAGTGTTGGGAGGTCAACAATTGGGATATCAACAATTTTTTTAAAAAAAACCAGGTTGTTGGAATTGATAAACCACACTTAATTTTTTATTTCTTGTACTCCGGTTTTCAATACTAAAAGTTTGAAAAAAAAAATGACACTAGAAAGCAATTTTATGAATTTTTCCTTAAAAAATAAAAATAAAAAAAGACGTGGCGATCAAGTGACCTATGGAACTGCAAAACGAGTCAAGATGATTGCTCTCGTGCCAACGTGATTACTGCATGTTGTTAAAATTGTATAGTACTAATTACTTTGTACTAGTAGTTTCTCTCGTTTGTTGATGGGTTATTGGGACAAGAAGTTCCGTTAAGAGTATAAAAGTGGCCTATCGGCGGCTTTGGCGCAACTTTAAGAGTTGCAAAATTGACTAGTTCATACAAATTTTCTTGCTTGGAGTGATTAACTTGGCAGTTGAAGTCAAGAACAACTTTTGGTGGTAGTCATCTCTCTACATTGAATATCTTGTTCACATTGTGCCCGCGATTTGTGACGGGATAACACATTGTATAACTATGTACGCTTTCAAGATTGAATCCGGAGTTTCTTATGTACAAGAGTAACTGTCCTCCCCAGTAAACTATATTGGAACTCTTAATCTTGGACTAACATTAGAAAAAGTTGTATGGACTATTGATTGTAACCACATACTACCGTTAAGTATATCGCAATATAACTCTGTCCCTCTTCATCTTTAATTCTGTCACATAACTTATTAAATCTAACGGTTCTAAACAGACAAGACCAATGATCCCAAATTGTTCAATATTCCGCTGTTGATCTCAAGCGAAAATTCCTCCATTGGGTGTGAAATAGAAAGACTAACATCCCATGACGGTTCATGGATTCTGAGTTTTGAAATAGTAGTACAACCTTCCACAAAAGGTCTTGTAGTGGCAAGTGAAATGATGGTGAGTTTTACTTTTTGTTTTCATTTTCGTCCTCAGTATATAATGACCTACAAGCAACCTGCAGACTTTGTGGAGCTAACTCATCAGAACCAGTGCTTCACTAACAATGTGACAGTGTGTGCTTTGCTCTTGAAGGCCAAAAGTAAACAAAAATTGAACTTACCACAAAGGTCACTTGAGAGATATTGGGAGCTCATTTTTTCCTGAACATGAACATAGCTTTAATATGTTATAATTAGGTTTCGATTTAATGTGTATTTATTTGAAATGGTCTGCATCTTCCCACAGTTCTAAATTCCCAATCTGAAAAAGACGTTTAAAAAGGTAATTTCAATGATGAAAAGGACGCTGAGAGCTATACTTTAAAAAAAACTTGCAATCTTTAATATTCTTATAATCGAGTTCGAGTTACTAAAAAATGAATAGAAATTACTGCTATTATACAAGTTAAATGTAAATGATTTATCAAAAACATGGGAATCTTACTTGACCCATATGCATGTGTTGGTTTGACCAATAATTTTTGGATAATCAAACGCAAAAGCAGAAATGATTGATGCACTCGAAAGGTTTTAGAAGAATCCAGCAAGGAATATTAGTTTAAAGAACATACTAAAAAGAAAAAGAAAAACCCTAAAAAGCAATAAATATGGAACAAGAAAAGTCAAAGTCTACATCCATGACTCTATAAAAAAGGATCCTACATGATAACAACTCCGTCCTCCTATTCCCTCTCCTCCGTTTCCCACACTCTACTCCTCCTGTTTCACACCCTCCGAGAAACAAGCAAGGGGCCCTCATGGAGACCTGCTCGCCGGACCAGCTGGCCCAGTTCTTCGGGGCCAACGCCACCAACGCCACCGCCGCCGCTTCCTACATCTGCGGCCGCTTCTCCGCCGTCTCTGCCAGCCTCTCCGACGCCTCCTACGCCGTCGACTCCACCTACCTCCTCTTCTCCGCCTACCTCGTCTTCTCCATGCAGCTCGGCTTCGCCATGCTCTGCGCCGGCTCCGTCCGCGCAAAGAACACCATGAACATCATGCTCACCAACGTCCTCGACGCCGCCGCCGGCGGCCTCTTCTACTACCTCTTCGGCTTCGCCTTCGCCTTCGGCTCCCCATCCAACGGCTTCATCGGCCGCCACTTCTTCGGCCTCAAGTCCGTCCCCTCCCCGCTCTTCGACTACAGCTACTTCCTCTACCAGTGGGCTTTCGCCATAGCCGCCGCTGGCATCACCAGCGGCTCCATAGCGGAACGAACCCAGTTTGTTGCCTACCTAATCTACTCCTCCTTCCTCACCGGATTCGTTTACCCGGTCGTGTCCCATTGGTTCTGGTCGTCCGACGGCTGGGCCAGCGCGGCCAACACTGACAACCTTCTGTTCGGATCCGGCGTCATAGACTTTGCCGGATCCGGAGTGGTCCACATGGTTGGTGGGATCGCTGGCTTATACGGCGCTCTCATTGAAGGTCCCAGGATCGGTCGCTTTGACCACGGTGGCCGGGCAGTGGCTCTGCGCGGCCACAGCGCCTCCTTGGTAGTACTGGGGACATTTTTGCTTTGGTTCGGATGGTACGGGTTCAACCCGGGTTCCTTTGTTAAGATTTTGGCTCCGTATAACACCGGTAGTTACTATGGGCAATGGAGCGCCGTCGGTCGGACCGCCGTGACAACTACGCTAGCGGGTTGCACGGCCGCCTTGACTACTCTTTTCGGGAAAAGGATTCTGTCGGGTCACTGGAACGTCACCGACGTCTGCAATGGACTGCTCGGCGGCTTCGCGGCGATAACCGCCGGATGCTCCGTGGTAGAACCGTGGGCGGCGGTCATTTGCGGGTTCGTGGCGGCTTGGGTTCTGATCGGATGCAACAAGCTGGCCGAGAAGGTCAAGTACGACGACCCGCTGGAGGCGGCACAGTTGCACGGCGGCTGCGGCGCGTGGGGCATCATCTTCACGGCACTGTTCGCCACCAAGAAGTATGTGGAGGAGGTGTACCCGGGGAAACCGGGTCGGCCGCACGGGCTGTTCATGGGCGGTGGCGGGAGGCTACTGGCGGCGCATCTAATCCAGATTCTGGTGATAATCGGGTGGGTCAGTGCCACCATGGGTCCTTTGTTTTATGGCCTTCACAAGCTTAAGCTTCTCCGGATCTCGGCCGAGGACGAAATGGCGGGTATGGATCTGACCCGACATGGCGGGTTTGCATACGTTTATCACGATGAAGATGATGAGCCTCACAAGCATGGGGTGCAGATGAGAAAGATAGAACCCTCTGGTTCAAGTTAAAACTATTATTTTCTGATTATTTTTTTTATTTTTATTTTTAAGTTTTGTAATATGTCCTTTGGTCTGGCTAGTTAGAAAGTAGTCTCAGGGTATTTGGGTTCTGTGAGAAATATGTGTAAGATAATTTTTTTGGGTGGTTGGTTGCTGTTGAAGATAATGCAAATATGGACTGCACTTGTTTGTTTTGTCTGACCTTTTTACGCCTTGGATTTTCTTATTCTTATTATCATCATGATTTTGTGACTATGACGGAAGTGAGAGCTTTGCTATTAATTATTACTTTTCTTTCTGTTAATTGAGCTCACGTTCAATTTGTTTACAAATTCCAATGAATGGCAATTTTACAAATACAATTGATAACAAATTTTAACATTATCAATTATTAAAATATTTAACGAATACTATTTATTGTTATATGTGAAAGTTTGTACGCTCTTTTTATTTTGATTATTACTTTGAAGGGCAGGGGAGTTGGAGCGGAGAGGGGGGGTTAACAGCACAGTCCTCGGCATTTGGTGGGACATTCATGATTCATGCTGAGAACATGAACGGGAGAGAATTTAATGAGATTCACAGCATCTCCCATTGTCACGGGCCACTTCTCTTTCCTTTTCATAGAATCTTGTGATCCTAAATGGCTTGGAAATATTGACATAAATGACGTCGTGAGCATGAGAGAGAGAGATCGATTTAGCAGTTCTTTGCGCATACGAGAATGATTTATCGCTCTAAATTAATGATATTTTGTTCAGAAATTCATGTCCCTTCAAACGTTGTTTCTTGTTCTTGCATGCTGCCCTAGAATGTTGTTGAGTTAGCATTTCAGCCTTGTCAATTGCTTCTGTTCCACTAACTTGTGATTTTCCTGTAGAACATCTCGTGATCTCCTTCTTGGTTATGTAACACGCTTATCGATCTCAACTCAACACTGTTTCGAAAAAGGGAAACATGATATTTTTACTAAAAACGGAACTTGGCCGCTGCGCTATCGAGGAAATGAGAAGGTGGTCATATAGCATTCTCGTGGGCGCCCATGTGATTGATTTTGTTGAATATATGAATCAAAACCTTGTGATTATTAACCAAAAAAAAAAAGAATTCCTTGTGACTAACCTCGAACGAACTGCTGCTGCCAGGGTTAGGCGCCCAATAGGTGCTGATCAAACTTTTCCGAGCACTGCATGTTCTTGATGTCTGGCGTTACACATGTGACTTTATTCTCTAACATGGGCATAATAACAAGCCCCGTTTAGGCATTACAACACCAAAGCAACTTCCAAACACACACGTTTGTCTTTCTTTATTTTTTGTTTTTTGATTTAATATAGTATAAATCCAGCGTTAAAAGTATAGAAGGACTACCAGCAGCCTATAGATAGTTTAACAAAACAAAGATTTGTTAAACTATACCCCGACAATAAATTCGTGCGACATTGATGTGCATGCAGAAGAAGATACGGAGACTTCTTTGGTCAGTAGTCATTTGCTTCCGAGTAAAGTAATGTACAAGCGTTAAAAATGTATGGTAACAGCTGCAACTGCCGTGGTATGTTAGGTGCCAAATATGTTATGATCAAACTTTGACGAGCACTGCATGTTATAATTTGGAACGTCTAATTCTATACATTATAAGACCAAAGCATCTTCAAAAACACACGTTGGTCATCTTTATTATATACACATATGTTAAAAGTACGCGACATTCATTATACCATTAATTGCTTTTACGGAAAGTTAGTTCAATTATAGCAACCGAGAAGTTTCTTGTGGTTTTGCTTTAAGTACAAATTAAATCTCAAACCAATAAGTGTGGATGATAATTTGATAGTGCTTGCAAGTTATTTCACTTGCTAGCGCATCTGTAGCCGCCGTCAACATTGACAACTTAGGAATTTTCACCATCAAAATTTACCAAACTCACCTCTGCTGCCAGAATGACACAGGGAATCGTATCTAGAATACAAACCGTCGTTCTCCCTATTTGTTCATGCATCCCTCCCAGTTCGTGGCATTCCGCTGGTTCATTAGTCACCGTTAACGGTACAAAGGAGGGTGTACTTGTCGAAATTAATGACTGGTTATAATCGGACAGACGAACATATACCGTTCATGCGAGATGGATGGACAGCTATATTAGTGCTATCAAGATAAATTTTTTGCTAGAGCTATCAGGGATCAAGACATCAAGTCCCTGTCTTAAATCCCATAAACCCTTAAGTATCAGGGCTTTTAGAAATATGGCAAAGGTGGAGTCCAATCAGAAACAAAAAGAGACACATGACCGCAAAGTACAAACGAAAAAGGGAGTACCAGCCCTTCAATGGGAGAATTCTTTACCAGTGACTGGACTATATAGATCTTTCTTTTTCGGTTATCAGAAGATTAATCTGGTAAGTTGTCTTAGGAGCTTCATTTTCAGGGGAATGCTAAGTTTCAAACTTGTTCTCAATTTGCGCCCACGACTTTTTGAAGAATCATGTTATGATTGTTGCGTTTTTAGCGACGACTGATGTGTTGTTAGGAGCTTTAAGTCCAATTGATATTGCTTCATTAAGCAGCTAAGCATCAAGATTCAGAATGTATAAACTCGTATCAAACACCAAACCAATTCGGTCATTTGGGTTGACCCGTATTAAAACATTCCAACGCACATAAAAAAAAAAAGGCCGTGGGACTCCATGGGAACTGAAAATCAAAATATCCGCTTTTTTTCTTCCAAATGGAACATTACTGAAGCAAATCACGAGCACCCAAATTATTGTGACTTTTTCAGTTTGGTTATTTCAGATAATTCTAACTTAAATAATTTTTGCACTCCTTCGTATTTACATTGTTGATCAACGTCCTTTTTAGACACATAGTATGTGAAATCATATTCACTTTTAATATGATCTAGCGACTCTAACCTGGAACTATAAAAATCACTTTTCAATCTACAGTGACAACATAGACTGGGCTACTTCCGAGTACTGTGAGAAAAATCACTCTCGTTCCCCGGCAACATTGCGTCAAAATTTATAATTGGAAAAAAGAAAAAAGTCTTGCTTCCTAAACAAGAGGTGGAGGGGTGTTGGGGAACTTTCTCTTATAGTTAAATCATTACCATTCGTGCCATGGTTCCTTACTTTGACAGGGTAAGGTGCGAAAGAAAAATACGATCATCTTTTTCTTATTTCGGCAACAGGGTTTTAGGGACAAATAAATGATTTGACCTCTGGGGACGAGAAAATAATGATTTTCAATTTCCTTGTTGTAATAAGTAATCCGCGTTAGAAGCACGCAATTGACAAAAGTAACAAGTGAAGGAAAGTAAAGGTGAAGAGCGTGGACAGGCAAACCAATCATTAAAACAATGTGTTCTTGAGGATCAACTCCTCTTGCCTAAGTCCGCTAGAATGGTCGTCCTTAAATGTGCTCCATCAAACCTTTTCACCAAAATATTATGAATAATAGTGTCCGCTACCTCGGTTGTGTTACCTTGATGCAAGTCGGCTTAAAACTCTATCAATTGGTACAAAAGCAAGTGAATGGTTGTCGATGAAAGGTCTAGGGTATTTGCTCACGCAATCCAAAGATCTCGCAAAAAATAGTGGTATTTTTTTATAGAGAGAGATATTGCAATTGAAGTTCTAGGGTTTATCTCGATATATTAAGCATTTGTTGAGAGAGAACGTCGATTGAGAGTATGGAAATATTGGAACCAACCGGTAAAATTAGAAAAAACAAATTCATAGTTACTACTTACTAGGTTTGAAGGGGAGGAGAATAAATATTAAATTAGGTTTTAAATTTAATTTTTCTCTCTCTAACGATTATTTGTCGATAGCCCATCGGTTGCAACCTATTAATCGACGTTAAGGCACAAAGTTTCAAATCCTCATTGCTTGCAGCCGATGGGGGATTGGTATCAATCGATGAGTCCAAATTACTTTGTTAGCAATATTGGTTGTTTTCGATCGTTGGGATACCAGTTGCAGCGATATCTGGTACCGGTCCTAGGTTTAAGCCATGGTTTGGGAAATATTTTGGCTATAAATCCAAGATTTCGACTCTACAAGCTCATGCTCTTCTGTGATCAATCCTGTGATGTCTGCGAGCAAATTTAAGCCCAGTCACACAGAGCGTTACATGATTGAAGTCAATTCTAATCTCGATCCCTTCTTGAGGGATTCTAATTAAAGTGGGGGTACCTTCAAACAAACTTAGAAGCACGATGGATATTCACAATCATCAGAGATTCTAATCAAGCACCTTGTTATCATCAGAGTGCTTCTCAAGAGCACTAGGCTCTATAAAAGGTGCTTTTATAAAGCCCCACTTTAGACTCTAAACTGCTTTTCCGAAACAGTGTCGACACTATTATTGTTTGACGTTTCGTGCTAACTTTGATGATTCGTGAGTGATTTTGAGTCATTCGGTAACAAATCTTAGTCATTCGGTAACAAATCTTAGTCATTCGGTAGTAAAGTACCCCTTATTTTTCGTTAAAAGATCAACACTTGACATTAAGAGGCTGTTTGATAAAGTTGAAATTTAAGTACTGAAAAAGTTAAGTGCTAAATTCGTAAAATTGAAAATTTTAAGTGACTAAATTTTACTGAAAAATAAGTTAATATGTTTGGTAAAATAAAATTAGATGTTTGAAAATTTTTTATTTACAAATTGATTAATTTTATCAAAATTATGCATTTGTTTACGTATTTTATAATTTTTTTTGAGGGAGCTAAAATCGTGTTGGTGGTGACGGTGCCAATGACAATGGAGTGATAGTGATGGTGGTGGCGGCTGTGGCAAAAACGTGTCAATGGTGACAGTAATGATGCGTAAAGACTTGGTGTTAGTAATTGTGATGATAGTGATAGACGGCGATATGACAGTCATAGCAGTAGTTATAGTGTGGTAGATCTTTAGATAATTTTGACAAAAATTAACGTGGTGACAACAGCGATGATACGGTGGAGGTGGCGGTATCCTTGTGGTGGTGTCGATGGCGATGATGATAGTGACTATGTCGTGGTAATTGTGGTGGTGGTAGAAAAAGAAATAATGGTTGTTGTGGTGGTTGTATTGTGGTGGAGGCGGTGTTATCAGCAAATTAACTGAGGCGGCATCGTGGTGGTAATTATTTTTTTATGTAAAAATAAGTTAAGTAACTTTTAACTATCTCACTTAGAATTAAGTTATCAGTATTAAGTAAGTCCATCCTGACTTAAAATTTTAATCTATTTTTTGTAATAATTAATTTTTGTAAGTGATATAAGGTTTAATATTATCAAATGGACTTAATTTAAAATTTTAAATTTGAAGTGTTTAATTAGATTATCAAACACACCGTAAGATATATTCTTTAGCGGCAGAAAAAGGTTGAAAAGGGGTATAAGAATATAGAAACGAAATTTCCTAGAAAGGGTTTGGAAAGCTTCAAAATTGAAAGTAGGCATGGGCTTTGTGTTCACATTCCACGAAGACTGTGGATGCCTTCATCCGCAGAACAAAGTAAGAGCACTGGGGGGAAGATGAGTGGCTTGTTTGGTAGACATCAATGTCATTGAAGTCATTGCGAGCGCATCTGTTGACCACGAACACCCACGGACAAGAAGTCTTCAATTGCTTCCAAAAGTCCCTTCCCACAAGCTACTAGCCTGCAAGTAGTAGATTAAAGTTTTTGAGAAAACACTAAACAAACACCTTTCTAATTACCTCATATTTACGCTCGTTTGTAGTTAAAACAGCTTTATTAGTGATACTTTCTAATTGTTTACTTGGAATACGATGCGTATTTAACATTAAAAAAATGGTACGGGTTTGTCGCTGCAATTTTTTGTTGTACAAAGTAGGTTTTGGATCAAAAGTGATATGTGAGCTCAACCTTATACTTCTTGAGCTCTACTTTTGTCGCTAAAGCTCTTAAATATTCTGCTGTATAGCCACTTCAATGACACAACTGGCTCTCAGATATCAATTTTTTTTTTAAGTTTGTGGCTCAACTTTGCCCAACTTTTTTCAGTGAGGTGGGTTTTGATATTTAAAACTGTTGATTTTGTTATGTTAAATTTTGTTTTTGGTGATAAACTTTTTGAAAGGGTAGCAGTTTACATTAGATGATGTATTAAAGTTAGTGAGGGCACGTATGAGAAGTCATAACCTTGAGAAATCATGATTTTTTTGTTTTCGTTTGTCTGTGTTGTATCATTTGGAAATTCATTCTGTTGTTTAGGGTACAACAATACCCTTTTAGTTTGTTTCTAAAAGGTCTAAAGCGACAAAATACTATAAAAATTCTTTGTTATAGAGTTATTCGTCACTTTTGTACTGCGACCAACAACACGATACTATTGTACCTCCAATTGCAAGGGATATCCTAAGCCATTAAGGCCTAAAAATAGTTTCCAAAATATGAAATTTCGACTCGTAGTGCTCATATTGTTGCTCGTGATTTTGGCACAACTTCGGTGTTGAACGTTTTGAAATGTAGCATGCGTGACGAACATTGCAACGAGGCCTGAACCATAATGAATGAAAATCTCATGTCATACCTCTATTTAAACATGGAATGAACGGGGAGATAGTGAAATTTTGAACTTCTTCCTATGCACTCCATATAAGTTCCAACATCTAGGGGTCATTCTGTTTTGCATTTGTACTTTTGTTGCTTGATATTGCCCTCCTGCAAGTAAAATTAGTTGGGCTTTTTTCCTCACCCCCACCCCCACCCCCACCCACACACACACACACCCCATCTAGAGTCAATTCTATTTTTCATGTGCATACAATTATATAAGATATTGGAGTAAACTAACACCTCCTCGAGCTGCAAAGGTCATCCATCAATGATGTAGCACAAAGACATGGCAGTCATGAGCGGCTTGATGGCCCAGTACCTAGTGAGGTTTTCGTAATTTGTAATTGTTTGAGGTAGGGATGGAAAGTGTAGGTCGTAAGTACTGCTCAGGGGCAATAACATCACTTCTTTCATCACTTCTTTTGGGAATCGGGGTGTTACAATTAGTTATAGATGGTGTTAAGTTATACAGTTGCTGGTTTACGACAAAACCGTCAAAGCATAAGCATTGGTATGTATAGTTGTTGATTTACATCAAAACTGTCAAAGCATTAAAGTACAATGATATACTAGATAAATAGTAGGGCATTAAAATTTTAGAAAATGGTAGATGAATTATTATTTGGATACAACAAAGACCAAGTAATTCGAGATTCTCTTCCAAGCTTGACCCTGTCGGGCTTCCCCACTCGAGTCTGGAGCTTCCTTCAGGGCAGATATCCTTTAATACCGACCGCACTCTGAGGTGAACAAACATCCTAGGCTAACTCTTCTCTCAAGGCTGATTTTCTCCGAACCTTTTAGCTTTGTCAATAGCAAACATGATTCTAAGAACCTTGTTTATCAAGTGTTGCGAACTTTAACTATGTTTCAGCATTAAGAGTCCCTTTTCAGACTTTGAAGTTCCTTAAGCACATATTACTTTTCTTGAAGACCTCTACGATACCATCTAAATGTAATAAGGCTTGAAATCATAATTGTTTCTTACTTGCTCGAGTTTTATATTCAAGTGTTAATTTCTTAAGCATAACATTTCTGATATTTTGTGCTAAACACAATCATCACATGTTTTGTGACATGTAGGTGGCACATGGTTTTTGCGTCTATCATTCATACACGCAATATCGTAAGCGTTGGCTCGCTCACTATCCTCGTTGCGCGGTACCGTACTGAGAGGAAGGAGGTCGTGAATGCTCTTAGGAGCTTATAAAAAAAATTGCAATTTTGAATGTTGGATTGACGCTCATTTTGTCCAAATGTAATAAGAGGTCTTTCATGTAGTAGCACATACATCGGCAAGACAGCCCGACAAAGGAGCAGAAGAACTAACATTTAGACCCATGAGACATAGCTTAGGTGTGAGAGTACTAATTTGATACACTCCATTTAATTGTTTATTATCTCATTGTCTATTTTATTTATTTTTTATTATTATTATCTTTGGACATCATCAAATTTGGACTAAAAATCAGGATAATGGAAAAAATGGTCAATCTCGTTCTTTTATTAAAATTCTGGAATACCCTTCTCCAACTTTGAAATTTATTGAGGTTCAACGATCAAACCCTTTTATACAAACATCAACGTCATTGAAGACTTTTAGAGCCGACTTGTCGACCATGCATACGGGAGAAGAAAATTTCAATTACTTCCAAAAGTCGTCTTCCGAAAAGCTAGCAGCCTGCAAGTTCGAATGTGCTCTGCTAATTGGATTCAGGTAGGAATGGTATTTGAGAAAAATCTAAACAAATAATTATTTGATTAAATTTACTCTAATTAAAAGACTAGTCCGCGCTTTCAAAAGTTTATTCAAAAAAAGTGTTTATCAAAATAGTAAGGGACGGATTGGCTGTCGATTTCTTTTTGTAAAAAGTGAAATTTGAACTTGGGAGTGATATGTGGGCTACTAAAATGGGTACTCATACAAGATGTATTAAAAAAAAATGCCATTGAATTGTAAAGGTAGTGTATAGGGTTTCTTTATATTGAGTTTTAGACTTTTTTTGCCACCAACTGTCACGGTCTTTATCTTTGTCTTTTATTTGCCTAATCTTCAGTTTTTCAAATTTCAAGTCTTCAGATTTAAAGAAAAAGAATATATCAAGGTTGTAATTTGTGTGTGTGTGTGTGTGTTTAACTTCTTATAGGATGTTAATATACATGTACACTTGTCATTGTATAATTTAATAATCACATTACTAACCTTTCCGAGTGAAATAAATTATCTTGAATAGCAAAACAAATATTATTAGTACTTAAAGTGAGTGATACTGCAACTACTTAACGAGCATTTTTATAAGATGCTCAAAACTTAACTCAAAATAATACACTCGATTATTGATGACATATGTGACTATGAAAAACGTTGAGTTTCCAATAACAATATATTAGGTAAGCTTCCTCGTTCACTTGCGCGTCGCGAAGTTTGACTTCGCCTAGCAAACGGCACGGCATTTGTCCCTAAGACTAGTGCTACTCCCTGCCTTCTTACATCTATATATAAATGCTGGTTTATCAAGAAGACGAAGTCAAACTTCGCGACGGAAGCAGAGAAGTTACCTTTCTAAGGTTTATGTTTTCCTTTTTTTTTTATGCCTTGACAAACAACTTTAAATTTAGTACTTTAAATTTTTAATTTTTTTACGTGAACTTGAACCTTCTAAATTTTTTTATGTTAACCGTCAATTATTTTTTATCTTAAGGTCTTTTTGGTCACTTCACACACTTCCTTAGTCCGCCCTTGGTTTTTGGCATGGTGGCTACTTGGGAATGGCATGGCAGCGAGTGAGGGTGTGGTTGATATGCTTGGGGTGTAGTTGATGCCTGATGGGTTCTCTTTTTTTTCTTCTTTTCTTGGCTTTAACATCCATTTTCAATTTTCCTTCCTAATATTAGTTTTTTTTAAGAGTTTTATGCACCGTTGAATATAGTTTGAGCAAAAACCATTTTAATGAAAGTCATCAAAACAAATTGGTTTTATTTTTCTGGGGTCATCTTTGCGGTCAATTTTGTGCAACCAAAGAAAGGAAGGTGGATGGCGGTGTGAACGAGATTGTTTTTAAAAAAAAAAAAGGGAAACAAAAACGTTACCAACCGAAGCCTCCGACTTCAAGGCCGATTCTTAATTATTACCGAGTACATCTCAGGACAAATCATCAATCTTTGACAAATCTTCCCTACTGGTCAGCCCTAACACTCCACAAACTCAGGAACAAGTTCTTGCAGATTTGTGCAATATCCCATTCCTAAACTCCATGGAAAATACTTAGGGACACCTTTTATTCTTGGATCTAGCAAAAAATAGGACTTCAGCTTCCTGTAAATTCAAATTCTGGCAAAAATAAAGTCATGGAGACTCAAATTTCGCTTCTTGGCCGGTCAGGAGAACTACCTTGATCAAAACTGTCATAAATTTCGTCTCTGTTTACGTTATGTCAGCCTACAAGCTTCCAGCACGGTGTGTGAAGAACTGGATAAAGCTTCACGCCGTTGTTGGCGGTGTTACAAGGAGAATGAAAAGAAAATGCATTCATGGCAGAATATCTGCAAGTCAAGAAAGAGAGGCAGTGAGGAATTATGAGGCTTTTAATCAAGCCCTGTTGGCTAAGCACTGATGCAGAATGCTTAGCGACCCTCAAAAATTCAAAATAGTCTCTCTAGACATTTCATTTCCAAGACAAATGATAAGCTCTGGAGAGATTTTGTTACTGAGGGGGATAGGCTAATTAACAGGCAACGGGCTCCCTACTCATCCTTTGTCAGTCACCAACATAAGCGGATTTGTTGAGCACGCACAAGGAAAGGAGGAGAAAGAAGATTTCAATTGCTTCCAAAAGTCCCTGCCTAAAAGCTAGTAGCCTGCAAGTCTATATGCGCACTGCTAATTGGATTCAAGCAGTGATCATCTTCTCAAGTTTCTAAGGAAAGAATAAAAGATTAAACAAATGCACTGGTGAGATGCAAAAAGCAAACGCAGTCAGATTCATTGAGACACCCGGACCTTAGTTCACTACGAATCCAAGCAGTCAGTCATCCAACTTTTGAATTCTTTAAAGGAAAATATGTCGAGTATCGGGTGCTGTGTAGAAGACACCAAACCTTAGTTCACTATGAATCTTGTATGATTTCGTTCGTTGGGCCTGCTTGAAACCATTTAGTCCATGAATTTTCGTGAGATTTGCACCGCCCATACTTTTATTTGTTTGTCATCCACAAAGATTGTAACAGTGATCATGAATAAAAATCGTTCTCTCTAAACGTATCTTTTTTTTTCCGCTCTAGCGTTACTAAAAGAGGTCCGGTAATAATTTTGATTGCTTCTTTGAAAAATTGATGTGTATTTAAAAATTTAGCTTAAGTGCTTACTTAAAAACGGTACAAATTTGCCACCCAATTTCTATTGTACGTGTCGAACTTCGAAATGGAAAGTGACATATGGTTCCATTTTTTACCATTTGACCTTTACTTTTGTCGCTAAAGATGATGAAGCGTTGTTATAGTTACTTGGTAGATGCAAGTTCAGCTCAATTGGCTAAAATAGAGTTGAAGTATTCCAAGGCAATGAATGGGTTTCTATAAATTCTAAATGCGTTACATTAAAAGTCATATCCTTGAGAGATCGTGATTATTTTGTTTTTGTTTGGTGTGCTATACGCTTCGTTGTTCTAATAATAATTCTGAAAAGTAAACAAACAACTAGCCAAAGTACTATGTGGGCCGAGCTTAGAGCTGATTTTAGAGTTTAAGGCACGAAAGAGGCCCAAAGTTCGACCAGAACCTGGATATTAATTCGGCCTTAGCTTGGATCATTTTTTTTTACCGAAGACGTTATAAAAGACATAGAAGGTCTATGGCGGGTATACCAACATCCATTCTGTGCTTTTGAAGGTCTACAGCGACAAAGACCAGACAAATTCATACCTAAATAGAATAATTCGTCATTGTTTTACAGCGACAAACAAGAAGATATTGTACTTCCAATAGCAAGGGATCCACACGCTAAGACGTGGATACTGTTGTCCCAAATTCATGCCCTCCTGTCAGTCCAAGAAGAAAAGCCCCTGAGCGAGAGAAAAACACCTAGGCACCACCCTCTGCTGATGCTGCCCTTGTTGCCTTTGTGTGACCGGTGACAGATTTTTGATTTTAGTTATATTTATCCTATTCCCCCAAAAAGAAGTAGCTCAATTTTATTTTTACTGTCGTTTCATTGTTATGTTTATTACTTTGTTGTCTCGTTTGTTGTTTAATTTTTTATTGTTATACCTAACGAATGGGATTGACATCTGTATATGTGTTTGTAATTATCGCTACCTTTATAGGTAGCATGTATTGTGATTGTTGTGCAGTCTTATCCAGATGTATATATTTCTACTATTCTTAAAAGAAAAAAAACATACCAAGATGTGTAGGCCAAAATTTTAATTTCAAAATTGGGAATTTCAACTCGTAGTACTACATTAAGTTATAATATTGCTAAGGGCACACCTTCGGTATTCAACAGCGTTGTGAAATGTAGCATGCATGACAAGCATTGCAACTAGGCCTGAATTGTCACGAATGAAAATCTCATGTTGTATCGCCATTTAAACATCGATCAAATGGTGAGATAGTTAGATTGTATACTCCTATACTGTGCACTCCATTTCTCCCGTGCTTTGCATAATTTGTCGCTCTTGTGCCATTAAAGTTAGCTAGGCTTTTTTCCCAAAGCAAAAAAGAAATACACCGTCTAGTGTTGATAGTATTTTCCTTATATACCTACATCAATGTTAGGTTTATGAGATATTTGAGTAAACTAATGCCACCTCCAGTGGCAAAGGGAATTCATTACTGATGTTACATAAGCGACTTGATGGCACCAGACCTTACAAAGTTCCTGCAATGCATCATTACTTGAGACAGGGATGGAGAGGAAGGAACCTGTGAAGGGTGCTAGTAACGGATTCAAAAAATTGCAGTTTTGAGTGTTAAATTTTTTTTATACAAGGATTAGGATTGCATTATAACAAAAGAAAAAGTGTGAAGTTGAATCTGGAAAGTCACAATAGTCTACTCCCTATATGAGGAAATACAGAAGATAATGTAGCTAGGTGAAGCGCTATAATAAAAAATAAAAAAAACTCCTATAGTAGAGGAAATGGTACAGTTGGCAAAGACAAAAATAATTTTGAATGTTAATTTGTTTTAATATATCAAGTGATCTTTCACGTGGTAGCGGCTACTTTGGCAGGATAAGCCATTACAAAGGAATAAACTTAGGAGCGAGAAGACTGACAAAGATCCATGAAGCATAGCTGAGGTGCAAGAGAACTAGTTTGACGCGCTTAATTTGACTGTTTATTTGAATTAACATTCTCACTCTTTTCTGATAATTTGTTCTTTATGGCAGCTTTTTCACATTTTCTCCCATTGCTATAGGGGTGCCACACGGAGGAAAGAATTTGTCGGACACATTTCCTAATAATCATGCAGTTGATTGCAATGTGCTTATAATAACCCTTAGCAACTGCCAAAGCTTAAGAACAATCCTTAAATATTAAGGAGGATATCTGAGGACAAATCATCGACCCTGACAAATGTTCCCTTCTAGTCAACCCTAACTCACACAAAAACTTTGGACAACCTTTTATCTTGGATCTAACAGAAAAAAAAAAATACGACTCAAAATTCTTGCCAAATGGAGACTCAAATGAAGTCATGGAGACTCAAATGTCTTTCCTTGGCGGGGAGAAACACCTTGACCAAAATGTCATATGATGCCATCCATACAAGCTTCTGGTAAACTTGCGAAGAACTGAATAAGTTTTCAACCAGTTTTTAGTGGGGTTACAAGGAAAATGAGAACAAAATCTATTTTATGAAGTAGCAAAATATCTGCAAGTCAAAAGGGAGAGAGGACTAGCAGTGAGGAATTATTAAGTCTCACACCAAGCCCTGTTGGCAAAGCACTCACGCAGAACGCTTAATAGCCCTCAAATTAGACATACTCATCCCTTAATCTTGTTAAAGACAAGACCTCATCTCAGTCCTTTCTAGGCCAGCTTGAGTAGAGTTGTCAAAGGGCCGGGCTTGGGCCGGCCCAGCCCAAGCCCATCGGGCCTGCTGTGGGGCCGGGCCGGGGCCGGGCCAGTGGGGCTGCCAACAGGGCCGGGCCGGGCCGGGCCTGCCGAAGGCAAACCTAGGCCCAGTCCAGGCCCTGGCCCTAGGCCCAATATCTAGGGCCGGGCTTGGGCCGGGCCCGGGCCCTTTTTTTTTTTTTTCTTTTCTTGTTATTCAATTTTAAATTTCATCTCTAGGCAATATTCACAATTTAACGAACCTAATCTTTATCCTTTTATTTCATTATAAGTAATATACATATATATGTATGTATGTATATACATATTTATTTGTTAGCCATTATATTTTTTATTATATGTTAAACATTTTCATACTCTTCTTGGTGAGCTTTATTAATAAAATCTTAACACATAACAATTTATATAGAAAAATAATAAATGTGTTCATAGGCCCTCCTCCTTTTATCCGGGCTTGGGACCGGCTGCTTGTAAACAAACAGGCGAAGTTACCTATTTTTTTATATATACGAAAAAATATATATCTTGCTTGTAAAAATTTATTTTATATATATGAAAAAAAAGTATATTTTGTGAAAAAATTTATTCTTAAAATTCTAACAATCAAAATAATAATGCATGTCTATCCAAAATATCAGCAATCAAAGATCAAGAAATCTGCAACGTCAACCAAAAGGATCAAAAGAGGAAAATAAAAACAAATTACCTAATCATCCAGAAGTACTTCAATATCCGAGTCACTGCTCTTCCTATCATCAATCGGTTTATCTTGCTCGCGGTATTTCGCATCAAGATAATCCTTCCAACATACACATAGCTCGAGCGACTCGGGGTTAAGACGACTCCTCCTGTCATCCAAAACCCTCCCGCTGGCTGAAAATGCCGACTCTGAAGCAACCGTGGAGGCTTGCACTGGCAGTACATCCCGTGCAATTTGGGATAAAGTTTTATACATGTTTTGATTTTGTTTCCAAAAATTTAACAAATTAAAATTAACCTGTTCTTGCCTTGATAAATCAGAATAATGATCAGTATTTGCATATACACCAATCTCATTAAAAGAGGAAAAAGTATACGAACCTGCCGAATTAGAAGTACCTTCACCTGGTAGTTGTCTTGCTACTAGATGTTCAAAGCCCTGAAGGTATGGCGCATAATACCTCTCAACAGTGGATGATGATGTAGCTCGCCCGCGCACGTCAGCAGAATTACGATAGAGGTTGAACAAGTCCTCAAACCTCTTGCTCACTTTTGCTGTGAATGCGGTTGTCTCCTCTGCTGTGTAGCACATTAATTTCGATATCTCTTGTATCGAGGCGTTCACGCCATGCAACTTTAACCTAGGATCTAAACAAGTAGCCACAGTAAAAATAGCAGGCAGTTTACTCCAATATTTATTAAATTTTTGATCCATCACTTTTACTATTTCCTTAAAGGGTCCTATATATCTCCATTTTGTTAACATTGTAGCCATCTTCAGAATTTCTATTACAGCGAGAGGAGAGGTGGGATAGTACGTACCAGACAATAAATTGGTAGACGTGTAGAATACCTCCAAAAATTCAGCTAGGTATGTGGCCATCTGCCATTCCTCTTGAGTTGGCAAGCCGGCTGGGAACTGGGTTAGTAGAAAATGCGTATAGACTTCTCGGTATGCCAGAATGTGTAAAAGCATGTGGTATGTAGAGTTCCACCTGTGGACCACATCTGTAACTGCTCTCCTGCGAGGCATATTATATTGAACACACAACGTTTTAAATTGTTGTGTTCTCGGACTCGAGCTATTAACATACGCTGTCATACCCCTCATTTTGAGAAGAATATCTCCTGCAGCAGCTAAACCATCTTGAACAATTAAATTAATAATGTGACAAACACAGCGAACATGAAATAATTCACCATTAAGTACAGGTTGAAGCGTCTCCTTTAAAGCTGCAACAGCAACTTTATTATTAGAAGCATTATCAAAACTAACACTCATAATCTTATCCTTAATTTTAAATGTGGTGCATGCTTTTAATATAAGAATAGCAATGTTCATTCCATCATGCGGATAAGGGAAGTGCTCGAAAGCGATGATTCTCTTGTGCATAACCCAATCTGCATCAATCCAATGAGCGGTCACACAAGAATAACTAACAAAAGTAAAGGAGATTGCCAAATATCAGAAGTAAGACTAACTTTACCGTCAAATTTATCGAAATAATCGATAAGGCGTGCTTTAGCAGCATTGTACTGTCGGAGTGCATCGGATCTAGTTGTGTTTCTATGAACCTTTTTGTACAAAGGTTGAACGTATGTGTTCATATATCTAGAGTGCTTAGGATTATCGGCAAAAGAAAAGGCTTGTTCATCATGAATAACAAATTCAGCGAGACCGTCTCTTTGCTCTCGCTGATTATAAACAAATAACTTACCGTCAAAAGATAACTGCGTTTGGGTAGGTTCGACGTGGCCTTGTCGAGGTGCACACTGAGGGTAATGCCTGTTACCAGACGAAAATAATTTAGCACAGTACTTACATCGAGCTTTTCGGATGCCGTCCACCGTAACTTCATCAAAATGATTCCAACACTCGGCTTTCTTTTTTTTCCCCTTTTGGACTTCTGGCTCATTACCGGAGGCATTGCTCGGCCCTTCTTCATCATGACCAGGCATAGGGTTGAGATTATGCCACGGAGTAGTAGCTTCGCCAACCGAGCTGCGTCCTTGACTATAATGCGGGGGGTCTTCATCAGGCGTGTATTCAAAATCTGGAATGTTTTGATTGAACTCCCAATTGGCTTGGGTATCTATCATACAGCCTGTACTCATTCGTCCAGGAACGAATGGTTGTGTTGGTGCTTGGATTGGTGTTTGTGATGGCCGTGGCGCTGGCGCTTGTGCTGGTGGTGGTGCTTGCGATGATGATGATGTTTTTCGTGATGACGATGCACGCCTCATTTTCTTCAATAATCCAGCCATATTTCACGCTAAACTTTGTAAGAGTAACTAAATACACAAGTATAAGAGTAGTAATAAGAAATAACAATTAAAAGAATGAACGAGTAACAAATATTAGAGAGTTAGTAATTAAAAAGAATTTAGCAAGACTAGTAATTAATAAACAAGAGTACTAATTAGTAAATACTAGTAGTAATTAGCAAGAGTAGTAATTGGAGAGGAAAATAGTAGCAAAGCTTGTAGAAATATAGAATGTTTAGGTAAGAGAGAGTAAGAAGATTGGTGTGAAAAATTAGAGAGAAATGGTGTGAATTTATAGATTTTAGAAACTTCACAAAAGACCAAAATACCCCTACAAACTATCCGTTTATAGTTGTTGGGGAGGGTAAGAGTGTAAAGGAGTTGAAAAATATAGGTTAGACTAAAATACCCCCCAAACTAGCCGTTATATTGCTGTTGGGGGGGTAAAAGTGGAATTTTGGAAAAGGGGTGGAAGAAAGGGGGGGAAAAGCAAAAAATTCAAACAAGTGTGGGGCCAAAACCGGGCCAGACCCGGGCCGCAGACCGGGCCAGACCCGGGCCAGAACCAGGCCGACTTCGGGCCGGGCCAAACCCGGGCCGTTTCCGGGCCGGGCTTTTTCGCAAAATCCGAAGGCCTGGTCCAGGCCCAGGCCCCAAGCCCGCTTGTGCTGGGCCGCTACTGTTCATGGACGGGGCCGGGCCAGAACCGGGCCGGGTCGGGCAAGCCCGCGGGCCGCCCGGCCCGTTTGACAACTCTAAGCCTGAGCTTGGCTTGGAGAAGGATATGCTGTGGGAGAGATTTTGTTATCAAGGGAAATAGGCATATTAACAGGAAGTGGGCGATCACTTGAGTCTGGAAGGAAGCGTAAAAAAGGGCCAAAACCGCTTACCCCCAGCTCACGAAGCCATATAATGAGGAGATGAAAGTTGGAGAACTAATAAGAAAAAAATTTGGCTGCTACCCCGGTCGGAGGAATCTTCCTCCTACCCCCTATATAGCGACAATCAATCGCTCTAAATGTTTGTAGTGATTTTTATTTAGTGACGCTAAAAAAGTGCTACTAATAATTGTCGCTGAAAGTGTTAGAAGAAAAGTCACTAGAAATATTTAGCGACTATTATATGTCATTATATACGGGGTTGTAGGAAGATTTCTACAATAAGGATAGAAGCGAAAGTTTGTTCAACTAATAAACTACGACTTGCGAATCTTTTTTTTTTTTTGAACCCTACCTGCTATATAACTCAACATCCAAGTACAGACGTTTACACAAACCTATACACATCCTGACGATATAAACAAAGATACAGATACAGAACCTAACAATCACACAAACGTACGACTTGCGAACTTGAACCAGGTAAAACTCCAAACTCTCTTGAAACCCTACTCATGATGCAATTTAAAAGCTCCTTTCTCAATCACCAACATGAGGGATATGGTCAAATGATGTTATACCAAGTCAGGTGGTTATAATGTATAATTGGGTTACATCTTAGCAGTGAACTTGTTCTCAGGAATAGCAGGCACAACAAGTACGGGGAGAAGAAGCAGAGGCATCTGAGGTATATGGACAAAAAGCCGACAGGTCAGAGCAGCAAATGGGCAATTAATAGCCAGTGGAAGTCATTGAGATCTCTGACTCGGATTCAAGTAATTCAGATGGAGCTTCATACATCTCTCATGCCTCTCTAGGGGAGACAAATGCAAAGGTGAGTTGTGTGGCCGTCTGCCATCTGCGGTCTGGGCTTGTTTTTCCGTGGGTAATCAAAGGCTTGTTTCTGGATTGAGAGAGTAGGGCAGAGTCGAGAGAGGCCCTGCCGTTCACTGTCCGGCCGTCGCCCATGGCAGTCGGTGAGGTGTCTGGCCATCTAGGTGAGAGACGAGTTTGAAATCATTGGAAAGACTGGGGCAGAGTCGCAGAGAGAAGCGATGGTCGATGGAGACTCGCAAATAATTTTTTATTTTTTTAAAAGTTCATAGGGTACATTAGCAACCCCGGTGCTAACGTGGTTACATTTCTGTCTATAGCGACAAAATACTATAAAATTCCTTGCTATATAATAATTTGTCACTTTTGTACTGCAACCAACAACAAGATACTATTGTACCCAAATTGCAGGGGATATCCTAAGCCATTTAGGCCTAAAAATAGTTTCTAGAATATGGAATTTCGACTCGTAGTGCTCATATTGTTGCTCGTGATTTTGGCACAACATACTACAAGAAAATAAGAATTTGGCGACGGAGTTTTAGCGATGGACTATTCCGTCGGTAAAAGTTTTAACGACGGTTATTTACCGACGGACTTTTAACGACGGATAATGCCGTCACTAAATTTTTTATAAAATTTTATAATTTTTGGTGGTTTTTAAAATTATTTTAAGCGACGGAATGATATCGTCGCTAAACATTTTGTCGTTAATGAGAACTTTTACCGACGGTCTTTTAGCAACGGTGCTGTTCTGTCACTAAAAGTCCCCCTTAAAACAGATCACATCTGTTTTTCCTTTCTCCCGTTTCTCTTTGTGTCTCGTAAAAATCTCTCACCTACCGGCGTTCTCACCTACCGGCGTTCTCACCTCCGGCGACCCCCTTCTACGGCGACCCACAACTCCGGCAACATCCCCCGTCCTCCCCCCGATGTCGCGCCACCTCCGATGGTCCAAATTAAACACTCCGGCCAATTCCAGTTTCGAGACCTCGGCCACCACCTACATTCACGGTAAGTGCGCTTCATTTGCTTAAAATCTGTTTAACCTAATTTGGCTTGTGTTGCTTTTTTATGAAGTAGTCAAAATTGTAAAATATGTTACCAATTGTTTAACCTAATTTGCTTGAAATCAAATTTTCATGATTACCTATTGTGATTAAAAACTAGATTTTCTCACAGTTTGTCACAATACAGATTGGTTGTCCTGTGTTTCCCTAAGTTAATGCCATGTAGTAGCAAAAGGATCAAGTATTAGTTTCTTCCTACTAGTATGTTACTCGATCTCTTTTAAAGACATTGAGTTAGTTCACCATCATTTAATTTTTCCTTGTATTTCAATAGCTTATATGTTCCTTGCAAGGTTTTGGAGATAATACTACTGATATTAACTAGGAAGTGCTTTCATGACTTTTTCTGTTTTCATGTGTTTTGGGTGTTAATGATGATTCAGACAAGTAATTTGCATCTCTTTGGCATGTAATGTCCAGGAATGTTTGTAACATGTAATTTGCATCTCTTTTGTTTTCTTTGCCTTGCAAGCTTTATAACAATTTTTTGTTTCTTTTTTACTTCCCTTTGTTTGATTGTTAGATCAGTTGTAGTTTATACATATAGAATTAATGAAACAGTTGAGTTGAAAATTTAGGGTTAGCAAAATATGGCAGGAAATTTAATTGGAGATTAAGGTTTAAAATTGTATGTCGGTCCAGCTGAGAACTTTCCAGACCATCTATCGGGGGCATGGTTAGGTAACATTTTACATTTACCAATAAAGGGATTACATGTTTGTTTATGAATTTCTTTCTTTTTGGTTATGAATTAGTTTTTTCCCCCTAGACTACTAACATAATCAAATCTATGTTGGTTGTCCTGGATTTACTTGAAAATACCTAGTATTTCAAAATTCTGGAGTTATATTGTTCAATTCTAGAGTTAATAGATTTAATTAAGCTATGAATTTGATGCTCACCAATTGAATAATGCTCGATTGGTTTTTCATGTTAAAGTAGGTTAAATGGCTTCTGCTTCGGTGAAGAGGGACTTTTCAGTCGGCAGGCACTTCTTCAAGGTCATGATGTCTGGTTTTCATACAGAACTTGTATGTCATCCCTCTTTCTCTGTGTTTTCGTGTATGTACGCACTATTATCTTTGGTTAAAAACTTACTTGTCTTACTGTATTATGAATATGTTAAGCCATAAGGGTAGCCTTTTGCAGATTGCTTGCCACAATGTGATCAAATGAAGCAACTTTAACTAACTGCAAGGGGTCATGGCTTGTTAAAATCAAGAAGAAGCGCGGCCAAGAGGAAGTTTGTTTCGAAGAGGTTTGGAACAAATTCGTGCAGCAGCATGACCTCCATCTAGGGGACTTTGTTGTCTTTGAACACATGGGGCATATGCATTTTCAAGTGCTGGTGTTTGATCAAAGTACTTTTGAACAATTTTGTGTCATTTGAACATTGATTATTTGTTTTATAATTTTAGGGTTTATTTGTGCATTTGAGAATTGTGATTATTGATCGATGATTTTAGGTTATTAATTGATGATTTTAGATTGTTAATCATGCATTTGAGATATTGAGATTGTTGACGGAGGATGGGACCCAATTGGTTTGCATTTTTTATTACAGGTTTGGGCATTAAAAAATTAAAAAATATATTTTAAAAAATGTCTTTTAGCCACGGATTAATTGTGACGCTAAAACATTTATCTCGTTACCTATTTCACAAAAAAGAAAATAAATTAAAATATGTAAAACAAAATTAGCGACGGATATTCAGTCGCTAATTTATAAATAAATCCGTAGCCAAATGTTCTATATGAGACGGCGGATTTTATAATCCCGTTGCAAAACTTTTAGTAATGGCCTTTTATACGAGGGACTTTTAGCGACAGTATTTTCGTCGCTAAAAGTTTTAATGACGGATTTTAGGCTTTTAGCAATGGGTTTTCCCGACGCTAAAAGCCTTATTCTTTGTAGTGACTTTGGTATTGAACATTGTGAAATGTAGCATGCGTGACGAACATTGCAACCAGGCCATTTAAACATCGAATGAACGGTGAGATAGTGAGATTGTGCACTTCTTCCTGTGCACTCCATTAGGTCCAACATCTAGGGTTCATTCTATTTTGCATAATTTATACTTTTGTTGCTTGTTATTGCTCTCGTGCTAGTAAAATTAGCTAGGCTTTTTTCTCATCGGGAAAAAAAAATTTACACCATCTAGAGTCAATTCTAATTTTTTATATGCGTACAATTATATAAGATATTGGAGTAAACTAACACCGCCTCGAGCTGCAAAGGTCATTAATCAATGATATAGCACAAAGACATGGCACTAATGAGCGGCTTGATGACACGGTACCTAATGAGGTTTTCATAATTAATAATTGTTTGAGGCAGGGATGAAAAGTAGGTAGTAAGTAGTACCTAGGGGCAATTACGTCACTTCTTTTTGGGAATGTGGACGTTTATACTAGTTATAAGTTGTGTTAGTTTATATAGATGCTGGTTTACAACAAAACCGTTAAAGCGTAAGTGATGTTAGGTTGTATCGCAGTTGGTTTACAATAAAACCGTCAAAGCGTAAAAGTACAATAGTGAAATAGTAAGGCATAGAAATTTCTAGAAAATCACAGATGAATTATAACTTGCACACAACAAAGACCAAGTAATTCGAGATTGCCTCTTCAGAGCCTGACCATGTCGAGGCTTCCCCACTCAAGTCTGGAGCTTCCTTCGAAACGAATATCCTTTAAGACTGACGGTTATTTGAGGTGAGCAATCATCCGAGGCTAAATCTTCTCTTGAGGCTGATTTCCTCCGAATCTCTTAGCTTTCTCAATGGCAAACATGATTCTAAGAACCTTGTTTTATCAAACAATGGACCTTCAAATATTTTTTAGCTCTGAGAGTCCCTTTTTAAGACTTTGAAATTCCTTACGCACATATTACTTTTCTTGAAGACCTCTGATGTATCATCTAAATGTAATAAACCTTGAAATCATAATTGTTTCTTACTTGCTCGAGTTTTACATTCAAGTGTTAATTTTTTAAGCATAACATTCATGATATTTTGTGCTAAACACAATTGATCACATGTTTTATGACATGTAGGTGGCACATGGCTTTTGCATCTGTCATTCATACATGCAATATCGTGCACGCTGGCTCACTCAATGTCCTCTTTGCGTGGTACCGTGTTGAGAGGAAGGAGGTCGTGAAGGCTCTTAGGAGCAGATTAAAAAAATGGGGATTTTGAATGTTGGATTGACGGTCATTTTGTCCAAATGTAATAAGAGGTCTTTCATGTGATAGCACATAATTAGCAAGACAGGTCTCGGGAATTCTAAAAGAACATAAAATTTAAGAGCAGAAGAAGTAACATATAGACCAAAGAAACATAGTTTAGGTGTAAGACAACTAATTTGATATGTTCCATTTAATTTTATCTCAATTTATTTGATGATAATTTACTTTTTAAATTTACTTTTTCACATTTCTCCCCTGTTGTTTTAGTTGAAACAAAGAATCTTACATTTTATCGATGTACATAAACTGAATACTGGTGTCATTTAGTAGTGTTCTTGGTTCTTGGTCTTTTGTTCTTAAAAAAACATATAAATAATAGAAAAAAAAGAACATACATCATCTATTCTATTTTTTTTATCTTTTGGATATTATCAAATTTGGACCTAAAAAGAGGATAATGAAAAAAAAAGGTCGATCTCGCTCTCTTATCAAAATTTTGGAATACCCGTCACCAACTTTGAAATTTATTGAGCTTAAATGATCAAACTCTTTTATACAAACATCAACGTCAGTGAAGACTTTTACGGCCGATTTGTTGACCACACACACGGAGAAGAAAATTTCAATGACTTCCAAAAGTCTCTTCCTAAAGTCTGAAGAATAAATGTTCTCTGCTCATTGAATTCAAGTAGGAATGGTGGAAAAAAGCGAATCACCGTCTCGGTGTCTCTGCCGCCACCGCCGGTTTCCTCCGGCGTCTGGTGGCGTGGTAGAATAGGGTGTTGTGTGCTTGTTTTCTTTTTCTTTTGTGAGTCGTTCCCATCTCTGTGCCCGTGGTTCTGCTATTGGAGGCCTGGTCCGCTCTCCTCCGTCGATGGCTCCCTACACTGGTTTCTGACGGAATCCATCTTGTGGGTGGTCGTATATGTGGGTTAGGGTTACAATTTGGATTGCTACGGCTGGTTGGGTAGCAAGGTGGAAGCTGCTGAGTAGGGATCATGCGTGGTGGTGGTTGCCCGTTTGGATTTGGGAGTGGGGGCCGGAGTAGGAAATTTGTGGGTTTTAGGTGTGGACGCCGGAGATGAGATATATGTGGTTTAGGGTTTGGTGGCCGGCGAAAGGAGTATGTGGAATTTGGGATGATTGGCAGCAAAGGGGAGTCTGTGAATGGGTTTCTTCTTCTTCTAGGGTTTGTATCCCCCTCCCCCAGTTCACAGAAAGGTTGGTGACTTGTTGCCGATGGTGGTTGTGATGCTCTGACGGTGGGTGTTTGTGATGGTGGTGGCTGTTGAGGTAGCGGGTTAGCTGTGGTCATGTTAGAGGGATTCGGCAGTTGGGGCTTGGGGATTGGGTGGTGGTTGCAGTGCTAATGTAACGACCCGGTCCATGGCCCCACCATAGGGCAATGCCTCCCTCAAAAGGGCTAGCCAAGTAGGTACTTATGAGTTCATAGGCAGGGTCTTATAAGGCAAATCGTAAACTCTCTCACAACCGATGTGAGATATTACAATCTCCCCTCCTTATACCTTAGCGTCTTCGCTAAGACTCGATCACACATAGCCTAGAATCTTCCTTTCTAGCCAATGTGGGATATACCGGGCTCACCCTTCGTTGCCCCAACCATCCTCTTGATGTGGGATATACCCGGGCTTGCCTTCGTTTTCCCAACCATCGGCAACCCGACTGGATATCCCAGTCCGAGCTTTCGAGAGTCGGCTCTGATATCATCTGTAACAACTTGATCCAACACTGATTCGGATTTTGAAAAAAATAAACCCTTACCTTCAATTGTGCAAATCAACCCAAAACTTTGATCTTCTAAATCAATTGCATCAAAATCCCTAAAAATTTAATATACCCAAAAGCTATAATTAGGGTTCCAATAATAACAAAATTTCATGTGATTTCTATCACAAACCTCAATTCGATATACGAAATAAATTCTTACCTCGAAAATAATGATCAAGATCTCAAAAACTCTCCCTAGGAATTCTCTTGAGACTTTTCTAAACTTCCTTGTGTTCCTATGAGATATAAATATATTGTACGTAACTATCAGATACCTAAAAGATATATATTTATATTCCTAAAAATATTAGAATTTCCAAATACCCATTATGTCCCCCAAACTCTCTAATTTTATTTTATTTTAAGCATTTAAATATGAGGGGTCTAACATCCTCCCCCCTAAATAAAAATTCCGTCCTCGGAATCAAAACATACCTGAGGTGTCAAAAAGGTGCGGATAAGTACGTAGCATATATTCTTCAGGTTCCCAAGTAGCCTCCTCAATTTCGTGGTTTCGCCATAGGATCTTAACTAAGGGAATGACTTTCGTCCTTAACACCTGATCACGACGGTCAAGAATCTCAACTGGTTGCTCTTCATAGGAAAGGTCATCCTGTACTGATAAAGGCTCATACGGCATAATGTGCATCAGATCATAAACGACCCGGTCCACGGCCCCACCACAGGGCATTGCCTCCCTCAAAAGGGCTAGCCAAGTAGGTACTTATGAGTTCATAGGCAGGGTCTTATAAGGCAAATCACAAACTCTCTCACAACCGATGTGGGATATTACAATCTCCCCACCTTATTCCTTAGCGTCCTCGCTAAGGCTCGAGCACACATAGCCCAGAATCTTCCTCTCTAGCCAATGTGGGATATACCAGCTCACCCTTCGTTGCCCCAACCATCCTCTTGATGTGGGATATCCCGGGCTTGCCTTTGTTTGCCCCAACCATCGGCAACCCGACTGGATACCCCAGCCCGAGCTTTCGAGAGTCGGCTCTGATACCATTTTGTAACGACCCGGTCCACGGCCCCACCACAGGGCATTGCCTCCCTCAAAAGGGCTAGCCAAGTAGGTACTTATGAGTTCATAGGCAGGGTCTTATAAGGCAAATCGCAAACTCTCTCACAACCGATGTGGGATATTACAGCTAAGGTGTGGACTGAGGGAGTTAGCGCCAGTTACAGCAGTAGATTCTAGTCGATCAGGCTCGACGTCTCTCGGTGGTGGACCAAAGCAGAGGTTTGGCCCTCGAAGCGAGAGGGAAATCGGGATACAATCAAGTTGCTGGCACCCCATCTGCTCTATCGACCCAGCAACTCCGGCACTTGGAACCGACCAGAAAACTCATGGCCGGTTAACGGAGGAACGGTGGCCGGCAATGGCGCCGGTATCAGGCTTGGCGACCGGTAGCATGGGGCGGTGCAAGGCGATGCGTGAGCGTGGGACTCGAAGGGGGACACTTGTTATGCACGGATGACAGGTGTGTAGCTTGGGCACCTGGGCTACCTCATTGACTTTTTTGTGTGTTCTTTGGTTTTGGGCCTTTTTGGATTTTGTCATTTTTTTTATTTTTTTCTTTTCTCTAGTCGTAGGTTCACCTTTGGGACGGGGGTGTTGTTCCTTGTGTATAGTTAGTGTCTTGACTTGGGTAAATGTGTACTAATCTTTTATGCAGGTAGTCTTCGGTGGAGGTTCCTTGGCGATAAAGCCGTTCTTGTTTTAGCCGCTCTCAAATATTCAAGGACGCTTGGCTATGTGCCGGTCTTTATTTTTTGTTCCATGCAGGGGATGCGGTCACCGATTACTTTTTCTTTTATTTTACTCTATCTTGTACTACTTGCTTATTAATAATATGATGATTGGTACGATTTTTACCTACAGTAAAAAAAAGAGTAGGAATGGTGTTTGAGAAAAATCTAAACAAACACCTTTTTAATGAAATTTACACCAATTAAAAGACTAGTCGCACCGCCTTTCAAAAGTTTTTTCAAAAAAGTAGGTATCAAAATAATAAGGGACAGATTGGCTGCCAATTTTCTTTTTGTACAAAGTGAAACTTGAACTTGAAAGTGATATGTCAGCTCTAAATAAGTGTGAATAAAAAATGGGTACTCATACAAGATATGTTCACAAAAATGCCATTGTATTGTAAATGTATATGGTTTCTTTTCGTTGACTTTTAGACTTTTTTGCCACCAACCTTCATAATCTTTATCTTTGTCTTTCATTTGATCCATCTTCATTTTTTCAAGTTTCAAGTCTCCAAATTCCAAAGAAAAATAATATAGCGGGGTTGTTTTTTAACTCTTATAGGATGTTAATATACCATGTACATTTGTCATTATATAATTTAATAATCACATTAAAAATCTTTCCAGTGAAATAAATTATCATGTATCGCAAAAAAAATAGTATTAGTACTTAAAGGGAGTGATACTGCAACTACTTGACAAGCATGAAGATGCTCAAAACTCAACTCAAAATAATACACCCGATTATTGATGATATCTACCATGAAGAACGTTGAGTTCCCTTTGACAATATATTAATATCCAAGAATTTACTTTTCTAAGGTTTATGTTTTTATTTGACAAACAACTTAAAATTTTTTAATTATTTTAGTGAACTTAAACCTTCTAAATTCTTTTATATTAACCGTCAATTATTTTTTATTTTAAGGTCTTTTGGTCACTTCCAATTACACTTCCTAAGTCTGCCCTTAGGCTGTTGGCAAGGTGGCTACCTGGGCATGGCATGGCAGCGAGTGAGGGTGTGGTTTATATGCTTGGGGTGTGGTTGATGCCTGATGGGTTCTCTCTCTCTGTCTCTCTGGCTTTAACATCCGTTTTCAATTTTCCTTCCTGATACTAGTTTTTTTTAAGAGTTTTATGCACCATTGAATTTAGTTTGAGCAAAAACAATTTTAATGAAGAAAGGTCATCAAAACAAATTGATTTTACTTTTCTTGAGTCATCTTTACGGTCAATTTTGTGCAACCATAGAAAAGAAGGCGGATGGCGGTGTGAACGAGGTTGTTTAGGAAAAAAGAACGGGAAACAAAAAAATTACTAACCAAAGCCTCCAACTTCTAGGTCGATCTTTAGTTATTGCCGAGGACTTCTCAGGACAAATCATCAATCTTGACAAATCTTCCCTACTAGTCAGCCCTAACACTCTACAAACTCAGGTTCAAGTTCTTGCAGATTTTTGCAATATCCCATTCCTGAAACTCCATGGATAATTCTTAGGGACCTTTTATTCTTGGATCTAGCAAAAAATAGGACTTCAGCTTCCCGTAAACTCAAACTCTAGCAAAAATGAAGTCATGGAGACTCAAATTTCCCTCCTTGAACCACCTTGATCAAACTGTCATAAATTTCGTCCATGTTTACCTTATCAAGTCAGCCTACAAGCTGTTGGGGATGAAATTAATATGCCCAAGATCCAATGTCTCATGTAATGATTTGGACACCTTGTAATCAATATGTTTTGATTACTAAATGGCATTCCTTATCTTATTATCATATTTATTATTTGATAATTTGACTAATATGATATTGTCCTTGATTAAATTTAGAGACTTGACATCATGATAAGGATCATGATAGTGAGAGTCAAATCTTTTACTATTTAATCTAAATTGTTCTTGATCATAGGATCATTAAGACTAGGACATTGATGATCCAGATAGATCAATATATATGTGATGGTCTCTATAGGATAAAGATTAGTTGATCTCATGTACTAAATTACATATATAGATGATGCATATGGAGATATGATTATCGAACCTACTCAATTGAGAATTCCTAATGGTTAACATTACCATTAAACTGTCAATAGGATATTCTCATGAGGAACATGGTGTAAGAGTTTCCTTTGACCTGAGATCATCATATTAATTAACAAGATATTTATCGTACTTTGATTCCGGACACCTAATGCCCGAGGGTGATAGTTGAAAGGATATTGGGTATGATTAAATACTTGTAGAATTCATGATTAATCAAGAAGGAATCCATTAACTTTTGGTAATGAGTTGAGCTCTATGATAATATTAATTATAATGACTAGATTACGACCTTGGCCAGGGCAAATGAATGAACGAAGAAAATAAGTTTCTTATGTCATTCACTAGTCGATTATAATTGACTTGAAGCATAGTTGGTGACCTATTGGGATTTGACAGTTAAACCATATCCTAGGGTTAACCCGGAGCTGTAAAAATGGAAGGAAACATTATATATATTCTTCTTAAGGTTCTTAAGAGTAAAAAATATTACTTCATGCTATCCGGTCATTAAGGAGTGTTGCTAGACGCCAACCTTGATTGGTAAATTGGTTCGACTAATTTACTACCAGCTTAGTATTGAACCTATGGGGTCGCACACTAACGAGTGTTCTAATCTTTGCTAATGGATCATTTAATTTATTATATGATGATTAAATTGGTGAATTTAATTTTATCAAATTAAATATATTTTTGATTCAGATGGAATATTATTATATTCTTTGCTAGCATCAAGAGTATAATAAATATTGGAGACAATTCGAGAATTTCCTATTTTGGAATAGGGAATAAATATTGACAAGATATGTGTCAAAATCTCAAGAGAAATAAGAGGGATTTTCGGTTGAAATTAAGGACTTGATATGCTAATCTATATGTCAACGTGTGATTATAAGGAAAGGTTTCCTACTTTGAATAGGAGACTAATTGCTTGATAGTCAACAAAATGCACTCGCACATATTAAGCCTAATTTTGTGGACAAGATATGTGCAAGTATATATATATATATATATATATATATATATATATATATATATATATATATATATATATATATATATATATATATATCACAGCCTATTTAAATGCTAATATATACCCAGATATATTTAGCAACTAATTAGGTAGTGATGATGTCAATATATTTGGCGGTGATTATGAATATCACATGCTTAATTATTGATATGCATATATCAATGCAAAATTGTGGCTAAGACGCATATATATATATATATATATATATATATATATATATATATATATATATATATATATATATATATATATATATATATATATATATATATATATATATATATATATATATATATATATATATATATAGAGAATGTTCTCTTGCATTTTCTAGTGAAGAAGATGAAATATGCAATTTCGTTTCTAAAGAAAATGCAACCAAAAAAAGTTATATAACACATGAGTGTTATTTCTAGTCCTTGATTCCTAGAGTAGCATTATAATTTTTAAGATAATTTGTGTATTGACGTAATTGAAGTATATGAGATTATCCTAGAATGTGGTTTATTGTCGAATAAAATGGATATGTGATTTTAGATGCATGTAAGACACCTCATTCTAGAGTAAAGGCTTAAGATTGCATGTGATGTCTCCAAAATGAACCAAAAATTGCATGACTATTGTTTGGAATGTGTCTCCATCATGAGTCTGAAAATTTAGGATGTGATCCTAACTCAATAACTATTTTTGGGATTATACTAATTTTATGAATTCAATTTTTTGTGACGTAATGTTACATGTGATGTATAGAATAAGTTAGTGACATGTTGAATTATGATTTATTGTACACGTACATATGTTGTTTATATAATTTTGAATTATTTGCTACATATGATGTAATTAACTTTTGGGCTAATTGCATGTGGAAAATTTGAACCTAATTCAACATTTTTTTTAGTGATAAGATCACACAGCGTTATTAAAGCTATTTTAATAATGATTCCCTCCCATTGAAAATTGAGTTTTAAAGAATGAAATATAAGATATTTTATTCTACAGCTTTTCCATCAAGATAAAAAATCATATTTATTTCTTGTTTACAGGGAGTGGCCTGATAACCAGGAAACTTGTAGTTCAAGGATACAATAAGTTTATTTATTGCATATGATGCATATATGGAAAGGATTATTAAAATTTGTACTATAGGCTGGACTACCCAGGGAGTATGAAATTTAATTAATTCTTTGTCATAGAGATGGTTAAACCCAACTATATCAATAGGAACGATCTGACAACCAGAGGACTATGTGGTATGGAGCTATTTATGGAAGTTATATGAGAATATAATTGGTGAGAGTACCTATCTTTAAAATGTATATGAGAAACGACTTGACAACCAAGGGGCTCATTCATATTATTAGAGAATTCCTTAACTCCACTTAAAGAAATAGAGATTTCAAGAACTACTATGAGGGTGTAATGTAGTTTGATTAATTGGTGGAAATATCATTTTGATAGAAGTCCATAATTTTTTTATGAGTTCTTACGTTATTGTGTTTTATTTTCTTAGATTTCTCAATATGTCTACTTTATCACTGCGCGGTATACTTGATACTAGCAAACTAGTTGGAGCAAATTTTGATGACTGGTATAGAAATTTGAGAATTGTTCTCATGCATGAGAAGCTTATTGATGTGATTGATAAGCCTACTAAAGAAGCCCCATCCTTAGATGATGCTCTAGCAATCGAGGCTTATCAGAAGTACTTGGAAGAATGTCTTACTGCTAAATGCATCATTTTGGCATCTATGGGTTCTGAACTTCAAAGGCAACATCAGGATATGGATCCACCTCAAATCATCGAACATCTTAAGAAGATGTATGGTGGGCAAAGCAGGACAGCTAGATACCAGCTATCTAAGACTTTACTTAGATCCATATTGACTGCGAACTCTCAAGTTGGGCCCCGTGTTTTGAAGATGATTGATCTTATTGAACAACTTCAGAAGTTAGGGTGCATACTTGGCAAAGAGCTTTCTCAAGATTTGATCTTGCAGTCACTTCCTGAGTCTTTTTCACAATTCATTGTTAATTTTAACATGAATAAAATGAGTTGTGATCTTCATGAGATGCTCAATATGTTGATTGATTATGAGAATCAAATAACATCTGAGAAAAAGAAAGGAACCGCTATGATAGTTGGCAACTCCTCTAAAAGGAAGGTTAAGGGTAAGAAAAAGTTCAAAAGGAAACCTACTGCGCCTAAGGGTGGTGTGACCAAACCAAAGAGCAAAGAGGGTAAAGTTGACTAAACAGATGCTGAATGTTTCTTCTGTAAGAAGAAAGGTCATTGGAAGAGAAACTGTAAGGAGTATCTTGCGTCTCTGAAGGATAAGAAACAAGGTGAGACCTTAATGAAAGATATTTTCATGATTTCTTTAACTACTATTGATTCTTCACTATGGGTATTAGATACTGGCAGTAGTTTTAATATCTGCAATATGTTGCAGGGACTTCAGATAAGTAGAAAGTTGAAGAAAGGAGAAATTAATCTTCAAGTTGGAAACGGTGCAAATGTTGTAGCTCAAGCTGTAGGATCAATTTCTCTAATGTTGCCTACCAGCAAACTACTTATGTTGGAAAATTGTTATTACGTTCCAAAATTTGTTTCGAACATAATTTCAATTTCTATGTTGGACAAGCGTGGTTTTCGCATTGTTTTCAATAATAATATTTGCTCTATTTATCATAATGATGATCTATATGTGAATGATTATCTCCAACATGGTATTTATGTCTTACATGATGTGAATGCTAATTCGATTATGCATGTTTCTAGTCTTAAGAGAAAAAGAAATAATCAAGTAAATCAAACATACCTTTGGCATTGTAGGCTTGGTCATATTGGAGAGAAAAGAATTAACAAGTTGCACAAGGAACGTTACCTTGACCATTATGATTATGAATCATATCAAACTTGTGAATCTTGTCTAAAATGAAAATTGACCAAATCTCCGTTTATTGGAAGCGGAGAAAGAGCTGCTGAATTATTGGGATTAATTCATATAGATGTTTGTGGGCCCATGAGAATTCAAGCCAGAGGAGGATATTCTTACTTTATCACTTTTACTGACAATATGTCTAGATATGGTTTCGTGTATCTTATGAAACACAAATCTGAGTCATTTGAAATGTTCAAAAGATTCCGTAGTGAAGTTGAAAAGCAAATTGGTAAAAGTATCAAAATACTAAGATCCGATAGAGAATGAGAGTATCTAAGTGATGATTTTCTTGAATATCTTAAAGAGAATGGGATTCTCTCACAGTGGACACCTCCAAAAACACCACAACATAATGGTGTATCTGAAAGAAGGAATCGAACCTTATTAGATATGGTAAGATCTATGATGGGGTTCACTGATCTTCCAATATATTTATGGGGTTATGCTTTAGAAACAATAGCATATTTATTAAATACATTTCCCACAAAATCAGTCTCTACAACACCATATGAGATATGGAAAGGACGTAAACCAAGTCTCAAACACATTAAAGTTTGGGGTTGCACGGCTTATGTTAAGAGATTGCAAGCATACAAGCTTAAAGCAAGGTCTAATAAGTGTAGGTTTATAAGGTATCCCAAAGAAACAATGGGATATTATTTCTATCACCCTCCTGACCATAAAGTCTTTGTGGCAAGAGGAGCTACTTTAGAAAGAGAATTTCTATTAGAAGGAAATCATGGTGAAGGAATAGAACTTGATGAAATTCAAGAAATTGATGAACCAACACAAGCTCAGGATTGTGAGATCCAAGTTGAGCAACCTTTACTGGATGTTCTAAAGTTGACAAGGAGGTTGTCATCTTCAGTGGTTGATGTTCAAGAACCGATTACGGTTTAAGAACAGGTTAATGAATAGGTTTTAGAACCAGTGTTACAACAACCAAATCCAATACAAAGTGAACCGACTGTACATGAACCTCTTAGAAGGTCTGCCCGCGCAGGTCATGCACCAAATAGATTAAACTTAATGGTGCAAGATGATGCGTCAAATAAGGATGATCATAATGATGATGACCTTAAGACATATGAAGAGGCCATACAAAGTTCAAACCATAAGAAGTGGCAAAAAGCCATGGAATCTGAAATGGAATCCATGAAGGTCAACAAAGTATGGACTTTGGTTAAAGCTTCGAAGGATATAAAACCTATTGGCTGTAAATGGGTTTTCAAGAAAAAGATTGGAGCAGACAGAAAGGTGGAAACATATAAAGCCCGTCTTGTTGCCAAGGGATATCGTCAAAAAGAAGGAATTGACTTTGACGAAACTTTCTCTCCAGTGGCAATGCTTAAATCAATTAGGATTCTACTTGCTATAGCAGCATACTATGATTATGAAATATGGCAAATGGATGTGAAGACTGCTTTCCTTAATGGTGAGCTTGAAGAGGATGTGTACATGACACAACCTGAAGGTTTCATTTCCCCACTTGATCATAATAAAGTTTGTAAGCTGCAACGATCCATCTATGGACTAAAGCAAGCTTCTAGAAGTTGGAATATTCGCTTTAACAAGACAGTCAAAAAGTATGATTTTGTTAGATGCGAAGAAGAACCTTGTGTGTACAAAAAGGTTAGTGGCAGTGCAATTATTTTCTTGGTATTGTATGTTGACGATATATTACTCATTGGGAATGATATACCGGCATTACAAAATACAAAGATTTGGCTATCTGAACAATTCTCCATGAAAGATTTGGGAGAAGCAGCTTATATATTAGGAATAAAGATCTATAGAGATAGATCTAAGAAGCTGCTTGGACTATCCCAATCTATGTACATCGATACCATCTTAAAGAGGTTTAACATGGATAATTCCAAAAGAGGCTATCTTCCGATAGGCACCGAAATTACTCTCAGTAGGGAGGATTGTCCTAAAACCCCTAAAGAGAGAGAACGCGTGAATAGAATCCCATACACTAACGCAGTGGGAGCTATCATGTACACCATGACTTGTACACGTCCAGATGTCGCTTATGCACTAGGTGTAACTAGTCGATACCAGGAAGATCCAGGTGAAGAACATTGGAAAGTGGTTAAAACCATTCTTAAGTACTTGAGAAGAACTAAAGACCAATTCCTTATTTATGGAGATTCTGATTTAAAAATAAAAGGTTATACTGATGCAAGTTTTGCATCAGACAAGGATGATAGCAAATCTATTTCTGGTTATGTTTTCACCTTAAATGGTGGTGCGGTGAGTTGGAAAAGTTCCAAACAAGTTACTGTAGCTGATTCGGTGACTGAAGCAGAATACATTACAGCTTCTGAAGCAGCAAAAGAAGCAGTCTGGATGAAAAAGTTCATATCTGAACTTAGTGTGGTTCCTTCAATAGAAGAATCAGTTCCATTATTGTGTGACAATACTGGAGCTATTGCTCAAGCAAAAGAGCCAAGATCACATCAAAAATCCAAACATGTCTTGCGGAGGTATCACTTGATAAGAGAAATCATTGAACGTGGAGACGTCAGAATTCAAAAGGTTGATGCAAAGGAAAATGCAGCAGATCCATTCACTGAAGCACTTGGTGCAAAGGAGTTTGACAAGCACAAGTGGAAATTGGGAATGAAATACATGACCAATTGGCTCTAGTGCAAGTGGGAGATTGTTGGGGATGGAATTAATATGCCCAAGATCCAATGTCTCATGTAATGATTTGGACACCTTGTAATCAATATGTTTTGATTACTAAATGGCATTCCTTATCTTATTATCATATTTATTATTTGATAATTTGACTAATATGATATTGTCCTTGATTAAATTTAGAGACTTGACATCATGATAAGGATCATGATAGTGAGAGTCAAATCTTTTACTATTTAATCTAAATTGTTCTTGATCATAGGATCATTAAGACTAGGACATTGATGATACATAGATCAATATATATGTGATGGTCTCTATAGGATAAAGATTAGTTGATCTCATTTATTAAATTACATATATAGATGATGCATATGGAGATATGATTATCGAACCGACTCAATTGAGAATTCCTAATGGTTAACATTACCATTAAACTGTCAATAGGATATTCTCATGAGGAACATGGTGTATGAGTTTCCGTTGAACTGAGATCATCATATTAATTAACAAGATATTTATCGTACTTTGATTCCGGACACCTAATGCCCGAGGGTGATAGTTGAATGGATATTGGGTATGATTAAATACTTGTAGAATTCTTGATTAATCAAGAAGGAATCCATTAACTTTTGGTAATGAGTTTGAGCTCTATGATGATATTAATTATAATGACTAGATTACGACCTTGGCCAGGGCAAATGAATGAACGAAGAAAATAAGTTTCTTATGTCATTCACTAGTCGATTATAATTGACTTGAAGCATAGTTGGTGACCTATTGGGATTCGACACTTAAATCATATCCTAGGGTTAACCCGAAGCTGTAAAAATGGAAGGAAACATTATATATATTCTTCTTAAGGTTCTTAAGAGTAAAAAATATTACTTCATACTATCCGGTCGTTAAGGAGTGTTGCTAGACGCCAACCTTGATTGGTAAATTGTTTCGACTAATTTACTACCGGCTTAGTATTGAACCTATGGGGTCGCACACTAACGAGTGTTCTAATCTTTGCTAATGGATCATTTAATTTATTATTTGATGATTAAATTGGTGAATTTAATTTTATCAAATTAAATATATTTTTGATTCAGATGGAATATTATTATATTCTTTGCTAGCACCAAGAGTATAATAAATATTGGAGACAATTCGAGAATTTCCTATTTTGGAATAGGGAATAAATATTGACAAGATATGTGTCAAAATCTCAAGAGAAATAAGAGGGATTTTCGGTTGAAATTAAGTCCCAAAATTAAGGACTTGATATGCTGATCTATATGTCAACGTGTGATTATAAGGAAAGGTTTCCTACTTTGAATAGGAGACTAATTGCTTGATAGTCAACAAAATGCACTCGCACATATTAAGCCTAATTTTGTGGACAAGATATGTGCAAGTATACATATATATATATATATATATATATATATATATATATATATATATATATATATATATATCACAGCCTATTTAAATGCTAATATATACCCAGATATATTTAGCAACTAATTATGTAGTGATGATGCCAATATATTTGGCGGTGATTATGAATATCACATGCTTAATTATTGATATGCATATATCAATGCAAAATTGTGGCTAAGACGCATATATATAAGAGAATGTTCTCTTGCATTTTCTAGTGAAGAAGATGAAATATGCAATTTTGTTTCTAAAGAAAATGCAACCGAAAAATGTTATATAACACATGAGTGTTATTTCTAGTCCTTGAATTTTGAACCAAAAAGGATATTTTGGTTTGAAATTTCTTCAAGTTCTCCAAGGATTCTCTTTTTCAAAGGGTTGACAGCAAGGATTTGACTCGGTGTGGATACACATAGAGTCTTCTTATATTCGTAGAAATTTTTTGCATCAAAAACTTGCTTCCAGGTAATGTAATCTAAGGGTGGATTGTTTTTTTTTAGTTCTTCCGCTGCGTGTTATGAACACTGTGCAATGCAACACAAGCTTCCAGCACAGAGTGTGAAGAACTGGATAAAGTTTCACACTGTTGTTGGTCGTGTTACAAGGAGAATGAAAAGAAAATGCATTCATGGCAGAGTATCTGCAAGTCAAAAAAGAGAGAGGACTTTTTATTAAGGGCTCTACTATTATCGTTAAAGGTCATAAAGCGTAGATGTATAAAACTTTGACAATATAAATAGAGCTCATATTTGTAAAATAAAGCTGAAATATCAAGTGTCTTTAAAGTCGCGGCATCATTTTATCGGCACTTTTAAGTCAATGGATTTCGATAAATAACACGTGTGGCTTTCATTTTGCATTTTGAGATAAAAATTTAAAAAGAATAGCAGTTTACCAACAGCATAACAATAAGAATAAAAAGAAAACAAGGTTCACTTTCCCAAATAAAAAAGAATAAGGAACCCTCTTCTCTCCTCAACACCCATAGCGTCTCTGCTGTCACCACCAGTATCCTCCGGCGAGTAGTGGTGTGGTAGAGTAGTGTTTTCCCATTATGTCGTCAATTTTAGTGTTTTTTTTATTTTATTTTATCCGCTATTTTCCTGGACCCTATAGTTTCCAAGGCTCAATCTACAGCTTTGGGGTGGCTTGTTCAAGGAACGTCGGTTGTGACACCTGATCTCCGGTAGTGCAGCGTGGGCTGTGCGTTAAGATGGGTTTTTTGGAGTGTTGTTGGTGGTCAGAATTCGATCTCCTAATGTTGGTATGGGAGGTAGCTAAGGTGGGATCTCCACTTGGTTTGGTTGACGTGGTGGCGCCGCCGAGCTGGAGAAGGCGGGTGAATTTGTAGGAAAACATTTTATCCCCCCCCCCCCCCGGGATCCCCCTTTTGTTGCAGGAAGGTCGGTGTGTTGGTTTTGGTGGTGGTGGATGTTGCTGCAGTGATATACGGTTTTCTCAGGCTTTGGATGGTGGGCTGCTTGCTGGGCACATGGTGGCGCATTGGTGTGGTAGAGCTTGGGTTGTATGGTGCGGGTGGTGGTAGGTTCAAGCAACGGCGGAACCAGGATTTCATCCCGGGGGGGCTAAAAATATATCGACGGAGATAAATATTTTTATAAGTAAAATAGCACACAAAATTCTTGAAATGCTCAATTCATGCATTGCAAATAAACTGTCAATCGCGTCTTTCAATGATAAGGCAGCGGTATTGGCAACATGGACAATACCAAGAAAACGTTCAATCACACGTCCTCTTTTGTCCACATATCTCAAGACAACTCACATTTGTTCTTTGACTGAAATATCACGACACTCGTCAACTAAGATAGAAAATAATTCAGTTTTCATATCCCCAACAATTGCATCTCTTATTTCTCCGACAATGGCACTAACAATTTCTTTTTGAACTTTTGGTGATGTCAATTTGAGGTTCTGAGGAACATTCGACAACACAACTTTTTTCACATTTTCATTGTAATCAGCAATAAACTCTAACAGTTCTAAAAAATTTCCCTGATTTTCAGATTCATTAGATTCATCGTGCCCACGAAAAGACAAGCCTTGACATAAGAGAAACCGAATAACATCAATTGATGCAGTCAAGCGAGTACGGTATTGAAGCCTACTTTCATCTGTTTGCTTGGACAAAACTACTTTAATACTCTGCTGATGGTTATCAAAGGCTTGACACTTAGCTAAAGCAAAATTGTGTACACTACCAACTTCTCCAACATGTTTTTGCAATTTCTCCTTCTTTCTCCAATCGTTAAAACCATGCCTAACAAAAGTACCACAACCCCCTTGCTCCCCATGAGCACTTCCGAACAAGTAGCAACACAAACAATATGCTTCATCTTTTGTTACATTATACTCCAACCAACTTGAATAAATGTCAAACCAAGAAGAAACAAATCGACGAGACTGAGTTCCTAATTGTGTAAATGGAAAATTGTGGTGACGAGGTTGGCAAGGACCTTTCGACTAATACGCTCGTCGAACTTTATCTCGAACATTAAGACCATAATCCAAAATATTCGAACGCAACCCAGGATCCGCAATAAGCTCGTCAGAATTGAACTCATCGCTAGCTCTACTTGAATGTCCAGACTGAATATCACGATACACAATAGGAGTCTTGTCCGTTACTATTGGAATCGGAGACTCATTCTTATTAGACTTTAATAACTTTTCCACCTTTGGTTTCTTTTGATAGAACCTTTCCATTCTAAAAAAAAATATATTTTATCAATCAAATAACCTAGTTAATTACAAATGTTTTATTCTTACTTTTCCAGTCATGTTTTATTATCGTATTAACTTATAAGTTGTGGTTGTCTGTTGGAGGTGGGTTGGAAGATGATGGTGATGGCAGTGGATTGCAAGATGACGGTGGACGATTGCACATGGGCACCGTTGTTCGCTTACTTTCTAAGGTCTAACCTTTCGCTCCCCCTAAGGGCAAAGCTATATCACCTTTCCAGCTAGTTGTTACTGTGCGTGCAGTCTAGGACGGTGGCGGCCTCGGATGCGGGATCCCAATCAGGTTTTCATAGGGATTGTGGTTGACTGATTGCCCTTATCCTGTAGTCTTTGTTTTTGTTTCGTGCGTTTGTTTTTTTGGTAATTTATCTTAGTTAGTGCATATTTCCATAAAGGAAAAAAAAAGTCTTATTTGTTTAGAATTTTTTGTACTTTTATTTTTATTTGTTCTTAATTATGTTATTGTTGTTGCCAACTTTTTATCGGATTGAAATTAAAAGAAACTAAAATGAAATGTCATATCCTTGACAGATCATGATTAATTTGATTTTGTTTGCTGTGGTGTACGCTTTATATCTTAATAATAATTCTGAAGTAAAAAAAAAAACTAGACAAAGTACCATGTGGGCCGAGCTTAGAGCTGATTCTACAGTTAACAGGCTCAATAGAGGCCCAAAGCTCGACATAAACCCGACTATTAATTCGGGGATCATTTTTCTATTGAAGATGTAATAAAAGACGGAGGAGAATTCGGAACCCCTGCTGTCGCGGCTATAACAACACTCATTCTATTTGCTTTTAAATGGTCTATAGCGACAAAAACCAAATAAATTCTTATCTAAATAGTACAATTATTCGTTGTTTTACAGGGACCAACAAGAAGCCATATAAGCCGAAAGATAATTTTCAAAATTGAGAATTTGAAGTCGTAGCACTATATTAACTTATCCTACTGCTAATGACACACCTTTGGTATTCAACAGTGTCTTGAAATGTAGCATGCACGACAAGCATTGCAACTAGGCCTGAATTGTCACGAATGAAAATCTCATGTTGTATCGCCATTTAAACATCGAACAAATGGTGAGATGGTCAGATTCAACATTCCTACACTGCGCACTCCATTAGTCCCTTTTCTTGCAAGTACTATAACAGCACCATCTACCTTGCATAATTTGTCGCTCTCGTGTCAGTAATGTCCCATCGCAAAAAAGATATACACCATCTAGAGTCGATACCATTTTCCTTATATACGTAGATCAATGTTATGTTTATGAGATATTTGAGTAAACTAATGCCATCTTGAGCAGCAAAGGGAATTCATCACTGACGTAGCACGCATAAGCGACTTGATGGCACGAAACCTTCTAAAATTCTTGCAATGCATCATTATCTGAGGCGGGGATGGAGAGGAAGAAACCCGTGAAAGGTGCTAGTACCGGATTCAAAAAATTGCAGTTTCAATTGTTGGATTTTTTTTTGATACAAGGATGAGGATTGCATTATAACAAAAGGAAAAGTGTAAAGTTGAATCCGAAAAATAACACTAGTCTACTCCCTATACAGAAGGTAACGTCGCTAGGGTGAAGCGCTATAACAAAAAAAAACTCCTACAGTAGAGGAAATGGTACAGTTGGCAAAGACAAAAATAATTTTGAATGTTATATTGAGAGATCTTTCATGTGGTAGCGGCTACTTTGGCAGGACGAGCCCTTACAAAAGAATAAAGTTAGGAGCCAAAAAAACTGACATAAAGATCCATGAATGTAGCTAAGAACTAGTTTGGCGTGCTCAATTTGACTGTATATTTCAATTTACATTCTCGCTCTTTTCTGATAATTATTCTTTATGGCTGCTTTTTCACATTCTCTCCCATTGCTATAGGGGTGCCTTAATTTGCCGGACACATTTCCTAATAATCATGTATTCTTTGGAGATGATTGCAATGTGTTCATAAGAAACCTTAGCAACTGCGAAAGCTTAAGGCCAATTTAAGGAGGACGTGTGAGGACGAACCCTGACAAATGTTCCCTTCTAGTCAGCCCTAACACACACAACTTTGGAACATCCTTTGTCTTGGATCTGACAGAGAAAAAAAGGACTCAAAATTCTTGCCAAAATGAAGTCATGGAGACTGAATGTCTTTCCTCAGCCGGGAGAAACACCTTGATCAACATGTCATATAATTCCGTCCCTTTTTACACACTGTCAGCCTACAAGCTTTTGGTAAACTTGTGAAGAACTGAACAAAGTTTCACACTGTTTTTGGTGGGGTCAAAAGGAAAGAAAATTATTTTACAAAGTGGCAAAAATCTGTAAGTCTAAAGAGAGAGGACTAGCAGTGAGGAAATATAAGTCTCACATCAAGCCCTGTTGGCTAAGCACTGGAAGAGACCTCATCCCTCAATCTTGTCAAAGACCAGACCTCATCTCAGTCCTTTCTAAGCCTGACTGGGCTTGGAGAAGGATATGCTCTGGGAGAAATTTTGTTATCGAGGGAAATAGGCAAATTAACAGGAAATGGGCGATCACTTGAGTCTGGAAGGAAGCGTAAAAAAAGGCCAAAACCGATTACCCCAGCTCATGAAACCATATATGAGGAGATGAAAGTTGGAGAACTAATCAATTACAACTTGCGAATCTTGAACCAGGCAAAACTCCAAACTCTCTTGAAACCCTACCATGATGCTTAAAAGCTCCTTTCTCAATCACCAACATGGGTGATGTGGTCAAATGGTGCTATACCAAGTCAGGTGCTTATAATGTATAATTGGGTTACATCTTAGCAGTGAACTTAGTTCTCAGGAATAGCAGCTACAACAAGTACAGGAAGAAGAAGCAGAGGCATCTGAGGTAGATGGACAAAAAGTGGACAGGTCAGAGCAGCAAATGGGCAATGAATAACCAGTGGAAGTCATTGAGATCTCCCACTCGGATTCAAGTAACTCAGATGGGGCTTCATACATCCCTCATGCCTCTCTAGGGGAGACAAATATACAAAGGTACACTCCTAGGATTCCCAGAAGATAAAGCTTTTTATGCGGAAGCGATTGGCTTGAGTACAGCAGACAATTTGATACGAAGGGGATGCAGTGTTTCACCACAGTCCAAGCAAGTCAAAATAAGCCAAAAAAAAATTTACAGCTACTTTTTACCTTGAGTTTGCAACTCATATTTCGTATGTTAGTAACCTCACGGTAAAACCCAATAGGTGGAGCAATGACAAACTGGATCCGGGTTTAGAATTTGGGCCACAAAAAGGATTTCTCATGGGCACATAGAGGCAGATATTCCCACTCAAACAGCTGCCATATGCTGGGATATATGGGAGGAGAGGAACGCAAACGTATTCTCTGGGAGCCAAGCAAATCCATATAGCAGACTGAATAATTGCAGGCTAAGCATAGCAGAAAACAGAGTGAGCACTATTCAATCAAAATTCCAAAATGATCAGGAAAAGCATTCACAAATGCCTTCAAAAGCCTACGATAACCCGCTTCTCAAAATCTTCATCTCAATCTGATCTTGCAGTTTCACTAGGTTAGCAGGTGAGTCCAAGGCCACAATTTAGCATTTTGACACTACATACTGACGCAGCATGGAATCAAGACTTTCAAGCAGCTAAATTAGGATGTTTTGTGAACGACAGCAGCATGGAGAAAATAAGCAGATTCCCCAGAAAATGTTGAGGTATAAGCTATTAAGGAAGCTTTAGCATGGATGCTTTCTGCAGGTTTTTCAAGATTGTGCTTCTAACAGATTGTTTGAACATTTGCTCAAAAGATTTTATTTATCCTGTACCTTAATGAGTTACGATATTTACACCTCGCTGCCTCTTTTGCATTTTGTAGAATTTTAGCAGAAGCATTCTGTCACGCAAAACGAGCTCTAAAAACCACATGTATCAACCTGTTTGAATCACAAGTGGCTTTCCAACACAGGCACATGCTCGCGCACAGGCGGAAACGCTCGTGCACAGGACAAAATGGCAAGGCATCTATTTCTATGCAGAATAAACTCTTACTGTAAGAGTCATACAAGCCTAAAAGATGGATATGAATTCTTTTAAACTAAATCATTCTATTTCTTGAGGGGCTAAATTTCCTTCATGAATGAAAACAATTCTCATTTTTCGAAGATCACAAAAAAACCTACGAGTTATCATCGAAACATTATTCCAAAAAATGAGCCTTCCACACTATTATTTACGGTGATCGTCATAAACTTTTGAGTGGTATTTGGAACTTAATGTGCAGCCATTTGGCAATTTACTTTAAAAAAAAATTTGGGGACTATGACGGTAATTTGATCGTCATAAAGTAAAGCTGAAGTGGCCAAGGCAACACTAACTTTAGGCAACAGTAGTTAGAACCTCAGACCTTTGTTATCATGGACAAAGCATTGATTCCTCGGTATGGGTCTTGCATAGAACAACCTTCATATTTGACTCAGAAAATGAACAACTTTGTGAACTTGCCCACCGCGTACAACCCAGATTACAGGGATAATAGGCCTCTAAATCCATCGACTAACGAATATAATTAATTGTGATACAATTCTACATCAAGAACTTGGAAGCATACGCAGGGGCAGTTAGTCTGAAATTTCAAGCTTGATGGGAATAACTACAGCATTACAGTCTAGGAGCCAGGAATTGAAAGATTGCTAGTAGCTATCTCAACCATAATGGTGGGCCACTTTTAATCTCTCCAAATCAACTCATTCTTCAGCATTTTGTGACCCGAGAAGCATTATGGTCAAACTTGACAAAAAAAATGAAGCAGAGATAAGGACTACTAGGCAGCCTAGAATATACCAAGTCCCATGAGGCTGAGATTGGCGCTACTGTTTTTTTTTTTTTAAATTTGTTAAGTACAACGTACCAGTATTTTACCATGCCATCATCATTAAGTCGGATGAAATTTATGAGAAGTTCACAGCAAAGAAAATTCCCAATGTTTCACGCATATGATTTTCATGAGGTAAAAGGAAGCTCCTTTGGTCACTACATTTTTTAACAATATATGTAATAGATACTTTTTAGAAGAGAGTCGGCCCAGTCAAGTAGTTTGGGTAGAAATTAATGCGTTTATTGTGGTCTCTGAACTTGCTCGACTAAGATTCTCATATACATTTATGCTACTAGAGGAAACAAGAAAGAAAAAAGAAAAATCAAGAACTCTATCTCACACTTTTAATAAGCTAAAGCTAAATCTTTCTGCATTTGAACATAATAATCACTTCAAAGCAAAAGCAACCCCAAACTGACCCTTAATTAACAATTATAGAGAAAAAAAGTACCAGCATCTAAGTCCTTGGTTTTAATATCAGCTACACATAAACAACGTCCCCAGCTAATTTATTTTCTTTGGCAGTGTTTCTTTATAGGGCTACTTTCATTTAGTCCTGTCATAGTGTTTCTTTATTGCATGTCCCCAGTAAAGTATCCAACTGATAGGGTGCAAGAAAGCGACACCAGTAAATTAGAACAAGCTATGCTATCCTCACCCCAAAACAAACAGCCCACGTGTTGCTATCTTCATTGTTTTTTCAGTTTTCTTTGATTTCATATTTTAACTGCCCGAGCTTTACTCGGGTACTATACTAGTAGTTCAAACTAAGAAGTACCAAGTACTAATAATTGCCATATATTCTACATGGACTTTGGAAACAAAAGGTAAGGTATGATCAACACTTGAGATATTATCGAACAGCAAGCAAAAATGCCAAGTCTGAAGGCAACCATATAGTGCGGTAAGAGCCGGTGTTCTCATTACCTCGTTAAGGGTGATCAAATAGCTAAATATGAGATGCTTCAGTCGCTTTCTGTTTTCATTCAATATTAGCAGAAGAAACTTAGAACAGGAATGGCCAGGCAGCAATTCTGGTTAGGCCATAAATGCTTGCATTATAAAGGATGTCTTCTTTTATAGCCTACTAAGGATCACATTTTAGTTGGAAAATGAAAAGGATAAATTATGATCCTATGAGTCACTTAACTATGACTCAAACCATAAAACAAGTCAATGACATGCAGAAAAAAATGAGAGGAATAGGAAGAGGCCAGATTGCAAGGTAGAGACTTTGAGGCTTTGTAGCATGCTAACGCTAATGTTAGTTTTCTGGGTATATTAGTTGGCAGTGTAGCACTAACATCAGTTAGTATATTAGCTGGGGACGCCAATCCTTTCATACAATAAAACATTGATGTTAGTTTGTCTGTCCAAAAAAATTGACATCTTTCAGAATTTTAATAAGCTTTTGCTAAATTTCAGTTTCCTGCATTCCACCATAATCAATTTCAAAGCAAAAGCAACCCAAAACTGACCCCTAGTTAAAACTTAAAAGAGAAAAACAAAAGCCAGAGTCCAAGGCCTTGGTCCTAAACTCCACTAAACACGAACAATGACCCCAGCTATTATACCATCATGTTACTTTCTTACAGCTTAATTGGTCTTTTCATTTTAAACTCTAAGCATTAGCAGGTTATTTCTTGTTACATTAAAGTGTAAGATATGCTCTGCTGTGGTTTGATCGTATCTTTTTAGGGCTTACAGGTGTTTAGTTAATTCTTAAGACCTACAGAGGGCAGTTTTCCTTCAATTTGTAATGCATGTTTAACAATGAGATGATAATCTCTTATCAAGTAACCACATATCATGGGTGAGGCTAAATCCGCCCTTTTTTGGCAAAATGCACACTTCTTTTTGCTGTAGGGGTTGGAAAGTTTTTTAAAGCACCTTTCCAAGGGTGTGGATTTAGTAACAGAGGTTGTGAATCTACCCACACCCTATATCATTCGCTGAAGAAAACTCTCAAAAATGCTTGCTACCATTTTATGCTTGTTTAGGCTAAGAATAGATAAATTATTCTTCACTGACTAAGAAATCGATAATACATCGTTGTGATCAATGTGTATAAATTTCATCCTAATATTAATTAATAACAACACAAAAGACTATAATATGCATTCCTTTCCAAGTAAGCCTCAAAAGTCGTAACGAAACCCGGAAGGAGGATTTTTACTTGTGTATCATTTTCTCAACAATTTATACACGGTCAAGTAAAAATTAAGCGACGGATGACCACTTGAAAAGGTTTAACATGTAGGGAAAACGAACAAAATCAATATCTCTTCACGCGAAAATTATCAACCTCATAAAAACAAAATAAGTTACTTAACACTCTTAAAACTTGAAACTGATCACTACATCTCCTGATATTTGTCACAAAAATGTCTGGTTGACATACTCTCTTATGGTACACATTTTTTTCCCTTAAATGTTTGGTTTCTACACGTAATTCTAACAAGTTATATTCACTCCGGATGAGCCAATTTCATAGTAGGAAGCATGAAATATTAGTTAATAACGCATTCAACTTAAGATAGACTTCACCAGTGAGCTCGGAACAAAAAAAGGACACATGTGATCAAATCAGTTCATAACTTGTCTTTTAAACATTTGTCTGAATACTGATGATTATGACGGGAAGTGTGGAGGGATGGCTGCCATAGATATGTGGCTTCAGATTGAAATGTTGCACATCATAAAAAAGTTGTATCTTTCATTAAAGGTAGGTCGTAACTCCACTTAAGTACAGGATATGATGGACGACAGACAAACAATCATAGCTAAAGGAACTTACTGTGGCCAAGTCAGAGTAACTTGCTCAGGAAAGGAAAGTTTACCTGAACAACATGCAATAAGATAACGGAGAAGTACTTCTGAAAGGCTCTGTTAATCAAGTGTTGACTCGGAAGTTTCCAAGGCAGCAGAAACCAAGAAACATCATAGTACTCTGTTGACATAAAACATGGATTCCCTGGTCACTTTTGAATGAAGCAACCTTGGCAAAAGAAGGTCCGATAGCTGAAGACCAACTCGTACAGTTGTACTGAGTCGAGGGATTGAACAGCTTGTTAACTCGCGCAGTGCTTGCAACCAAGAATCCTGAGAAGAGTAGGTATCTTCGTCCACTGAACTGTGAATGAGATTAATTGCAGCATAGGTCAAGATTGAGAACTTGGGAGCATATGCAAGCATTGGTAGTCTCCAAATCTGAGCTTGCTTGGGACAACTATAGCATTTTGATCCACGAACCGAAAAATGGAAAGATCGCGATGAGCAATCTCAATAACAGGGGCGAGCCACTTTTTGACTCTCTCCTACTCAACTTGCTCTTGACTGTCCTTGGTGGTCCATCTGCTGTTCTAGCTGATCTCCTTCCAGACTCAAAAGTATACTCAGTTCGTCTATCTAGCTCATCCCATCCACCAAAACTGGGTGCATCTTGGCTATCCTTCTCAGCTGGAACATCATTTCCGGTCACCCATGTTCTATACCCCATTGTTTCTTTTCTGGTGCCCTGGCTTCCTTCATCTTCCTCCAAATCAAAATTACTTGGAGCGCGACCATGTCGTTTCTTCTTATTCTTGGCCTTGCGCTTTGTGGTTCTTTGCGTCCTTCCCCACACCTTCTGAAATGCAAAAGAAAGTGCCGATTGCCCAATGGGAACTGCTAGTGCCAAAAGGAAAGCCTTTGGACCAGTTGCTAGCAGCAGGGGTGCAATTATTGCTGGAAGGGTCCAACCAAAAGATCTGAACACCTGAAGTGGCCAGAGTGCAAAAACAGAGATGAATTTCACAATTAAATGATAGCAATCCTAAATTCTAAAAAAACCTGCATGGATCTATCTTTCAGGAAAGGTTAACATTTGGTCTAAAACCCATAACTGGTGCATAAACTGAAGGTTTGTAGTTCCAGTATTCGCACATGGCAGTCATTGGGGTAGATAAGGAGTAATATTAAGTCAATTGATCATATGAGCATATAAGAAAGTTAACCAAAGGTTGTTAAGAAGCTAAGGGAAGTGAACTCATTCTGAAGGAGAATGCATTGAACTTTTAATGTCCTTTCTAGCGTAATGAGGGCTTTTGGATTTTTGAAAATGCCCTTTCCAGAGTAATGTGCTGGGAATTCTTGAGTAGTATTAATTGTTTCTGGAATTAACTGTCCTGCTTTTGGCAGCAAAAGCAAGTACTATATGTCTGAGCAGCAATTTAAGTCCCTATTGTATGCTATTCAAATGGCGGACTAGGACTGCAAATGAGCAGAAGCCTAGGCTTTTGGTAGCGAACCAAAGCAATATATGTCGGATTATATCCCATTAGTACTTTAATCCCTATGTGATACTATGAATACGTCGTAAATGAGACGAAGTCTCGGCTTATTCAAGCATGGCATTACAGGACTTAATAGCTGAATGTAATTATGCTGAGCTTCTTTCTCTCAGTGCAATATCAAATGAGTGAAAGCTAAAGCAGCATGACTTTTAATAGACACAGTTATTTTCTTATCAAGTCGAACTTCACGTATGTTTAAGCTTAGTTTGTTTCTCATAGAAAATCTTGAACGGGCCTCTATAAGAGAGTGATCACGAGCCGAGCTCGAGTAATTTGGTTAGTTTGATGAATGCAATCCTTATGATCGTAATGTCTGGATTTTTCTTTTCCTAGTGGATTAAAAAGATTAAACCACATTCGACAGCATGAAAAGTCCAATGAAAGGCATCAAAATGACAAATGGAATGGCAGAATTAACAGCTAAACTGGAAAGAAGTGATAGTTTTTTGCCCACATTTTTAGAAGCTGTCTTACAACATAGGTGGCTCACTGTAAACCAAACAAAATTTGAAGAGTTCAAAAAACAGGGACTACTCGAAAACAGTAGGCTCACACTCAACCACATCAGGTTTGGAGTAAGAGCAAAGGGCAAGAACTCCATCGTTATTAACAGGAAAAAAATTAAGGCTATGTTTTCACACCTTAAAAGGTATAAAGACCAGTTTGGCCAAAAAGGGATGCGCTTCAACTGCCAAGTCAGAAGATCCTATAACAAAGCTGTATACGTAAAGTAAACAGTGTGTAGCAATAGAACTACCGTAGTTTTGTCAACACCGTTTTGTTATCTTCTGCTTTTGTACTTGAGCGGTATTCTCACTTTTTTCAATATGCAGCCACGTTCCTTTGATTCAGAGTTCATTTTCCACTCTTGTTCTATCTATTGCTCGAAGTGTTTATGAAGCCGACACCTGCTCATCTTATTTGCACATTTCCTTTTGGCACGTTCACCATATTTTTATGAAGGTTTTGATCTCTTCACATTGCTTTACTCGTAGTGTAGTTATGGTTTAGGACTAGAACAACTTAAGGGAATTTAGCATAAAACAAAAGTTCTTATCAATGGTCTGTTTAGAAGTCAGAGGCCACGACCGTAAATCGGGAGTTTTGTTTTCAAAATGCTCGAGTTGGTCAGACTCTGGCAAGCCCGCACCGGAGCCATAGCATTTCTATTCCGGCCAAATACTATGTCAATTGAATGGTGATTAATGAAACTGACGAACTAGACGAGCTCCACAAACTGGTTATTGAAAAGGAAAAAAAATGAAAAATAGATAATGGGAAGAGAAAGTTTACCCTGAAGATCCAAACACCATCAATAAGTTCCTCTAGAACATCAAACCACTGTTCGGCATCGGACGGTGCATCATCCTCTTCATTGTCATCATCCTGGGAACCGGAATTGGCATTGAAATTGAAATTTCTGGATCGGAAGGATTCTGCATTCGAGTCCCACTTGGCTTGCAGCGGTGGGAAGTTTGGGTGCAAACAGGGTACTGAGCTAATAGTAGTTGTGAGTAGCTGTGGCGGGAAGTGTTGACGATGGGGGTGGATTATAAGGAGAAAGCACGGTTTTGGTAATGGTGGGTATGTGTGAAAACCAAGACCAGTTGAGCTGCTCCTCATTTGGCTTTTCGAAGGAGCAGCCATGGTTCCATTTGCAATGTTGCTGCATTATCCTTTGGTCAAGGCTGAACTCGACAGTCTAATACAGGCTACCCAGTTAACCACGTGTACTTTAATTCACAGAACTGACACAAATTCTCTCTCCATCTTGTCATTAGGCTCTATATTCACTGTTCATCGTCTTACCTCTTTAATTAATTTTTTTTATTTTTTATTAACACTGTAGTCCTTTAATTTTAAAATATTTTGCCATACAAATCATTTTTTGCATTTTTATTAAAATATTCTCTTTTGTGACGCATGCAACAGAGAGTTTTTCCATAATTAATGCATATTTAATACTTAATTACCAATATACTTCATTTTAAAATTTATTCACCCGCATTCTACACTTTTGAAAATCGTTATTTGAAATCATGATTTCAAGTTAGAAACAGCGATTTCTACCTTAAAATCGTAATAAGTGTGATGCGGATAAATAAATTTAAAAAATAAATAAATTCGTAATTAAATTTTAAACATGTATTAATTAAGAAAAAAAAACTTCTACCACATAAGTACTAGAATCATTTCCTAAGTTTCAAGAACTAGAAGCTCTTTTATGGTTATTGAACTATTGACGTGTTGCTCGATTAGTCTCTGAACTTTTGATCATTTAATATTACATTATTAGTCAGTTTCGTCCTTTTAATCACTTTAAGTCGGTTTACCCTATCAAATAAGTTGTCACATAACTATAGTATTTTAGTACCATAACCACATATCTCTATACAAAGTGGCTTTATCCTTGTTATGAGTTTAACCAATCAAATCCAAGAAAATGTTTACTTTCACTCGATTCAATTCGACTTCGTCACAAATTGGGTTAGGATAAGTTGATTTAATATAATAGTGAGTTATGTTAGGTATAACATCATAACCCATTTGTAGTGGTCACTGCTTGCCACCGTCATCAACTAGCCACCATCGCCGCTACTGATTGAAGCCAACCTTGGCCCTTTACATCAACAGTCGTCCATGGTCGCCATTTTTGGCAGTCACAACCACCAATCGCAACCATCGCCGCCAGCTATCGCTAGCCCCCAACCCCTCGCCACCACCACCGTATTGTCATTTAGTAACCAAAGGCCGGTGGAAGGCTGGCTACAGTCAGCTACTGATTGTAGCAAGTAGTGGCGTGCTGTCAATCGAGGCAGCTGCACAATGGAGCCGGCGAGGAGATGTCATTGTGTTGGTGGCAAAGAAGGGCGTGTTGATGGTGCATAAAAAAGATAAAGCCACCTTGTAGAGTGTTACATGGTCATGGTGACGACGTATTTGATCGGGTATTAATTGACTTTTTTCATCAACATACAGAACATGATTGAAATGATCAAAAGGACGAAACTGACTAATAATGCAATGTTAAAGAACCAAGAATACAAGAATTAGTCCGGGAACTAATTGAGCAACAAATATTAGTTTAAAGACCATAAGGGGCTTCTAACTCTTGAGAATTGAGAAATGACTCTAGTACCCCTACCGCGAGGGACACAAAACGAAATATTTTGACAGATTCATAAAAAAAAAAAGACTTGCGTGGTCAACAGTTTGAAATTAAAGGATTACAATTGTAAAAAAATTGTTCTAAGACTAAGATGTCAAGTAATGTGTAATGAAGAGAACATGCTTTTTGATATAACACCATTTTAGTGTTACACAACTACTTATCTAAAATGATAACATGAATAATTCCAGAAAAAGCTTTTCAAAAACTGACATAATAATAAAATATTTAAATAGTAATGAAAGCACAAAATAAAATATTTAAATTGTTATAATTGCTTAAAGACATGTTCGGTTTTTACATTTAAAAATTTGTTAAAAAATATATATTTAAAATACATTATAAAGGTCAAACTTGGCTAATAGATATTTGTTGAAATCGACAAAAAACAAAAGTTTTGAATAATAAATAATTACGTGTAAGAACATGTGTTATTTTTATACATAAACATTCACCTTATAAAATATTGACATTAAACACTTATATGTCATGCTTAATTTTTTTAACAAATTTTATTTAAACATTATTTTTACACGCTCATCGTGTGTTATAGAAACTAGTTATGTTTATATCAACGTCAATCTCATTAGCATAATTAGCAATAAAGTACAAACTAAACATCTTAATAATATTTTCATTGGTTGCTAAACGTGTACTCGCAGCGTAGTACAAGAATTTTAACAATAGATAATGTACGCATAAACATACGAGAAAGTGAAAATAGATCCTTCCCTTTTTTCCCCAACTATCTACCAATAAAATTAGATTTAGCAACAAATAGTGAAATGTCATGAACATAAAAATATCGTGATACTTGCATCTGCATAAAAGAACAAGGGTTGGTTTTAGCCTACTCCCCATGCAACACGGGTTAAAGCCAATTTCATATACTGCAACCCATGGGCGCTAAATATGTTGTGTAATTTTTTACTAGTGACACCGTCACTCCAAGAATGCTAATGAAAATTGTAAACAGACATTAATTAATGATCAAAATATGAAAGATCATAACATCTTCTTGCAATCCGGGATGTTGTACCCCACATGCTCTAGGATTTCTTCTTGATGATTGCTATTGAACATGTTATAAAGATCTGCAGGCTACCTGAGTTCACTTGGGCACTACAATCATTGCCAGCTAATCGTGAATAAAGGACATCGCATATATCACAGATAAACCAAACACAACATGCTTGCTCTAGCAAATGCTTTGGACTACAGAATAAAAAAGACAACTTCAGATTACGCAAAAGCAATCATCTTCCATGCCCTGGTTTTTGGCTTTCCGCCTCTCATTTAACAATAAAATTTCCACCTTTTCGGCCATACCAGGATGAACTAAAATACTAAGCCCTGCAATAAAGAACTAGAACATCAACAACAAAAAATTATTAAAATGCTCACTAGCTCAGCGGAAGGCACCAGCCTTTTCAGAAAGTAACACGGTAATCGACTGACCAGATTTAGATACACAATGATAGCCACAGGTACAGCTACAACTGTTTAAGGAAAGGATCTGGATATCCTTCAACACCTCATTATCTGGAATCGCTTAACCTATGCGGGACTACAAGCCTTGCACACCAGTTTTCCTCTAACCAAACTCTAACCTTCTCAAGCCTAAACCCAAAAGCATATAACTTCATGACGCATCAATACTGATTGCCTCGATATGATAAAGGAGAAGGAGAAGATGAAAAGAATGCACTCACGGATCCCTTGCCCTAGCCTAACAAATTGCCAATATACCAGAAGAATTTAACTTCTAGCTTGAGCACATAACTAGGACGAGGGTTTCACACTAATCGTAGATGCATACACTGCTCCCGAAAATCGATGACCAAACAAAACATGCATAGACCAACAGAACAACACTCACGTGTCTACACCAATCCCCCCCACAACCCCAAACGAACTTTATCAAACACCTTTAGCCTTTTCTCTTCGTAGCATATATTAGTAGAAAACAAAGGAAACCAGGTATCTGCATTCCCTAAACCACTTCCATATATCCCCTGTTAATTCTTAACCCCATAAGATCAGCAAAAATAAGACGCTGAAAATGGTCAACCGATTGAGAGTGTAATTCCACATTCTGAAACCATGTCTGCCTAAATATTGTTCACAAGCCTTGAAAGTGAAGACAACAAAAGCTCAAAAGCTAGGTGAAACACATTAATCACAAAGCATACAACTATAATCACTCATTAAAAGGACTCCGTAAGGTAAAGCATCGTTTGTAGCAGGAAGATGAACGCAAAGAGGCCAAGAGAACAGCCAATGTGTCCAAAAAAGCATCTATCAGTCACTCCACCTTCTCCAACAGGTTTACGCTAATTTTAACTAACGATCGACATTTAGAGCATCTAATCACTATCTCAAACTGCATTTTCTCGTGATCATATCTCTCCACTATGAAAAAGCAATAAACATGCAACTCTGCATGAGACAAATTCAGAATGATATTCTTCAAACGTATAAGCAATTTCTAACCAGTATCAGTAGTTTCATAGTTCTTCCAAAGAAATATTACCCAGCCATTCAGAAACACAAATGGTTCGATCGATCTGAAAATCCCTAATTTTTTCCTGACGTCGCCATTGAATAGATATCAATAAGTCCCCCATTTAGGGAAGGCAACATAATTTCCATCGAAACTCCTGCGATTTCTTCTGAAGCCCTCGTCACGCTCATGATTATATCTCCCAGTACTAAGCCCCAACCCTATCTAAAATAAATCCAAAACAAAATTCACCAAAATATCATAAACTTTATTTTCCTTCTGAGCGGCATATGCTTAATTCCCAGAAACCCTAGCCGCTCAGCAATCCAATTCCTTAAACCTCACGAATCAATCAATCAGAAAGTTAAACATGTAGAGCATGAAGCATCACGCAAAGCCCTAAAGTGGCAACCACGACAATGGTAAAAGACAAAATTTCCATATACCAATTAATATCTGATCATAAACCTGTTGTTGGACGCGTAATCAGAATAAAAGCGTAGTCGCTCAGACAGCGTCATGATCTCCAAAAGACAAACCCCAGAAAATAGGAAAAATCACTGCGCTGATGTTTGATTCTAGAGACGCATAGCCAATCAATTCGATTGGCTACAGTTCAAGAGTGAATCAAAAACATCAAGCAAAACCTAAACTACTTATTGCGATAAATGTAAAGACAAAAATCCATTTACCATATAGTTTCTGGACATAAACCCGTTTGCGGACGTTAAATCAAAACGGAGGCCTAATATCGTCGCAAACAGGCAAACCCAGAAAACAGAAAAGGTCGGCGGCATCGGCGTCGGTCAGTTGATGTCGGAGTCATCGAAATCGTCTTCGAACGAGTTGAAGAAGGAGAAGTCGGCGAGGCGGTGGCGGTCCATGACTATGGGGCCCGCCTCGCCGCCGGGGCCGAAGAAGTTGCAGTCGATATCGTCCACGTCCATGCCTCCCTCCCACTCACCTTCTTCTACGTCCACCCGAAAGCAGTCCAACCCCATTGGCGTCATCATTTTCACACCCTCACAAACTCTCTCTCTCTCTCTCTCTCTCTCAAACAAGCAAATCCAGAGCAGTCATTAGAGTTTAGAGCATTAGAAACTTCTAGCTACGACGACGTTGTTTGACAGGAGAGAGCCGACGGATCATGTATTTTCTTTTTCTTTTTTAAAAAATGAATTATGAATACAATCTCACGCTTAACGATAACTAAAGGTGAACAACTTTTCTATGAAAAATAAACTGGCGGACACATAAGCTGACAACCGCTTCATACAGTGATCACTAAAAGTCCTTAAATATTGTCAACTGCATTCAGACACCTATAATAATTTTTAATAATATTTGGTTAACGTCATTAATTAAAAGTTATTAAATTTAATCTTATAAATTATTTTATTTCATTTTTACTCTTCGTTAATTACTCCAATAACAATTCTATCATTTTATAAATACTATTCCATTATTATACTATCCTTTCATAAATACTATTCCATTATTATCTTACCATTTCATAAATACTATTATTAATTACTAATTTTATAATCACTTTTAGTTTTACCCTCCTTTAGTTATTCAAATGACAACCATACCCTTCTCTAATTAATTTTTTTGTAATACATTTAAAGAACATTAGGTCATAAATTTAATCTAAACCTATATTTACACATTGGAAAACAAAATGTGTGGTTGCAAAAAATATATTTGTGTGTGTACTACCTATAAAAATATGAATTTTGTAAATTATTTTTGGACAATTATATCATCTGTTAATTACGTCGATTACATTCTTACCCTTTTTATTATTCCCTTTTAAATTTTAATGAAACTAAAAGAACATTGAGTAATGAATCTATTCTATACATTGAAAAATAAAAAGTGTGATGAGAAAAAAAACTGAACAAAGAAATTTTCTTATTATTCTCTTTTTAATTTAGTTAAAAAAAATGAAATAAAAATTAGATATTGAACTGGTTAATAAAAACTGTGATTTTTTCTTCTTGCATTTTTAGGTTAGCAAACAATTAACTAATTAAAAAATAAAAAACAAAATAAAGAAACTAAAATACGTGAAAAATCAATTAAGAAACAAAAAATTGTTTAGAAAAACAAAAACAGAAAAAAAATAAAAGATTAAATATGCATAAAAAAATAAGGCTTAAATATGGTGCTGATTTGAATTGAAAATATGTTCGGTTATTGCAGTTGAAGTCGAGTATTTTGCATTTCTTATTGATGAAATGTAAATCACTTGATCTTGAAAATTACAAATTTTAACCATAAATTAATTTAATAGATTACAAATAAAGACGTAGATTCTTTCTTTTAAGTTTCTCCATTTGCTTTTATTTTCAGCAGTACCATCAAATATTTCTCCAGTCTAGAAGCCTACAAAGAATATTTCTAAACATTAAACTGATTACATTTCTTCTAAAATAAGTCACAAAAGAAATAAGAACATAATTGAATTATATTATTTTAATCCAAAAAAAAGATAATAATATCACATCAAACATTACTCTCGACTATATCCACATGCAATAGGGGTGAGCACGGTTCGGTTGGTTTGGTTTGAGGTTGAATACTAAACCGAACCGACCAACCTCGGTTTGGAAAAAGAAAAACTGAATCGTGGTTGAACGGTTCAGTTTCAACTGTTTGGTTTCTACGGATTGAACGGCTCGGTTTGGACAGTTTAATCGGTTTGGGCCAAACTCAATTTAGACAAGTTTAAACCCAAAAATTAATAACTTATACATGCTAATAAGTTTCAAAAGAACTGAATTTTTTTATCATAAGTAATAATGCTTAGTGAGATGTAGGCGGTGAGTGAAAAATGTGTGTTACGTCAAGAGATTTAGGGTTTATCCCATTCTATATGAATAGTTAGATAACTAGGGTTAGTAAATATAACTAGGATTAATAAAAATATACATATGTTATACTATATACTGTTGGTTCGGTTTATGCGGTTTCAAAAAAATTAGAACCGAATGTACGGTTTGGAGAAAAAAAATCAAACCGATTTATTTTTAGATCGATTTGTAAATAGACGAATTGGTTGGTAAGGTTTTCACAGTTGGATAAGTTTCAACGGTTTAAACGCTCACTCCTAACGTGCAACGCACGTACTCTATACTAGTCATTATAATAGGGATTGTAGACTTTCTACAACTCAGATTGCTACCAAAAAAATTCCTTTTTGGTACCTAATTCGTTGATAATTCTTAGGAATAATTTTTTATTGCACCGAATTAATTCCACTTGAATATATTTAATAATAATCAATTGTCGCTATATTGACGGTTGAATTGGTAAAAAAAAAGAGAAATTCTACCTTCTATGTTTTGAAGAAATAACGTAAATGTTAAGTATTATTTTCTTTACTGCTGTTTTATCGTAACATTGAGGGGAATGATTAAAACCTTGAGTTTTTTTTTTTTTGCTTATTCATGCATCATCAATCGAGTAAACGTTTGCGCACCATGTAGGACTGTTAAATCATGGATTGCCGAGATATAAAGAAGGACTAAGTGACACAAGAAGGTGTTATGCAATGTATGATATTTTATTTCTTCCAGATTACATCAAAATTATTAAGATTTTTACTTTTATGGAAATGTACATTAAAGGCTTTTTTTTGGGGGGGGGGGGGGGGGGGGAATGGGCAACTGTTATACCTAAAGTGGTATTAATTAATCAATTATCACATTGTTTTGTTTTTAGTTGACAAAAATTAATTAACTTCTTCTTAAACAACTAGAAAACAACATCTGTTGCGGCTAAAAATATGCTACGCGTACGTTGCGGAACCCGAGCCTGAACTGATGACCTACAAGACAGAAAACAAGTGACCGCCGGGTGGGGTTCTCTGCAAAGAACTCTCTGATGCTTAAGTCTGAGCGTAGCTACAGAATAATAACTCTGAAAAAACATGAATTGTGTAATTCTCCCATACCTGGGGGGACCCCTTTATATAGCTGTAAGAGAAGACTCTTAGTAGGACTTGGCCGTAGGCCAGACGTGTTAGGATCACATTAGGATTCTCGAGGATCGGGGATCACATCACGATCTCTGATAATAAATTATTGACCTCCCAGTTTAACTGGGATTGTCGGGTATTCTTCAATTATTGAGAGTTATATTTGAGTTATATCATAAACCCTCCACTTCTTTAGCCAAAATGTTTGGTTGAGGAAGTTTATACCTAGTGTCTCGAGACGAGCGCCAAATTTGTAAGTGATTCTCATCCACTTGTAGGGGTAACAATATTTCTCTCTTCCATGTGCTCTGACCTAAGCGGGAGCTTAAGCCTTGGAACTTTGCCCAAGTAGGGCGTTATAACCCTAACTCTCGAGAGCTAAGTCTTAGAATATCGCCTGAGTAGGCTATTCAGAATCATCTTTAGAAAGACGAATCATGGGATCTCGAGATCCTTTAGAGGCTATGCCCCATGGTAACCTCTCTCGGGAGAGGACACAAAGTTGTGCATGCAAGTTGTTGCATGTGTTAAGTGTTTGAATGTCCCTTTGAGGGGTCACCTCTCCTTTTGAGAGTGTTCATTTTGTGCAAGTGTGTGTTCTTGGGCTCAATCCGACCACATCATGCTTGTATTTTACTTTATCGCGAACTCTTATCATCAGCTAAGAGCTGGCATAGAAGCCTCACACTCACGCTTGGCTGGGATTTGAATTGGCAAAGTATGGTGGGGGGATAAAGTCCGACATAGTCTTTGTCATTTCATGGGTTATAGCTGTAGCTAAACCGTTTGGGTAAAACTCGAGCTCTATCCTGTCACCCTTGAGGGTGCTCGTCCCTCGAGGGACCACCCTAGAGGGCTAGTGAAATGTAGAGTTTTGGTAAGCGCCTTTGAGGGCTGGTGGAGCGCAGAGCTCTTGTAAGTACCCTCAGGGGTTTGAAGAAACTTAGAGTTCACTTCGTACGGGCCCTCGGGGGCGGATGGAGAGTAGAGCTCATGCAAATACCCTCAAGAGATTGATGGAACTTAAGAGTTCTTGTCGTACACGCCCTCAAGGGAGGATGGAGAGCAAAGCTCATGCAATTACCCTCGAGGGTTTAACGGAGCTTAAGAGTTCTCGTCGTACACGCCTTCAGGGGCGGATTGAGCGCGAAGCTCATGTAAATACCCTCGGGGGTTTGAAGGAACTTAGAGTTCACGTTGTACGTTCCTTTGGGGGCAGATGGAGGGCGGAGCTCATGCAAATGCCTTCAAGGGTTTGACAGAACTTAAGAGTTCTCATCATACGCACCCTCGGGGGTGGATGGAGCGTAGAGCTCATGCAATTAACCTCAAGGGTTTGACGGAACTTAAGAGTTCTCGTCGTACACGCCCTCGGGGCGAATGGAGCGTCAAGCTCATTAAAATACCCTCAAGGGTTTGACAGAACTTAAGGTTCTCATTGTATGTGCCCTCGAGGGCAGATGGAGCGTCAAGCTCAATAAAACACCCTCAAGGGTTTGACAGAACTTAAGGTTCTCGTCGTACGCGTCTTCGGGGGAGGATAGAGCTCAAAGCTTACTAAAATATCCTCGAGGGTTTGACGGAACTAATTAAGGTTCTCGTCGTACTGGCCCTCAGGGGCGGATAGAGTTTAAAGCTCATGAAAACACCCTCGAGGGTTTGACGGAATTTTAGAGTTCTCGTTGTACGCGCTCTCAAGGACAGATAGATAGCAAAGCTTATGAAAATACCCTCGGGGTTAGATGGAACTTTAGAATTCTTGTTGTACGCGCCCTCGGGGTCAGATAGAGCGTAAAGCTTTGAAAATATTCTTGAGGGTTTCGGTCGAAGCAACAAGTACTTGTTGTCAATGTGTTCAATAAGAAGGCGCGGGGCATTGAGCCCGTAATTGGGTGGCTGCTATGAAGCCCCTCTATCTCAGAGAGCACAGGGCATTAGGTCTATAATATTGCTGATATCATAAGATAGGAAACCACCCGCCTTTGAGTAAACATTGCGCACCATGTAGGACCGTTAAATCATGGATTGTTGAGATAAAAAGAAGGACTAAGTGGCGTAAGAAAGTGTTATGCAATGTAGGATATTTTATTTCTTCCAGATTACATCAAAATTATAAAGATTTTTACTTTTAAAGAAATGTACATTAAAGGCTTTTTTTTTGGGGGGGGGGGGGGGGGGAGTGGGCAACTATTATACCTAAAGTGGTAATCATTAATCAATTATCACATTGTTTTGTTTTTAGTTGACAAAAATTAATTAATTCTCCTTAAACGACTTGAAAACAACATCCAATATTGAGAAGTGTACTGGTAAGTTTTTCTAAGCGAGTGGTATAGTGTGCTGTTAAATTCAAACTTCTCTTTTCAAAATCCAAAACTTCTGCTCGCTAAAAGACGCTTTAGCATGCAGTTATAGGAAAAAAATTTGGCCGCTATCCCGGTTGGAGGAATCTTCCTCTTACCCCTATATAACGACAATCAATCGTCTCTAAATGTTTTTAGTGACTTTTATTTAGTGGAACTAAAAAAATACAGTTAAGAATTGTCACTGAAGTTGTTAGGGGAAAAGTCACTAAATACATTTAGTGACTATTAATTGTCAATATATACTGGATTGGAGGAAGATTTCTACAACCTGGATAGGAGCCAAAGTTTGTTCGCAGCTAAATTCACACTTCTCTAAAATAAAATCCAAAACTTTTGCTCATTAAAAAATGCTTCAGCAACATCGTTTACTCCTTTACCAACTAATCGGTGTCTTTTTACCAAAAAAAAAATAAAAAAAAATAAAGGTGTTTGCTACATATATCAAAGATTATGCTATTTGTTCACTATAATTTTAATACAACTTTGCTAGAATACTATGCTAGTTAATCCCAATACTTCCACAATCGGGACCATATTATTCGTATTCATATGAGTGATATCTGTACTAATTTTTTTCACAGTAGGCAATACAAACTCCCAGTTCGCTATTGTTTATCTAATCTTCTTTTTTTCCAATCTTGTAATCTAACGCTTGCCGTGAAACATAAACTTTTCTCTAGACTAGTTAGCTATCCACACACTTCCCATGTGATACCCATGGGTTAGGTCAATATACAAATGGGTTTATATTGGTTAAAAAATAATTTAGTACAAGAACCACCACCATGTGTGTCGACGCACTACCAACAAATGCAACTTGTCACCACAAGCATTGCCGATAGTAGACAGCAACCATTACCACTGACTTCTGTTTGCCGCCAATGCATTGCCATTGACTGTTGCCATCACCCTACTGACGGTCATCGTCAATCGCAGTCTATGATAGTCATCAGTTGCTGCCACCTTCCACCATCGATCGCCATTGTCGGCGGTCATTGCCGGTTGCACCACCATCAACCATCCACCACCACTTTATTTGTGGTTTAAGATTAAAAAAGAAAAAAAACTACTTTGTTTTGTCCATTTATTCAAACCTAACTTACCTACAACTCAACCCAACCCATTCAATTTTTTCTTAGGTTAAAGTGGGTTAAGTTTTAAAAGCACATGGTTAAAACCCAACGCTGCCAAGCCAAGTTGCATCCCTAGAAAGAATTCTATGCACGGAAAAAAAAAACATTGATGAAACAGTGGTCAAAATTTTAACTTTTGGCTTTAATCACATCACATAGTGATTAACTGGATTGTTTTGAACATATTGTATAGACTTTTTAAATAATTTTCATCTTTCTCAAAATATTGCATTTGTTTACGAGTTTTAGAGGCAGTTGTCGTAGAAGAATGTTAACTTTTTCATACATGATAAAACTCGTCATAAAAGTGATGTATTGAAAATCATATCTTAATATGTCATTTTTCTTAACCTTTGAATTAATGTAAGTGTTTCTATGGAATTAATTAATTTTATGTTTCAAGTCTATAACTCTTGCACCAAATCATTTAATATATATACATAGTAAAGCAAATCCCAAAATTGTATCCTTAATTTTACCTCAATATAGTTTTAATACCCAACTTTGGAAGTGCGTAAAAAAAAAACCCAACTTTTAAAAAATGACCCAATACCGCGGTCCGCAGCTAACGGACATGAGCGACTGCTAAATTTTAGCAAGGGCAAATATGTCAATAATTGAAAAATACATCTACATAACATGTGACTCTAATTGTCACCATACAATTTTCTCTGTATATTAATTTTATTTTATGACTAAAACGCAAAAGGACAATCCTCCCTTTCTCACACACACGTGCGCGTGCGCGCGTGCGCGTGCGCGATGGTATATAGATAGAGAAAGAAAATGGGTTTCAGTTTTAACTGAAAATGGAAATGGGTAGGTTCCCGGTCTCCCCCACACTCTCTCCATTATAAAGGTTCTCCCAAATCCCCAAATTAGTTCGATCAATACCATTCAAACTCTCTACACAACCAAGCTGTGGGTTCTACAAAACCGTGTCACTTGAAAGGAAAAGATTGTGCACAAATGTCGTGTTATCACGAGTACCCCAGTTTTTGAAAGTTGGTGCTCAGTCGACTAGCGGCGAAGATGCCGCTGCGTAAGAGTTACATGTGGTGATCTCCGGTTATGGTGGTGCTGGGTACACCGGTGACGGCTAGTCTTTGGTCATGGATGGGGGGATGGGGTGGGAATCAATAGCAAGACAGCACCGAAGGAAGAACAGAAGATTGCCGGACAAGAAAATAAATATACGGCCGGAGAAGACGATCGTCGTTGCGGGTGGCCGGTAAATTATCTTCGCCGGCAATTTCGAAAATGATCCCTTATCAATCAAGAACCTCACATTTGTAACCTGAAAATCACACCCGACGGCAAGCTGGCCGTCAAAGATTCTGGTAAAACGCATAGGGTGTCACTGTGTGGAATTCCTCTGACTTCCCGACTGATACGTGTTCGTTTGAGTTTTCAATTTGAGTTTTCGGTTTGATTGTGCGGTAGTGGAAAATTAATTGAGCTAGTTTTGGAGCTTGTGGCTGATTCTACAGAACAGCTTTGTTTAAGATGTTATGTAGTGTGTTTTACGGGTGTGTTTTGTGTGTGGGTTTTGGATCCGTAACTATGGTCCTCCCCCCCCCCCCCCCCCCCCCTCCCCTCCCCTATTTTTTAGCGGCATATGTCGTATCTCCGTCGAAGTACTGTTTTGATATATATATTTTTAAAATTAGGTATTTATTTTAACGACTTTTTAAGTTGAATACTAAAACCGTATTGAAGGTAAAGTTGAGTGTACAAATTTGAGATTTACCCTATATAGTAAAGCGGTTTCATACTTGACATTTCTATCATAAAGAGTGCTTGAGATTGATTTTAGGATAATCAAACATGATTTAATCTAAATTAACTTCGATAAATGAGTGTTTGGTAAAAGAGATTTAATCTGCCGCGAAAAGTAAAAAACTGATTAAATTCATAATCCTGAAAAGTGAGGATTACTTTTCTCATAACGATGTTTGACCTTCTAATTACCATAGTATCCTCATATTTCTAATAAAAGGACATCCTATACCATTTAACTAATTTGAAATTTTTTTTGTACTATAAGCATTAATGTGGGATTGTGGGTGTTTTAATCTAGAATAAGAAGTAAATAATTTTTGTAAGTAGATGAAAATATATTTTTGCTAAATAATCCACATATATTATAATTATTTACAAATGAAAGTCATGTTAGCATTATCTTTCTAAATGGATGTTTGAGACATATTTATTAAGTATCATCTATGGTCATTTTGTCATAGTAGAACCGATTTAAGCACTTTTCTCCAAAATATTTTTTGTACCTTTAAACTAATTTACAATTATTTTTGTTAAACAGTAAACTGATTCTACTCAAAATAGATTAAATCCAATTTTGAAAACTGACTAAGATTTAAGCTAAAATATGCTTTGTAGAACCATTCCCAAATGAGCTCATAATGCCATTTGGCATTCAATTAATCAGAATAATTTTAAATTTTTTTCTCTTTCACGTTAACATATTCTACTTAAAAACCAATGCTTGAGATTATAGTACAACTCTTTCTGTTTCTTAATTTTGAATTTGCATTACTCGTTCAAATCTTACAACTTTCTTATATTTTAGGCAAGTCTAACATTTTTTCACAGTTTAGCAAACCTAATCTCTCTCCTTTTATTCCATTGGAAGTCATATACATGTATATGTGTGTGTATAAACAAATAATTTTGTCTCATACTTCATTTTCTCTTTTGTTTCATATTTTTATACTTTTTGGGTGCAATTGATTAATATAGAACTCAGCATACGACTTATTTTTATCACTATTACAGTATTTGGGAGAGATTCTATATCTTACATTTTCATTTATTACTAAAAGACTAATAATAAAAGTGATAGAAAACTCATAAGAATGTGAAAATAACACTATTATTGTCACTAGTCATTTTATTATTACTATTTAGGTAAAAGCATAAGCTTTTTATGAATATCTTAGCGGTTGTTACTCCCGTGTACAAAGTACGGGATAAATACTATGTTGATACCCTATTCTGGTCAGACCAGTAGGGCCCGCTAGGGGACCCGCGTCGCATTACACATCATCCAGTCAATGGTCAATTATTCAACGCCATAACCAGGTCAAAGTGCATCTCCTTTCGAGCATTCACAGGCATCATCAGTGCAGCGACATCAACACGGTCAAACTGTTGGAAAAAGGAAGGGGTCGGCCACTTCTTTCTTAAGGGGGTCGGCCACCCCTTTCTTCAGGGGGTCGGCCACTCTTTTCCTAAGGGGGTCAGCCCCCCTTCCAACCCAAAGGGTCGGCCACCCCTTCCTCAAGGGGGTCGGTCACCCTTTTGCCTTGCAAGAGTCTAAACCCCCGACATCACTCATCGCGCTCTCTACCATCCGCGCTCAACATCGATGGTCACTTGGCGCTCGTCGCCGACCGTGCACAATCGTCATGACGACAGCACACTATCCTAAGTATTGCTCCGCGATAGTTATCGCCATGCCCTTGCGCCCCGCTGATGATATGTGCCCCCGGCACTAAGTATTGCTCCGTGACAGTCGTTGTCGCCCCCTTGCACCCCGCTGATGATACGTGCCCCCGGCACTAAGTATTGCTCCGCGACAGTCGTCGCCGCGCCCTTGCGCCCTGCTGATGATACGTGCCACCGGCACTAAGTATTGCTCTGCGATAGTCGTCGCTGCGCCCTTGAGCCCCGCTGATGATAGGTGCCCCCCGGCACTAAGTATTGCTCCACGACAGTCGTCGCCGCGCCCTTGTTCCACGCTGATGATACCTGCCCCGGCACTAAGTATTGCTCCGCGACAGTCATAGCGGCACCCTTGCGCCCCGCTGATGATACTTGCCCCCGGCACTAAGTATTGCTCCACGACAGTCGCCGCTCCCTTGCGCCACGCTGATGATACCTGCCCCCGACACTAAGTATACCTCCGCGACAGTCGTCGCCGTGCCCATGCACCACAACCATGTTACAGTCCTCTGGGCATCACACCTATTCACCACACCATGCGCCCCTGCCATGGACGTGAAACATGCTTCGACCCACTCTCCAGAGTGTGCAGCATTCAGGGGGCTTCTCTCGTAGTGCTCCGGCACAAGGACCTCTCCCTGCGGCATGGGCTGAGCACCATTACGGGCTTAGTGCCATCGCCGACTCAATCAACTATGGGACGGGCTGTATGCCATCGCCGACTCAATCACCAGGGCCTATGGTCCTCGCAGTAGGATGGGCTCGCAACCCTGGAACCATCGTCGGCATAACCTTGAAGCCACCGACATCATACTTGTAGGGAGCTCCTACGCGAAGACTTCATCGTAACGGACCCTAAGCACCAAGCGGTGACCATGGTCACTCATGTTGCTTGGGATCGTCGACACCACTAGGGCAATGACCCACAGGTCACTCCGGGATGGGAGTAGGTCCTTGGAAGGCATCGCGCCTAGTCTGCCTGGCAGTTGGCTACGGGGGTAACCCTCACCGCTGTCAGGTTCTCTGCGCGTCTCTTGACGCACCTTGTGGGATTCCGTAAGGGCTTGGACTGGAGGCTGGGGCAACGAGCTACTCTGACCATGCTACCACGGCATGATCAGTCTCCTCAGACAGGCAGAGAGATGTTGCAAGGGCAGGGTAGCACGAACTTAGGGACTAACAGTCCCAACGAAGAATCAGTGCTTTGGCCCCCCCAAGCGATGTGTCATTCCCAGGGGGTGACACATGTCAACTTATGACACATGCACATTTTTGCCTATAAATAGTGGACTTTGGAGCTTTTCCAAGGATCTTCCGCTCATTTGGACTTTTCACTTTCTCTTTCTAAAAAGACATTCTTTCTGGAATTCTAGTGAGAGAAACACACTTGGACTCTTGTCCCCGAACCCTCTACGATGCACCTCATCACGGACCGTCGACTGTAGGCCCTGTTCGTCGTCCCCCTGTCTGCCCGGTGCTGCCAGCCCTCGCAACCTACCTGGGGAGCCTTGCTCTCAGCCCTTACGCCGTCCTTGCTGTCTCCCGCGTTGCCTATCTGGAAGCTGACTCAGACTGCATCCTTTGTGGCACCTCCACGTAGCATCGAACCCTTTTTCGCATCAACATACTAATACTTTGTTAATCTAGAATATAAGTCATCCATGTGGGAGTTGCGTCACTGGTAATATCTTCAACAGCCCCCCCTCCCTTCGGCGGTAAAAAGTATAATGTTCATCACGAATTATGATGAAAATCCAAGACCTTTGGAAATCAGATCAAAGTAAGAGAGATTCAAATGGCTAATAGAGTTTTGAAAATGAAGAAGATTAAAGTGTCAGTCAGGCACCACAATCATAGAAACAAGAGTTAATTACGCGGTTGACCATCGAACTATTAGGCAAATTTCACTTTGACCACTGAACTTCGATTTGTAGCAAAGTGACCATTGAACTCGTCAATTGATCTTAATTAGGCCACCATGTTAATTTTGGTCCGTTAACTGGCCATGTGAGAGGCACGTGAGGGTTAAGTAAGGGGTAAAATTGTCAAATGAAAAAAAAACCATTCTCTTTTAATTTTTAGTATGACTTTTTTCAATTGACCCCAACAAAATTCTTTGTTCTTTAATTGACCCCAAAAAGGTTTTTTTTAATCCCCACAAGATTTTTCGTTTCCTTAATTGACCCAATTTTTCTTCTTCACCCCCAATCTTCAATTAATCTAACCCCAATCTTCTTCACCTTGATCGCTGATTACCCATATGTTCTTCCCCTTCAAGTTCAGTCTCGCATCAAAAATCGCCGCCCCATCCTCCTCCTCCTTCTTTTTCACACGTATAAGCGTCTTCTTCGGCATAGCAGAGATCATGGCAGAGGGCGACGTCGAGTTGTTGGGTGGGGCATCGAAGTCGATGGGGGAGACAAGGTCGAGGGACAGGACACAGCCGACGATGCTGGGTCTAATGGTGCTCTGTGCTGAGTTGGGAGCAAGTTAGCAGATTTGGAAAGTGGGGTTATTTCGGGCTTGTTTTGAGAAGATTTGGTGTGGTGGTGGTGGCAGAGGGCAGGGTTATCGGGGCAGGACGGTGAAGGGACAACACCAAGAATGCCGAAATGGTGGTTCACGACTGGGCTACGACGGTGGTAGTTAGGGAAGGATGTGGCGACGGTGGGAGTTAAGGAAGGATGTGGTGGCGGTGGGCTAGGGGGATGGATGTGGCTGTGGCGGGGTAAGGGTGATGGAGGGGGTGGTACTGGGGGTGGGTTAGGGGTGGGGGAGAATAAGAGTAGGTTTTTTTTTTGTTACGAAAAGAAAAGAAAGTGACAAAATTACCCCTGAATTAAGTCACTTAACGGACTTGTGATTGACAGAAGCTAACGGAATGACTTAATTGGACAAATTGATGAGTTCAATGGTCACTTTGACACAAATCAAAGTTCAATGGTCAAAGTAAAATTTGCCTAATAGTTCGATGGTCAACCGCATAATTAACTCTAGAAACAATAATATGGACCACGTTGGAACACCGAAGATTACATGGTTGCTGAAAATTGAGACATCAACTCTGCATCGAACTCCACTTCACTACGAGTAATGAAGGGTGAGCAGCAAACCGATTCGAACCGTTCAAACCGAACCACTCAAATTCAACTCATTGATGAGCTTGAACGATTTGGTTTGAAATTTGCAAATCGATTCGATCGAACGGTTAGGTCGGTTCTGTTCGGTTCACAGTTCATGATTTTCAAACTGGGACTAAACAGAACCGTACCGAGGGTTATATAGTTATTAAACAATATATGTACCTTACCCTGGTAAACCATCCCTAAATCATTAATTTCAATTTGAAATTTTCAGGCATAAGATAGATGGTTTAAGTGCGTTTCTTATATTTCTGTTAGTATTCGTACAAATGGAACAACTCTTCTAATTCTACCCTTTTAAAGTCATTACTCACTATTGCATCATTTACACTAAAGCTCTATGGAGACAATAGGCCTATATCCTCTAGTGTGGACTCTACAGTCGAGTCAAGAATTATAATATAAGTCATGCCTTACTTGAAGGAAAATCAACTACCAAAAACTTTTAAGAAGTGCAGATTTATTAGATACTAAGACGGAGGAAATTATTTGTGCTTTTTACTACCTTCGTGATGCACACCCTATTGGTCTAGTTTCCTGCTCAACTGTTAAGAAGTAAATCCTGAAATTGGTGCTATGTTAATCCAATAGCAATCATGTTGAAAGCCTACACGATGTAGAAAGAGAGCAATTATTCCTATAAACCATGAGCACCCAGAAAATAGGGTGGCCAAAAAAAGTTATAAATCAACCTTAAAAAAAGTTGTTCTTGGACTATTGTTTTTTTTTTTCTTGAAAACACAATAATGTTTAAACTATGATCAAACCGATCTGAATCATTCAATTTGGACCGTTTGAACCGTTCAAACCGAATCATTTAAACTGAAGTTCTTGGTTCAGTTCGGTTTAAGAATTTGTGAACCGAGGTCCATTAGTTCGGTCGTGGTTTGACTCTAAAACCGAACTATGTTCATCCATAACTAGTAGTATCATGCGATCGATTTCATCAATTCTCAAATTCCGATCGAAAATTATGCACGAAAGGGACAACAGGGGCGGACCACCCATCTGACCGGTGGGGGCCACGGCACCCCTTATATTTTGAGATTTTTTTATTTAACTTTTTAGATATAAACCATTTTTAAATAATTATAAAAATATCACTATATTGTAAGATTAATTACTTAAGGTTTTATTTTTGTTGTGTTTTTTACTTTTTGTACCACCGACAGTTACGTATTTGTATTTCTCATTCCCTTACTCTGTCTTCATTCTTTCAAATTCCAGATTCTAAACTTTCAGATTACAAAAAAAAAGTACAAGTAGATCAAGATTAATTTCTTTTTTTTTAGTTTAAATTCTTATAACATGTTAACTTATACGTTAATATTGTACTCATACAATTGATAATCACATTAGTAATACATCTACATATTAAGAGTTAAGCTTCTTTCATGTAGTACTAGTAATTTGCTCATTTTGTTGTTGACTAATCTTATCAAGTTAAATAAATCACTATAAATAATAAAATATATGATTAGTAGCCAAACTGAGCAATATATTTTACGTCTAACGTAATCAATAGTGAGCTAATTATAATATGTTTTTAATTTTTCATATTTTATGTGAATTTGAACCTTCTAAATTTTGTATGTTAATCATTAGTTTTTTTTTTTTTTACTTTTTGGCCTCACGCAGCAAGACTTTTTGGATTCGCCACTAAGGGACAAAGTAGCGAAATAGGTTGATGGATTGGCTTATATAAGTTTGACGTGGCTAAAATATTGTTCCAGTTGATTGATGAATTGTGGGCAATGGCTCATAGATAAGTTCGAAAATCACAAAGAAACTCAGCTGAACAGAAATGGCTAATCTGATGGGGGGGGGGGGGGGGGGGGCAGGTGGTATTGAATAGGCATTATGACTGCTAAAATAGCCCTAGCTCGTGAAAACTGAACCCCAAACCATTAGAAGAAAGCTATCTTCTTATAGCTGAATGCCATTTTAGGGTTGCCTGCTCATGTTAATGGGTCAGAGTCCTCTCATCAAGCACAATTTTGAGCTCAAAATTCAATTTTCCAAGACAAGTGATCAGCTTCCAAATTGAGCTAGCAACCAAAGCAACAAGGCTACGTTTAAGCCTTGGCACGTAAGATCTTTCAAGTACCCCAAACTAATAATTGAACGTCAATATTCTAAGGAAAAGCCTAATCAACCACCCATACAACCACCATAACCTACAGGCATCGCTCCACCAGCCACCACCACCTCCCTAAGGTTGCCCGACATCCGTCTCAACAAAAGCTAGATCATGAATCTCAAACGAGTCTTTGGGCAGTTGGCGAAGGTAAAGTTTTTAAGTCTACTCGTCACGGGCGGCGGCGGCGGTGGAGGTGACACCGCGATGCTGGATGTTGAGTTGGAACTCAATAATGGTGGCGGTGGGCCGTGAAGTTGGGTTGTGGATCTGTGGTGGGTATGGGGGTTGCGTTGGTGGTGGCGGTGAATCGTGGGATCGCTGCGTTAGTCACCAGTAGCTCCGCGGTTGTGTTGTCGGTTTAAGGGATGGGCAAGAGAGGGAAGAAAGGGGAGAGCAGAAAATGTAGAGATCCCCACAACAGGTTTCGACGTCCAAAAGGGACGATCCAGAACCATCACCGCACCGCCCTCACGGAACGGCCGGATTCGTGGCTGCACCCACTGCGCCGTAAACTCCACCACCGGAAACTTCACCTCCGCCACAGACGATTGCGGCTCCGGCAGACTGGAATGCGCCGATGGCGGCCCGGCCCCCTTGCCATACTGGTCGAGTTCTCTCTCAAAGCGCGAGTTACATCCGTAACTTGCAATATATTTCAGTTCTTTCACTCTGAATGTAGACCGGATATAGAAATTTAATATATATAATAATCTGATATTGCCGATATTTAAAAAATAAGTAGGCATCCACTCTCTTTGATTAGAAATTTACAGATTGATAAACTTTACTTCTTTTAGTGACAAAAACTATTGCTAAAAGGTTTATAGGAGCCATTATAGAGTGAGGCAACAATTTTTGGTCAGTGCAAAGGGATTGGGAGTTGGAGGAGTTTGCTATGAGATTGAACAAAATAGATTCGCATAGTTTTGGCCGCTTTTATCTCCATTTTCTATTTAAAAATCTAAACCCATTTTTTTTTTGGTAGACATATTTTTTTCTAACTAAGGCAATAAGGTACAACTTAAAAGAAGACAAACAAATGTTTGGATCTTTAAATATAATACAATTAAGAAAGCATAAACGAACGTTGGGCCTGGATCTTGAAGTATAAAAAATTTAGATTAAATAGTAAGGAAGTGAAAAAATACAATGGGGCATCAGTGGGCCACATGGAGTGACGGTAGATGTAGGCCCCGTTTGACAAAATTTTTTTCTTTTTTTTTTTTTAGTTTTAAAAACTGAAAAAAAAAGAGCGTTTGGTAACCATTTTTTTTTCAATTTAAAAAATCAGTTTTTAAACTGCAGAGTAAAAAAAAAACTCCAAAAACTGGTTTTTTTTTTTCGACCACCACCACCACCCTCCCACCGCCGGCAGCCACCTCAGGCGACCACCGCCGGAGATTGCCGGCCGCCGGCAGCCACCTCCGGCCGCCGGCGACCACCGCCGGAGACTGCCGACAACCACCTCCGGCCGCCGGCGACCACCGGCAGCCACCTCCGGCCGCCGGCAGCCACCGCCGGAGACTGTCGGCAGCCATCTCCGGCCGCCGGCGACCACCGCCGGAGACTGCCGGCAGCCACCTCCGGCCGCCGGCGACCACCGCCGGAGACTGCCGGCAGCCACCTCCGGCCGCCGGCGACCACCGCCAGAGACGGCCGGCAGCTACCTCCGGCCGCCGGCCACCACCGCAGCCGGCAGCCACCTCCGGCCGCCGGCCACCACCGCCGGAGACTGCCGGCAGCTACCTCCGGCCGCCGGCCACCACCGCCGGTGACTGCCGGCAGCCACCTCCGGCCGTCGGCCACCACCACCGTCGACCACCGCTACGCCCCACCACCGCCACCGCAAACCACCAAAAAAAAAAAGTCAAAATAAAAAGGGTTACCAAACACCAAAAAAAAAACCTCAAAAAAAAAAGGGGTTATCAAACACCCACTTGTTTTTATAAAAAAAAAATTAAGTTGCTCTTTAAAAAACTGTTCTTTAAAAACTGAAAACCAAAAAAAAAATTTTGTCAAACGAAGCCGTAGTGTCACTTGAAAGTTTCCTTTGACAGTAGATGAAAGTGTCACTTGGACGGTTTCTTTTGTGAAGAATTGAGTGAGGCTTTCCTTTTCCTTGTCATTTTTCTTTATCATTGTAGGAGATAAAATAACAGTTTGGGCCATGTGCAAACATTTTTGGTGAAGGGTACTTCTATTAATTTGGCAACAACTTGTTTTCTCCCATTTGCTACTGATAAAGGATAGCTCTCGTCTATTAGACAAAAGGGTTGAGACAAAAACTACAAGACTCCATCCTCCAAAGTTTGAAATTCTCTCACTTAAATGCCCCTAAATTTGGTTACCTCCGTGTATATATATATATATAAAGGGGGAAGGGGGAAAAACCACCTCAGAAGGCAAGAAGGTGAGTGGATGGATAGGGTGGGAGAATACTACCAGCATCTAGGGGAGAAAACAAAAATTGTAACAGATGACACCCTAACACTATGCAAAAACGTACCAAGAGGAGAGGGCAACTAGCTCTTATAGAGAGGTTGCAAGGGAGGGAGAAAAGTTCTCCTTTTTACAGGTAGCTTAATAGTTAGTCGAGGATTGCTTGTCTTGTCATCACGTGACACATAAAGCTCCCTCAGAGCGACACGTCGTCAAGGTTGCACCATTTGTCGCTGTTTCGTCTTATCGTTTTTCTAAACTAGTCTACTCACTTGGCTTGTCCTGCACAACTTTGCTACGTGGATAGAACTGCTACTCGCCAAAGTTGTCATCAATCTAACCTCATTTCCAACACTCATGCTAAACCCTACAAAGGCATTAAAAGACACAAAGAACCTGACAATACTTAGGATGGCCCAATACTTAACGTTAGGCCGATTGATCATGGAGTGATCCAGGGATTATGAACCTTTAGGTGCCAATGAGGAGCCCCTGTGGCCCTGTGCTAGAGCACTTGAACTAGTCACCCAATCAGCATGGCAATTTTCCTGGATGTGTCACCTATCTCGTGGCTATGTTAGTGTCCAAATTTGGATCGTTTACAAGTTGAGTATTGGATTTGCGTATTTTGGATATATTAGAGTACAAGGAATGCCTAGAACATGGACACGAATTCTCAGGACACTAATAAAACATCTAAAAAAACCCACATATAATGCTTTAGATTAGATAAAGTGTGAAATATTACTTTTGTAATAATTTTTTTTGATTTCACAAACATTACATGTAAGTTTTGAGTAAGAATAAGTTTTTATACCTCATTTTAGGCTAGAGAATAAATTTAGGTTCTTTTTTTTTTGGGTACGTCTTTTGTAATCCTTGAGATCTTCTTCTTCATTTGTTCTTCAGCTTAAGTTTCGGTCAGCATTGTCAACATCGTGAATCTGTCCGGCTAATAACGAGTCTCACACATATCCCATGTCGATGTTTGTGTCAGTTTGTATCGACTTTGCTCATTCATCCTAAGAATCTCCCAGTAAGCCCTAGTACTGAAGCACTTGTAGCGCATCGAGGTACTGTCCCAACAAACTTGCCTACCACATAGTCCAAATAAGTGTCATGAAGAGGTCGCCTGCTCAATGGAGAAGAGTCCTTGTGCCAAAGTACTTGAACCTGATAGAGATAGTGTCCCGTAGGGGTTGCATATCTCATTGGGAGTCTAAGTGCTAGAGCACTCTAAACGCATTACCCAGTTAGTGGATATGGTGTCCCCAGAGGAGGCATTATCATTGGAATGATGCGAACTCTAACAAGTGATTCAAAGTATATTCCACGATAAAGGTAAGGGATATGGTACGCTGAACATGAAGACTAGCACGAGGCGTAACGATATGAGAACGTAAAAAGGGACGATGCATGGTGCATGGGCATGACTGAGCATGGCATGACATCTTTAGCAGACCCAGGTATGATGCTGGGGGCACATTATAGAATATGAAATGTTCAAGTGTCCAAAGTATCTGGGAGTCAAAAGTGTCCAACGCTTGATTAGTACATCAAAACATTTAAGGACGCTGCACTTGGATGTATTTGAGGCGAAGAGCGGATGGTACCATGGCATGAACACATGAGTGGCTCAAAGTGGTGCCTTGCCTAACTACTCCGCACTCTGGTTAAGGTGATGCCTAGGGCAACTCTTGGTCTTGGATATGGTGTGCCTAGGGTGGCTCCTGTCTCAAGGGTGTGCCTAGGGCGACTCCCAGTCTCGAGCAGGGGAGTGCCTAGGCAGCTCCTCGCCATTGTCATGCCTCAGAAACTTTCTTGAGTGCTTTCACGATAAAGTGACATGGAGTCAACTTATTATTGCAGTTTTATCGGGTCAAAGCCTTTAAGGGTTAAGCGTCGTACATTCAAGGACTTTTTGTAGCTAGAACCAGCTAGCAACACATGTCTAAAACTTGACAGTTTTACTGATTCTACCAAGTCAAGGTCGAAAATCTTCTAAAGAATAAAGGATAAATTTGTAGGTTTCTTTCCTATTTTGACTATGTAACGAGAATAGAGTCTGCCTTCAAGTGATCTTAGGACGTTTAAAAGGCTTTCTCGTTGTATCTTTCACCCCACTCAAAGTTGGTGGGAATATACGTACTAAAACTTAAACGAACTCTTCTATCTGCTCTTAGTTGATTTGCCTGATTCAGAAACTCATACCCACTGTAAAAGGAAAATCTTGCTGCTAAATGTAATTGGGTCATCACTTCTGGTATTTTGGAGTTTTCCTTTCTTTCATGGAGGAACGAATTCAACCCGCACCCGCTGGATATCTGCTCCGCCCTGCTCCTATAGGAGCAGATTTTTTTAACTATAACCGTGTCATGGGGTGGGTTTGGTATTTAATTTTAAAACCCGCAGCGAATACGGGGCGGGTATGGTTTTAAGTGCAACTGCCCCGCGACCCGACTTGTTCCTCTTTATACTCTAATCAAGCTTTAATCTCAGTCATCCATACTCTATCTATATAAGCTGTTGAAAACCCTAGCACCTTTCATCTTTTTCCTTATTCCATTATTCTACTACAACCGCCGCACCACCAAGCACGTCACCCTTCGGTTGCCCCATTTCCATCCGAACTTTCATGCAATTTTGGTGATTATCCCATTGTTGTCAACTTCTTGGGTAAATGATGAGCGATTCTTTGCTTTGGGGATGGCTCATTACTGAAACCTGTTACCATCAACAATAGCAACACCATCCTCACCAGTGATTACAACATGTCTTATGCTGCTGTTGGTGGCGATTTTCATGCAAATGTTATTGAACATCGTGAAAATTTGATTTCTTTGATCATTTTTCCTATCATGGGCTCAGTTGGTTCATATTTACTTCAAGAAATCCACCCAAAATAATCTGGTCAGTCAACAGACTCAATCCTGTAAAGTAAAAAAATGCCACTTTAATTTACATCTAAGTAGACTTGGTTATGAGAGACGATAATGGTACATTTGCTTGATCTAAAAACACATCTGATAAGTTTGTCACTGGTGTGAGCATCTATTTGATTAGAAATCTCACGTGTTACAATTGAAACAACTCAGTAGTTCAGCTTCTTATCATCCTACTGACACTAGGCTTTAAAAGTAGAAATTGTCTTTTGGGCAAAGCTTGGTTGCAAGTGCACCCATAACAAATTGGACTGATAGTCCAGTTTATTTGTCATTCTCTATTACTACTTTATATGTTTTTATTGTATCTAATCCGCTACAAAATCAAGTCTTTGATTGAAGTACCAAGTCTGTGATGTTCAAACATGGAAGATTGGATTTCATCCCAGACGATTTGAATTCCACCAAGGTGTTTTACGTGTAGGAAACTGACAACTTCCTGAAGTTGAGATTGGACTGAGATGGACATTTGGGAGTTTATCAATGGTAGTGGTAGTGGAGGGTGCTCTTGATGACAATTTGACTGGCAGCTTAGGAGATTGTGCATGTCTTTTTGGTTGTGGGAATTATGGAATCTGCTCAAATAAGCAAATGCACTTGTCTAGTAGGAAACAGTGGAGATCCCAGTTATTCTAGGGAACTAAATTTTCGAGAACCTAATCTTGGACGTGTAAAAGCAACCCAATTGTTTTGCTAATTTGGGATCTTCACCTCACCTCTCCTTGGAACTTGTTGATGTTACTTATTTTGAGTTTGCCCCGGTTCTTGCCAATACAGATGTTCAAAGCTGCAAATAAGGATGCTCGAAAACTTGGTCTTACAAAGCTGCTGTTTACCGTTATAATTCAAATATTTCGAGTGTTAAATGCTCCATGCCATTTGAGTTTTACTTGTTGGTGAACATCCAAAGCGTTTCCTTTTGATTCTTTAACATACATTATGCATAGAAGCTACCGGGTCCCTTCATATCTTATCAATGAACAAACTAATTAGGTTCCACTTATAGTGGGACCCATCCTCATAATTTCTCACTTTCCTAGATTTTAGGTTCAAGAGAAGTCCATTAGAGGAACGACCAAAGGTGAATGGGAAATGAGGGAGTTTCTTAGCTCTATAACCAGGCTTGTCAAAGAGATTTAGTAATAAAGACTTGAAGTCTGACACCTAGAATTTTGATGTCCATAAGAGGCTTGGAGGAAGGATTTGGGTTGGTATTTGAAGTAACACTTCTGATGGTAAGAAAATTACAATAAAGTGTCTAAATATTTTGGGCAAAGGAAGAAAGGAGTTCTTAGCAGAGGTCCAGACTTTGGGCAACATACGCAACATAAACTTGGCGAAATTGTTAGGATTTTGTCCAAAAGATCACACAGGCTTTTGATGTACGGGTACATGAGTAGTAAGTCCTTAGATAAGTAGATATTTCATCAAACCGCAGAGGACGCTCTTGAGTGGGCTATCAAAAATGAGTATCATCCTCAACATTGCAAAAGGACTTAGTTTATCTTCATATGGTGTGTAAGGAATTATCATTTATACGTAAAGCTGTAAACATCCTTGTGGACAAAAAATTGATGCAAACTTCTAAGAGTTGGGGTTTGCAAATTTGATTGGACTGAGTTCAAAGTCAAGTAAATGGCTCAAATGAGGAGAGGTTGTAGATACATGGCTCCTAAATGGTTAAGTTGGAAGATAACATGGAAAGCCAATGGTGTATAGTTTTGGTGTTATTATGGTAGAAGTTGTTTGTGGGAGGAGAAATTTGGATTGCTATGTGCTTGAAGATAGTGAAGTTTGTTTGACATATCAAAGAAAAAGGTAGAAACGAATGAGCTAGTAGACGTTTTTGATATATGCAATGCAGTCATGCAAAGACACAAAGATGAAGCTGTAAAACTGATAAGAACTTGCATTTGGTGCTTGTACGTAGATCCTCCTAGAAGGGGCTTCTAGCAGGATCAATGTACAAGCACCAAATGACAGTTCTCATCAGTCCTAATTAAGCTTCCTCTTTGTGTCTTAGTATATATGTATTGCATTTATCAACCAAGTCTACTAGCTTATCCGTTTATGTCTTTTTCTTAAGTATCTCGAGCAAATTTTCTCTTTCTTCAGGCACAGAGTAATACATATTTCTATTCCCACAAATAACTTAGAACATGACAACTCCAAAACTGTACGCTTCATCTTTCTCTATTATCTTCCTACTCAACCATTCAGGAGCCAAGTATCCGCGAGTTCCTGTCATTTGAGTCATCACTTGACTTTCACCCCGTTCTACTGACTTTGTAAACCCTAAATCGGATAACTTGACATTAAATTATTTATCCAGGAGGATTTTTTGCGGCTTTATGTCTAAACAGATAATTCTGCTTTTGCACTCTTCGTGAACATAAGCTAGTTCTTTTGCAACATTTTGGATAAACTTCTTTCTGATACCCCATTCAAGAGCATCCTCTGAGGTTCCTTTGTATGTTCAATTATCTAAGAACCCAATGCTCATGCACTTGTATACCAAAAGCTTATGTGATCTTTTGGCACAAAATCCCAACATTTCACCAGCTTGATGTGGGAAATGCTTCCCATGGTCTGGACCTCTGTTAAAAAAATCCTTTCTTCCCTTGGCCCAAACGAACTAGACGCTTAACCTCAACTCTTGTACCATTTGAAAGTGTTCTTTCAAAGACCGACCCAATTTCTCCTCCTATAACTCTCTTATCGACATTCAAATCTGGCAAACATTAACAGTAGCTAAATCTCTTTGGTGGCAAGTTTGGTAATAGAGCCAACGGATCCTCCTATTCTCCATCTTCCTCTGGTCTTTCCTCTAATACATTTATGTTGAACCTAATAATTAGGTAAATGAGAACTGCAAATACCACATCAGCTGTGAAGATGAGTTTTATCCTTAATAAAGTCAGATTAGGTTTTTTTTCTTGAGGATGTGAAGAGTACTCAAGTTGCTTTTGCACCTTAACGAATGTTGAAGAAATGTAAGGAACTGCTTGTTTCTGGTTGTTCAACATAGAGTAAATCTTGGATGGTATTGAGCATTCACCACTCAAGATACTTGAGTTGTGACGATAAACAACAGCTTCGCAAGAGCAGTTTTTCAAGCATGCTTATTTGCACTCTGAACATTTGTATTAGTAAGAACTGGGACAAACTCAAAGCAAGTAACATCATCAAATTCCAAGAGGAGGTGAAGATCTATTTATTTGCAAGACACTTGGGTTGCTTTAACACATCCTAGACCGGGTTGTCGAGAGTCCAATTCCCTGCGATAGCTCGAGTCTCTACCTTTTCCTAGTGGCTAGTGCTTTACCCATTGAGCAGATTCCATAATATCCACAACTCAATGGATAAGCATAACTCTTAGGTTACTTGTCAAAATGTCATCAACAGTACCTTTAACTCTATCTACCTACCTATAAACACTTAAAGGTCCATCTTAGTCCAGTCTCTAATACTGGAAGTTATTTGTTCGGACACGTAAAGCACCACGGTGGATTCAGACTCGTCTTGAATGAGATCAAATCTCTCATTTTGGAACTTCATTGACTTGTTATTCCATAGAATAATTGGCCCTAAATTTATGGAGAGTAGCTTCAGTGAAAGTGTAGACACCTCCTTCTTGTAGGCCTTGTTTTATATATCATTGTAGGCTTTTTTTTATGCATTTTAGTGCTTATTTTAAGTAATTGAGTCCAATTTAGTAAGCCTAGTTAGTTGTTCTAGTGTAGTTGATTAGTTTAATCAACTTGGGCTTAACCCAAGTTAGATGCAAATAAAGAATAATTTGTCTAGAAGTTGGTTTGGTCTTGACTTGGATGTTTCCCACGAATTCAAGTAAATGATAAGTGATTTATTATAAACGTGGTTATCTATACTTGGGTTAAAATTAAACTAGGTAAGGGAAGAGAACCGACCTGCTTTCAACAAAATCGATTGGTTTTCGTCTAAACCCTCTGGTTCCCCATTTGAACCGGGTGGTTCTCAAAGTCTACCGACTGGTAATGCTGTTTAGGCCTTTCTTGGTCTTTTGCAGTTTTATCTTCTAGAGACGATAAGGATGACTAAGTGGTTTCTTTTTGTGTTTCTTTTGCTCCCAGACGTATAGAAAAGGGCTTTTGGCTGCCTTAACGAGGACAATTAATTGAAGAGCAAATATTTCCAAAAAGCTGCTAAAATGGTGTGTGAGAGCTTAGACTATCAAGAGAGTTTGAGAGAAGTAAACAATACGTTTAGATTTCTCAGGCCACGTTTGACAATCTTTTTTTTTCCTCTTTTTGTTTTTTCAGTTTTGAAAATTGAAAAAAAAAAAGTGCGTTTTGTAACCATTTTTTTTCCTTCTCCAATTTAAAAAACCAGTTTTTAAACTGAAGAGTAAAAAGAAAAACTCCAGAAACTGGTTTTTTTTTTTCTTTCACTTTCGGTTTTTTTTTGAGACCACCACCACCACCACCCTCCCACCGCCGGAAGCCACCTCCGGCCGCCGACAGCCACCGGCAGCCACCTCCGGCCGCAGGCACCACCGCCTGCAGCCACTGCCGGCGACCACCGTCGGCAGCCACCAGCCACCGCCGGCCACCACCATCGTTGACCACCGCTACGCCCCACCACCGCCACCGTAAATCACTAAAAAAAAAGTCAAAATAAAATGGGTTACCAAACACCCAAAAAAAAAAACTCAAAAAAAAAGGTTATCAAACACTCACCTATTTTTGTAAAAAAAAATAAAATTAAGTTGCTCTTTAAATATTGAAAACCAAATTTTTTTTTTTGTCAAACCAACCCCTTAGTATTGTTCAAATTCATTGCATAGTGACTGCATGGTGGAGAATCCATAGTCAACGGTCAAGTCTTCCAAGTCAACTAAAACAAAGGTATATTTCCCTACTCTTCTCTTTTTTATTTTTTTGATAGAATATCTTAGAGTAGCCTTAGATTAGGCTTTTTTTTTCACTTCCCAGTGACCAAGTTTCAGTGTGTGACAAAAGTCAAAGAGCAAAATAGTTTCTAAACTTCTGGCTAGAAAAAGTTGGTGAGGATTAGAATTGTGTTTGGGTCAGACTTCATGTCCAATAAAAAATCTTAAAGCATGCAATTTGAAAAAGTAGAAGTGAGTTAGGTCTCTAAGAAAGTGCAGACTGAGCTGTAAGTCGTCTCCCTTAAGGTGGGTAGAACTATAAGGTTTTGATCCCAACTTGTTTGATTGGGTACACAGACTATTTGACTGCTATTGTCGAATTGAAACCAAATTTAGTTCAAGATTATGTTCTCTTTGCCTTTACTTGTGTTTGTTTTTTTGGATAAACATCGTAAAAATCAAAATAAAACAAGATAGAGAGTGGTTTTCTTATCTCCCCGTTTTTATATCTAACTAAACCTAATAGATAAGATGGCGACTTGAGGTAGACCTTTGGTCCCTTTCGGAGGCGATCATGATAGTGGCAACTCGACTAAGGACTAAATTTAGTGGACTAGACTCTATAAAACTTGTTTGTGATTTTGTTGAGTTTTATCCCCCGTTGAGTTCATTTAGAATTTTTATGTTATTAGATGCATATTCGTTTCAACGTATTTGTTTATGCTTTTTAGATATCATATACACGCATGTTGTCATAGCCCATCAATTCAAGCTAACAGTTGAAACCCTCGGGCTTCCTAATTGTCAGACATTTTTTTTATTATGCCCTCACCTACAAGGCCATAGTTCCGAGAGCCTCCTAGTTCTCAGTATTTTAAACAACTTAAACACGTACAATGACCACCGCTTACTTGGATGTATGCCCAGAGTTTTGATTAATCACATGTGATTTATTAGAAAAGGTGGCTTTTCCCTCTAAACTTAGGTCAAAAGTAAGCTAGGTGAAGAAGAGAACCGGCTAGTTTCTGATCAAATCGTAAATCGGCCCGTTCTTCTATGAGTTCCAGGTAGCTCCCCTTTTGGACTTGCCACTGGCTAGTAAGGTTTTTTTAGGTCTTTTTTAGTCTTATCTCTTAGACGCGATAAGGATGACCAAGTGGTCTTTTTTTGTATTTCTTGTGCTCCGAGACCTCTATGAAAAAGGCTTCTGGCTGCCCCTTAGAGGACAGTAAGTTGGAGAGAAAATACTTCCCGAAAGACTGCTAAAATGATGTGAGAGCTTAGACTAGCAAGAGAGTTTGAGAGAAGTACACCAAGAAGTTTGTATTTCTTAGCCTAGTTCGAGTTAATAGCGTGGTCACCACATCGTCTCCAGAGTCAACCGTCAAGTCTTCCAAGTCAACTAAATCAAGAGGTATAAATCCTTACTCTTGTCTTTTTCATTTTTTGTAGAATATCTTAGACTAGCTTAGATTAGGTTCTTTTCCCTTCCCTGCGACCAAAGATCAGTCCATGACAAAAACCAAAGGGGAAAGTTTCTAAACCTTTTGCTACAAGAAGTTGGCTAAGACTAGAATTGTGTCGGGAGTAGAATTTTATTGAAATCAATTTTCTATTTGGATTAGACTTCTAGTCCAATATAAATTCCTTAAGTATTCGACCAAAAGAAGTTGAAGTGAGGGAGGTATCTATGAATCTGCAGAGTAGATGTAGTTCGCCTCCCTTAGGGTTGGTTAAATTACGAGGTTTTGATCCCAACTTGTCAGGTTGGGAACGTAGCCATTCGACCCCTATTGTCGATTTCAAACCAAATTTAGGTTAAGCTTAGGCTTTGTTTGCCTTTATTTGTGTTCGTGTTTTGGGATAAAGATGGTAAACATCACAATAAAACAAGTGAGAGACCATTTTTGGTATGAAAGGGTGCTTAACACTTCTCATTCATGTAAATTAGCTCTCGAATCCATAGATATAATTTCCTGAGATTAGAAGCTTAAATTAAACAATTTAGAGTAGAAAATTTAGGGTTCTATTATTTTTCCTTGTTAATAGTTAAGTAGCCCTAAAAGATAAGATGTCGATTTAGGGAAAACCTTTGGTTTTTTTGGAGGCAGTTCGTCACAAAAAGCATATAAATCCCTACTGGACAGTGACAACTAAAATGGATAAGCAGTCCAACTTGTTGTGTTTGCACTCGCAATCAACCTTTGCCCAATAGACAATTTTTGCCCTGGAAGCCCGGGCTCGGTTTGGTGATGCAAAAGATCACCGAATGATTGAGCTGTTTGAATTATACATCATGAGATTCTTAGCCATATGATTGGGTTGTTTGAACCATACATTATAAGATTTTGATGCCAAGGAATGTGGGTTCATACCTATGTGGAGGTATCACAAATGATGCAGTCCGAGTCAGCTTTCAAGTATGCAAAGTGAGAGACAGTGAGGATGGAGTAAGGGCAGAGAGAAAGGCTTCCCAGACAGGGGGTGAGGGATGACAATGCTGCAGAGACAAGGCTAAGAGGAACAGGGCCGGCAGTCGACAGTCCAAGTCAAGGTCCGAGTCAGGGTCCAATGCTACGGTCTAAAGTTATGTCCAACTTGTGTTTCTCTCTCTAGAATCCAAGAGCTCTCAAATTCTAGAGTGAGAACGTGATTTTGTACGAATGAGCCAAAAGTTCCTTTTTGAGTCATAAAGTCCACTATTTATTAGAAACAGTGTGCCTGTGTCATCAAGTGCCACATGTCGTCCCCTGGGAGTGACACGTCACCAGGGGATCCCAAAATACCGATTCTCGGTTGGACAGAAAACAATACATACATATATGCTAAATCAGAATCTTAAAAGCATGTCCGGACTAGACTGTACAACTCCTATGACTCGATTAATTAACAGTTTGAGATTGCTTTCTTTCCAAGTGCAGGTAGTCTGCATCTTCACATTCCATTGACTTTGTGATCTTATTCCTCATGTCTCCCGGGCACGTGAGGGGTTATTTCTTGGTTTTGTCCAGTCATTATCCAGAAAGAGGTTCACGAATACCATCAAGACTAAAGATACCGTGACGGCATGATCAGAGTAAGCCCGCTGCCCCAGCCACCGGTTTACCTTTAAAGATATGTGACAAAAATATGTGAGTAAATCTAGCCCAGTCTTATAAATATGATGCTAAGACTCTATTTACCTTTAAAGAAAATTCTATCAAAATATAACCTTAAAAATTATCAACATCAAAATAACCTAGATTTTAAAATGTGGGTTATGGAAGGCTTATTGATGGCGATTGTGCTTTGTGAAGGGTTGATTTGAGGCAATGTGGGCCATTTGGTGGCGGTGGGTGAATTAGATAGGTGGTGGGCTAATTGAACACAATGGTAGGCTGATTAGTGGTGCTGAAAGGTTGTTCTGGCAATGGCTGCCTTGGTGCTGGGTAATAGTTTGACGCCAACAAAAATCTTATATATCTTTTTCCAGATTTTAAGTCTCAAGTTCAAATTTTCATTTCTGTTCATTTGGTTTGTTGAATCGTAATGGTTTGTTGCAAGTGATTGAAATAAAAAAAAGTTGTGACAATTGATTGGGGTGAGAAGGCTAAAGAAATGTAAGAAAGTTGAAGAACACGATGATGGTGGAATATGATTATGGCTGTGGCTATAGCCGGTTGTGGGTTTATGTGTGGGTGGGACCATGTGTCTATAGGTTGTCTTTGCGTGTGTTGAAGTTGAAGAAGTGTAAAGGGATGATGGTGGTGGGGCTGTATGGTGAGATGAAAGGACGATGACTGACATTTGAAGAATTATATTCCTAAGTGATGGACATTCTGGTCTTTTCATCTTTCACTTATTCGATCAACTGACATAAGTGCTATTTTCTTCACCTAATGGACATATGTGTAATTTTATCCTAACCTCTTGTTCATGGGTGCAATTAGCCCTATAGTTTTCTTAACTCTCAAAACTTTGTGCCGTAGGTAATTTTTTTTTTTTTTTTGATGATATATGTCTTTATATGATGAATGATCTAGGTTATAAATTATTCTTGATAAACCTTTGTTGAGTTTGTATTTATAATAAACCTGTAATGTGTAGGTATAAATATAGGATGGAAAATGTAGGTTTGTGAACATTGTTGAAACTAGGTTTATTATTATTATCAATATCAACTTCACACACTGATTTCGTAATATAAATTTCGAAAGGAAACACATAAGGTACACATGCATATGGACTTTTTAGATTAAAAGGTTTGTTGTTATCATATAAATCAGTATTAAAAAAATAAAAGTCTTTATTGTACTTTAAGATTAACAAGGTCATGTTAGATAAAAATAAAAGAGAGCTTTAGAGTACACTATTAAGAGAATTTCAGAGTAAAATATTGATTTTTTAATTGAAAATGAAAAAAAAGGTATAATTAAGATTTTAGACAAATTGTACTCAAACGTTGGAACTTAAAATGAAAAAGTTGAAAAAAGACTTGCTTTATATTTTAATCTTAAAATAAGAAATACGTGAAAATTTTTACTCCATTCGTCCCAAACTATTTGATCATACTGACTGCACGCTTATTTAAGATATGAGTCTTATTATATGAGTTTCTCATTCTATCCCAAGAGAGAGAAAGGGGAAGGAAGAAAGTACTTCAATAGAGAGAAATTGGTTGGTTGAGAATTAAATGGGGGGAGATAAGTAAAATAAAAAAAGTCTACAAAGGATAAACATATAAAAATACCTACATAATCTTTTTTAACTTGAAAATTGATCATTTTTTTTTGGATAGCCCAAAAAGGAAATATGATAATTTTTTTGGGACAGAGGGAGTAACAAAAACAAATTAACTGCAGGGGATATTTTTAGCCCCCCACCCTCACCCCCAAAACCACCGTTACAAGAAACGGTCATCACGGTACATCAAAGAAGATGGATGGATAATGAATGATACTGAAAATACTAAATAATGATATTTTGAACTTTAGTGATGATGCTTGTAGAAAAAATATCAAAACTCTAAAACTAAACAATTGAAAAACTTTGAAAAGATCGTTAAAAGTTAAAACCACTAAATTTGTTACTTAAGCAGCTCGATTTCTATATGTATCCTGCTAGATCTCTTGAGTTTGCTTGATTCTTGGCTTTAAGATACAACATTTAAGCTCATAACCCATTTCGGCTTACAAACTTTGTTATATATTATTAATCATAACTTTTTCCCGTTAGATCTTTATTTTGGAGAATCCTTTTCGTTTTAATTTTTGAACTTTCTTAATATCACTTAACTATAATTCAAACTTTTTTCTCAATTTCACTTCCTATACTTATATATATATATATATATATATATATATATATATATATATATATATATATATGTCATCAAAACATGTTACTGGAAATTAGACAACTACAATATATACACTTGACATTAATTATCTCTAAACACTCTTTTCACTTTAATTACTGTACAATCAAACTTGTAGTGTTTCGTGAAAGTTTGATATTTTTGAAAAATGTTTGAGACTAATTACAATGTTAATGTACCTTCAATAACAAGATATAATATGAAACAGTCAGGATTTTCTTTAACGGCAACTTGATGTGACGAAATAAATACATATGATAAATACTGAAAAATATTAGTAATAATTGGCGTGAAAAATTCGAGGTTAAAAGTAAGATCATGTCTTGTGGAATTAATTTTTTTATATTTTGAGCCTTTGATTAACAGTTAATAATGATTTATTATTATAGTTTAGTTATAATAGTCGTATTGATTAATATTAATTGTATTTTTCATCAATGTTCACAATATTTTTATTTTAAATTAATATGTAACGTGCAAAGCACGTGATGCTTACTAGTTGCTATAAAAATGGTCACGGATAAACTAGAGACCTAGACCTAACCCTAAATATCTCAAGCCCTTACATCAAAATGCCAAGCCAAAGGGAAGATGCTTCGTTTGTGGAAAACCAATTCTCCGTTTTGCTCAATGCAAGTACAAAATGGGAGGCGATAACTCTGCCCTGTAAGGGCTAACCTAGTTGAGGTGGGGAGTGTCTTGTTGCAGTCGTCTCAGAGGTGAGCATTGTTACTGAGGAGAAATCTTAAGTGATTGACCTAACTCCACTAGACATCTGCAACTAGCAGAATGCTTTTACCTCATACCCGTTCATAAGTGAAGGCGAAGAACGAGTGTTCATGAGAGACTCCAGGGCTACTCCGGTGATAGGCAAGGGGAAAGTGAAATTGAAGCTCACATCTAGGAAGACTCTCTCATTGGCTGATGTGCTGCACGAGCCTGACATTCATTGGAATCTCATTTTTGTGTCTATCCTAGAAAAAGTTGGGGATGCAGCTTCTGTGTGATTCTAATAAAGCTGTCTTGACGAAAGATGGGTTGTTTGTGGGCAAATGGGAATTTTGATAGGGGTTTATTCATCTGAATATACTTGAGGTAATGAGTGAGAATACAGTACCTCTTCTGCTTCTTTGGTTGATTGTCTTGACACTTGACACGCTAGGCTAGGACATAGAAACTTATCATATTTTAAGAAACTGAAGGAGTCGGGAGTCGTAAAGGACATAAGAATAACCAAATTGTGACATGCTAAGCATGTGCTTAAGCTAAACCAACCAAGAAAACTTGCAAGCAAGTGATTAATAGAGACCCCGAACTTCTTACCCAAGTTCACACAGACTTTGGAGATATGTCAAGATAGAGGTGGTAAGAAATGCAATCTAACCGCTCTAGATGACCTCTCTAAACACCAGGGTATACCTTCTAGGAACTAAGGATAGAGCAGAAAAAGAAGTTCTTGATTTATAAGGCCGAAGTTGAGAACAAATTCCGTAAGAAAATAAAGATTCGATTGAGGAGGTGAGCATGATTTTGATCCCCTTAAAACTTTTTGTGAAAAGAATGATTTTTGAATAGTTCACGAGGTGAAACCGCCTTTATCACATGAGTCAAATTGCTAAAAGGAAAAATAGAACCCTTGAGGAGATGCTTAATGCCATGCTCGTTAGTGTAGTGCACCCCTGAATGGGGGAAGCCCTTCTTTTTGCATGTCACCTTTAGAACGGGATCATGTCAAGAAAACTGGCAAGAGACCTTATGAGCTCCGGGAATTTTGTTTGCCTAAGCTTAAATACCTTAATTTGGGGGTGCCTCACCAAGGTTTTGCTTAAGTTAGGAAGTATAAATAGGCTCTATGACTTATGATTGCTTATTCATAAGTTATCCTGGGCATGGTGCTGCCTATATATTCTTGGATATTAAGAGTGATGTCATTGATGACAATACCAATATAGAATTACAGAATGCTAATAGCTTTGTATGTGTGCTTCATTTGAAATTAAGGGCAGAGACATCTATTCAAATAGACGAACAAAGAATAACCGAGGACATATAAGTAGAACCGTGAAGGAGTGAGAGGGCTTGAAAGGGAACCAATGTATGATATCATTTGTACACCTTTATGGATAGGATCCAGTGATTCTTTAGTGAGGTTGTGAGTTCTCCAAATGCTACCCTTTGAAGAGAAGCTATTAAGAGCGAGATTGAATCTATTATGTTTAGTCATATATGGGAATTAGTAGACATACGCCCGGTTCGAAATCCATAAGCTGCTAATGAATACTCAAGAGAAAGCTGAAACCTGACGGCAGAAAAGATAAATTTAAGGGTAGGTTGGTAGCAAAGGGATATAAACTGTAGAAAGACAGAGTACTTTGATAAATATTCACCAATTGCTATAACTTCTTCAATTAGAGTGTTGCTTGCTTTAGCCTCAGTTCAAAGGCTTATTATACATCAAATAGATGTTAAAACTGTGTTCCTCAATGGAGATTTAGAGGAAGAGATATACACGGAACTACCTGAATGGTTTGTATCTCCACGGAATGGAGACAACGTGTGTAAACTGTGAAAGACTTATATGATCTCAAACAAGCCACTTGATAATGGCATGATAAGGTTGATCGGGTAATTCTCAATAGTGTGTACAGAATAAATGCATTTACATCATCTTTATAATATCAAAACCAGAGTAGTAGTTTGCTTATATGTGAATGATATACTTTGTACGAGCCTAGAGGTAATTAAAGAGAACAAAACCTTTTTATCCTTTGTGTTTGATATGAAGGATTTAGGCGAAGCTATTGTGATAATCCGGATTGAAATAGCTAGAAAATTCATGGTGGGTAATGATATTCCAAGAGCACTTTGTGGAAAAAGTGTTAAATAATTTGGTCGTTGTAAGGCTAGCCCTGAGTTTACACCATATGATTATATTTTACACCACAAAAAGAATGGAGGTAGTAGTGTATCGATGACTGAGCATGCCCAAGTAATTGGTTAGTAAAGAGACCAAAACCTTTTTACTCTTCATGTTTGACATGGAGGATTTAGGCGAAGCTAGTGTGATACTCCGGATTAATTAGCTAGAAAATTCATTTGTATGGGTAATGACTTCCCAAGAGAGCACTTTATGGAGAAAGTACTAAGGAAATTTGGACATTGTCAGGCTAGCCCTGTGTTTGCACCATACAACTCTAATTTACGCCCCAAGTAAGAATGAAGGTAGTAGTATATTGATGACTGAGTATGCCCGAGTGATTGGTAGCCTGATGTTTTTGATGAACTGCAACCTGATATAGCTTATGCATTTAACGAGCTTAGTAGATGCACTTAAAACCCTAATAAAGATCACTGGACTGCATTGACCAGAGCCCTTAAGTGTCTACGGGCTTTCGATTATTCTATAGTGGGAGACCTGCAGTCTTGCAGAGTGGGTATTGTGATGCCAACTGGATTTTCGATTCGCAGATAACCAAATCCACTGGTGGCTACATCTTCACACTAGAAAGGTGGAGAGATTTCTTGGAAATTTCCCAAGCAAACTTGTGCAGCTGGATCCACTAGGGAATTATAGTTTATAGCCTTGAAGAAGGCCTGTGTTAAAGTAAGTGGCTAAGAAGAAACCTATGAGCAACGTTACTTTGTGGTGAGACTAGTTCCATCTGTGCCGGTACATTTTGATAGCCAGAATGCGTTGAGTAGAGCAAAGACTAAGATCTATAGTGGCAATGGCAGGCATATACGCCTCAGAACAATAATGTTAGACGGTTGATGAAGATGATTATGTGAAGTCAGAATTGAATATCGCGGATCCACTGAGTAAGCCACTTTTCGGGACGCTAGTGTGTAATACACCGAGATGGATGGGACTTGTGCCTTCTACAAAGACCAACAGTGATGGAAACCAAATCTGGTAATCCTAGGAAGTAGGTTCATATGGTAAATAACAAGTCATTGGGTGGTTTGTTTGAGGCACTGTCCCTCTATATCTTGTTCATCACTATAGTGTGCGTTGCAACGAGTAAGGTTGAGCTTTCAGCTCGCAAAGACTTTCCACAGTCCTCATTCGGATGGCTGTATAGTTGCACAAACATTGATGGAGTCACCTATTCGGGTGTGGAGGTGGGGCCACCTTTTATTTTTTGGTACAAAAAAGTATGATCAGGTTTTTCACACTTCCGAGCCGGGTAATATCACATGGGCGGCAAAACTCTCTCTATCAAGTTTTAACACAGTTGCATTCTCAGGACTCGAACCCGAAACTTCTGGTTAAGTTAGGACAACCTCTTACTAGCTGACCTATGCGCTTGATGGTTGGGGCCACATTTTTTGATAACTTATTGAAGCTCTCTAGAGCACCCACCAAATCCTGGTAAGGCGCGTGGCAAAAAACAAGCGGAGCTGCAATGAACAACCTTGGCTAGAGAACATAGCGTGGATGTTATGTATTTTGGTTCACGACGGGGAATGAGGTTCATGGAAATTATAAATTCACCAGGTTCCTAAGGTCCATAACTTATTTACTCTATCCATTGATTCACAGTTAAAAATTACACCTTACTTTCTCGTGTTCTTTTTTGTTGTATCTTGCTCGTCCTTTGTGTCACTTTGCCTTACACGTGGGGGATTTTATACCTGATGCCTAGATTCATGGTACTTCAATAGTCAAAGTTGCTTCTTGTCCCCCATTGTTTTTGGAAACACCAACTGAGTTTATAAATGATAACTCATTATGGGCTTTATTATAAGCTAGCAAATAGGTATTTCCACTTTCAGGTGAGTTAGGCCTTGACTCAAGCCATTTGAAGGCCAAATAATTTAGTAAATCGATCAAAAAACAAGTTAATCGTGCTTGTTATGCGTTGCTCACAAATCCACCCCAAAATGCCTTCGTTTGGGCACCCAGTCGAGGCTCGTTTTTGCTATTTATTCATTTGTCACTTTCAGAATTATAAAGGTTTTTAATTGTCAGTAAAAACATTTTCAATACATGCTCTTTTTTTTAGCTAAATAAACTCCATATATATAAAGGCTTTGCCTGCGCTAGCTAACTAGCCAATAAAGAGTTATTAATCTAACCCACGTGTTTTACATTTTTTCCTCCTTGCTTCAACTGTAAAGGGCCATTACATTCAATCATTCTAGAGATGTCAAAAGGACTGGGCGGCCGGCGGGCTGGCCCGACCAGGCCCGTTTTTTACCCGGGTTGGCCCGACCCAGAAGTGAACAGTAGAGGCCCAAAAATAAAGGTCCTTGGGCCTGGGCTTGGACCAGGCCGAGATTTCATCCAAAAAAGCCCGAAAATGGCCCAAAATTGTCCCATGATTCAAATTTCTTCTGCCCTGCTACATTTGCATAGTTCTATCTTGATCCCTCTTCCTTCCCAAATTCTGGTGGGAGATTAAGGGCCCGTACGCTTACGAGATTTTTTTTCTGTATTCTATATTCTGTTTTTGATTTCCAGAATTTAGTATTCAGTTCTAAAATCGTATTGTGTACTTTTACTTTTTTCCGTATCTAGTTTTTCAATTTTTCTGTACATTTATCATTTTCATTTTCGTTTTTACCAATTTTTTCTGAATCAATTCATTAATGGACCCCACTATTTCCATTTCTAAGAAGACCAAGTGAAATTGGTGGTCTAATTTGGTGAGTGTTTGTTGAAATAGGACGGTAGATATGAGGGAGAAGAGGTGGTATTCTGATTAGGAGAATACAGTTCAAGGAAAAAGGTGAAAACACCCTTTGGGTGTTTTCAGCTTTTTTGATACTATTTGAAAATTTTATCCAAAACGGAACCAAAAAACGTAAACATACAAGAAAAAAAGTATCTTTTTCAACATCATTACAAAAATAAAAACTGAAAAACGTAAACGTACAGCCCCTAAGTGTTTCTAAGGAATCAGATGTTTACTCTAATGGTGGAAATGGGCATCAAAACAGGCAGATCAAATCTTCCAAAGAGGAGGTTGAGTAACTAGAAGCTTACAGGGCTTCCTTTGGTTTCATTGAAGACGAAATTGTCACCACAACTCAGTATGTGGAGATTTCGGATGTTCTGGATGACTCCTTTACCATGACGCCTTTTACTTCCAATAAGCTGCACGAGGACGAAACCATTTTTATTTCATCAACAGATGACAGTCCAAAAGTTGGGAAATTGCAAGCGGACTTCTCAAGTCCAAAAATTGGCAAATCAGGAGTAAATAATGGTCTTGAAGGTGAATTATCTCCATGACTGTCGGTATCTCTTAGCATGCTCGTCATCAAAATTAATGTCTTTTCCCATGGTTTCCAAGCTATCTACTAGGGTGTCTAAAATGACTAATTTCTTGTCTAATTTGTCTAAAATGATCATTTTTTTGGGGCGCGGCCCTAAATATTAGGCCAAGGGTCAGGGCTTGGACTAGGCCCAAATATTTCAGATTTTAGCCCGGCCCTGTCCCGGCCCGTTTTTATTGTGGGCCCGGCTGGACCGGCCCAAGCCCGGCCCATTAACATCTCTAAATCATTCCTTACACTGAAATTTAAAAGCTCTTTATTCAATCTCAGAATTTCTTACTATTCATAATTGCTGCGTCCTTGCTACAATCTAAACAAGTCAAGGCTGTTCCACTATTTCCAAGTTATTCAAGTGCTTCTTATTAGCATGGAGAAGAGTTGTTGAATCCTGAAAGGTTTTATGCCAGTGACCCCGAGCACAAAGAAATCATCTTTAAGGGCAGAAATAACTTTTAGTGAAATTGCTAAGCACGCCTCAACTCCCATGGTAGTTTCATAGTAGTTTCCTGTCCCATACTTGCAATAAGAGATTGGCGGCTGTGAATAATAAAGGTTTGTTGTTTTGTTTGGTTAATAAAGATTCTCGATTTGAGGGATTGTTGGCAAATTGTGATGTTATTGATGGTGTGGTGGTGTTGAGTGATGGTTTCAATGAGGGTGGTGGGAAAATGTGGGTTTGAAAAAGATAGTACCCGGTTCGGGTTTGAACAAACTTTGGTTCTTATCCGAATTATAAAAATCTTTCTCTAACTCCGTGTACAGTGATAATTAACAATTGTTAAATATTTTTAATAATTTTTCTTCTAACACTATCAGCGATAATTATTAGCAGCACTTCTTTTAACGTCACTAAATAAAAGTCACTGAAAATATTTAGAGACAAATGATTGTCGCTATATAGGGGGTAAGAGGAAGATTCCTCTAATCGGGATAGCAGCCAAATTTTTTCCTTCTGGTTTTGATTGTGGCTTTTTTCCTTTTACCAAACCGCCCCTGCAAGGGGCATATTGTAACAAACTTAATTTTTTTAAAGTAGGGGTATATATGTAATTTTCACAGCCTGCCTAAAAGAGAGGTGGTTTGGTGAAGCAAAAAAATAAATTCGATATGCATCATCCATGTTGTCATGTAAGGGGTCCAGGATCAGTTAGAATAAGTTTCTTTTTACTGACACTTGACTTATTCGTATCAGCCTTATAATCTAGACACCAAAAACATTAACTAGTGAATAATACAAAATTTTGTTAACTAGCCAAGTATTTCAGGTCGCGAGGAATGCGAGTTTCAATTGCTGACATGGAAACAAGGGTTGCCACACTTATTTGGGATAAGGCCTTAAAGCCCTCGATTAAGCACGTCTTTAACGATCTTTCGTGCGTGAGAACTAGAAGAAGCCTAAAATTGCCATTTCAAGATGAAGAATTTCAGCCTTTGTAGCGTGACAATCCGGAGACTAAATCATATGATTTTCCATTTATTTTGTAACAAGATCATAGCATGTTGTGAACATTTATGTTAAGCTGATAAATTGAATTTTGTGCAATTATTTCTTGTCTCGAAATTTAGAAACGAGATTTAACATAGGAAAACACACACACACAAAGAGATAAAAGTCATTTGGTAGTTTACCCCGTGTGCTTAGAGATGTCAAAGGGCCGGGCTTGGGCCGGCCCAGCCCAAGCCCATCGGGCCTGCTGTGGGGCCGGGCCGGGGCCGGGCCAGTGGGGCTGCCAACCGGGCCGGGCCGGCCGAAGGCAAACCTAGGCCCAGTCCAGGCCCTGGCCCTAGGCCCAATATCTAGGGCCGGGCTTGGGCCGGGCCCGGGCCCTTTTTTTTTTTCTTCTTCTTGTTATTCAATTTTAAATTTCATCTCTAGGCAATATTCACAATTTAACGAACCTAATCTTTATCCATTTATTTCATTATAAGTAATATACATATATATGTATGTATGTATATACATATTTATTTGTTAGCCATTATATTTTTTATTATATGTTAAACATTTTCATACTCTTCTTGGTGAGCTTTATTAATAAAATCTTAACACATAACAATGCTGTTGGGGGGGGGGGGTAAAAGTAGAATTTTGGAAAAGGGGTGGAAGAAAGGGGTGGAAAAGCAAAAAATTCAAACAAGTGGTAGGGCCAAAACCGGGCCAGACCCGGGCCAGAACCGGGCCGACTTCGGGCCGGGCCAAACCGGGCCGTTTCAGGGCCGGGCCGGGCTTTTTCGCAGAAACTGAAGGCCTGGTCCAGGCCCAGGCCCTAAGCCCGCTTGTGCTGGGCCGCTACTGTTCATGGATGGGGCCGGGCCAGCCCACCGGGCCGCCCGGCCCGTTTGACAACTCTACGTGTGCTACATCTCTAGAATACTTGTGTCTTATTACCGAACTTTAGCGAGTGAATTTAGTCTTTTAAAAAGGTGGGATTGAACATTTCCACATTTAAAAAGGAAGCATTTGACACCCAAATAAACATGAATATCGTTAAAAAGATCATGCTCAATACCTTGAAAAAAAGAAGAAAAAAAGTACAAAGCACAATTTTGGGATTTATACAGCAATGGCAGTTTAGTGAATAACTGGTTTTTTGGTTGCGGATAAAATATACCAGGGTCATTTTGCAACTTTGGGTGTTTGTTGTAATTTCCCGTCTAAGCATTTTACTCAAGGCCACTTTGTTTTTCCTACCTCTTCTTCATTCTAAATCACTAATTTTCTCAATTCTACCCTTTCAGGCTGCGAATTAAGGCTAGGGGCGATTGTGGTGAACAAAAATAAAGATTAGACGATAATTTTGAAATCTTTGGTAAGTTTTATCGCCTCAATTTTGTTTCTTGAGTTTGGTGGGTTTAGTATTATAAACCCTACACCAGTGCTACGATAAATATTGATTTAAACCATAGGTTTTGGATTTGCAAGTATGGCTGAGAAGCTTGTTATTAATTTGACGTATCACACTAGTCGTTATAAAACAGTTATCGTCTAGTAATAAGAAATTAATTCTTGTTTGCTAGAGACTATAAATTGGATTGTTTGCCCTTTTGCTTGTTCTTACGTTCTAAGTATTAGCCTCTATTCATGCCCTCGATTTTAGAGCGTTATATTGAAATTTTGATGCTTTTTTTTAGCAACAATTGTTTCATATTGAATTCCGCTTCAACTTTGATCTCTAGTGTGCACTAAATTATTAACCATTTACACTTTGACTTCTTTTTCATCATATTCATCGTTTTTCCCAATTGATTTGTTTACCCCAATTCCAAAAGGCTATTGGAAATTTTTCTACGGCTTCACGTTAAAATCGATAGTTATTGAAATTTAAAATATCAAGACTTGGGCATTTCATTTTATTCGTCACTGATTGTCAATCATTGGTTTGGGATATGTTGCTTCCTTGTTTCACACGTTGACAGGTTACAATATTTGGTTGGTTTCGATTGTAATAGAGTTAATATATTTTTGTCATCACGCTACATTATTTTAGACTTCAAATATGGATTGAACTAGGGTTTAATTACTCAGTTGACCACTATATTATTAGGCAAATTCAACTTTGGTCACTGGATATTGATTCGTGTCAAAGTAACCACTAAATTTGAAGTTCATTTCAATCATATCACTCCGTCAAATTTCTCTCTCTCTTGCTCTCGCTCTCGCTCTTGCTCTCTCTCTCTCCCTCTCTCCCTCTCTCTCACACATACACACATAAGTTCATTTCAATCATATCACTCCGTCAAATTTCTCTCTCTCTCTCTCTCTCTCTCTCTCTCACACACACACACACACACAAGTTCATTTCAATCATATCACTCCATCAAATTTATCTCTCTCTCACTCACACACACAGTCACACGCAAATTGTTATTCGAGTTATTCGAGTGCTTCATATTAGCATGGAGAAGAGTCGTTGAATCCTGGAAGGTTTTCTGCCAGTGACCCCGAGCACAAAGAAATCATCTTTAAGGGCAGAAATAACTTTTAGTGAAATTGCTAAGCACGCCTCAACTCCCATGGTAGTTTCATAGTAGTTTCCTGTCCCATACTCCCAATAAGAGGTTAGCGGCTGTGATTAATAAAGGTTTATAGAGAGATTTGAGGGATTGTTGGCAAATTGTGATGTGATTGATGGTGTGGTGGTGTTGAGTGATGGTTTCAACGAGGGTGGTGGGAAAATGTGGGTTTGAAAAGGATAGTACCTGGTTCTGGTTTGAACAAACTTCGGTTCCTATTCAGATTATAAGAATCTTCCTCTAACCCCGTATATAATGATAATTAACAGTTGTTAAATATTTTCAGTAGCTTTTCTTCTAACACTATCAGCAATAATTATTAGTAACACTTCTTTTAACGTCACTAAATAAAAGTTACTGAAAACATTTAAAGACAAATGATTATCACTATATAGGGGGTAAGAGGAAGATTCCTCCAACCGGGTTAGTAGCCAAAATTTTTTCTTCTAGTTTTGATTGTGGCTTTTTTCCTTTTACCAAACTGCCCCTGCAAGGGGCATATTGTAACAAACTTAATTTTTTTAAAGTAGGGGTATATATGTAATTTTCACAGCCTGCCTAAAAGAGAGGTGGTTTGGTGAAGCAAAAAAATAAATTCGATATGCATCATCCATGTTGTCATGTAAGGGGTCCAGGATCAATTAGAATAAGTTTCTTTTTACTGACACTTGACTTATTCGTATCAGCCTTATAATCTAGACACCAAAAACATTAACTAGTGAATAATACAAAATTTTGTTAACTAGCCAAGTATTTCAGGTCGCGAGGAATGCGAGTTTCAATTGCTGACATGGAAACAAGGGTTGCCACACTTATTTGGGATAAGGCCTTAAAGCCCTCGATTAAGCACGTCTTTAACGATCTTTTGTGCGTGAGAACTAGAAGAAGCCTAAAATTGCCATTTCAAGATGAAGAATTTCAGCCTTTGTAGCGTGACAATCCGGAGACTAAATCATATGATTTTCCATTTATTTTGTAACAAGATCATAGTATGTTGTGAACCTTTATGTTAAGCTGATAAATTGAATTTGGTGCAATTATTTCTTGTCTCAAAATTTAGAAACGAGATTTAACATAAGAAAACACACACACACAAAGAGATAAAAGTCATTTGTTAGTTTACCCCGTGTGCTACATCTCTAGAATACTTGTGTGTTATTACCGAACTTTAGCGAGTGAATTTAGTCTTTCAAAAAGGTGGGATCGAACATTTCCACATTTAAAAAGGAAGCATTTGACACCCAAATAAACATGAATAACGTTAAAAAGATCATGCTCAATACCTTGAAAAAAAGAAGAAAAAAAGTACAAAGCACAATTTTGGGATTTATACAGCAATGGCAGTAAAGTGAATAACTGGTTTTTTGGTCGCGGATAAAATATACCAGGGTCATTTTGAATAAGTTTTGCAACTTTGGGTGTTTGTTGTAATTTCCCGTCTAAGCATTTTACTCAAGGCCACTTTGTTTTTCCTACCTCTTCTTCATTCTAAATCACTAATTTTCTCAATTCTACCCTGTGAGGCTGCGAATTAAGGCTAGGGGCGATTGTGGTGAACAAAAATAAAGATTAGATGATAATTTTGAAATCTTTGGTAAGTTTTATCGCCTCAATTTTGTTTCTTGAGTTTGGTGGGTTTAGTATTATAAACCCTACACCAGTGCTACGATAAATATTGATTTAAACCATAGGTTTTGGATTTGCAAGTATGGCTGAGAAGCTTGTTATTAATTTGACGTATCACACTAGTCGTTATAAAACAGTTATCGTCTAGTAATAAGAAATTAATTCTTGTTTGCTTGAGACTATAAATTGGATTGTTTGCCCTTTTGCTTGTTCTTACGTTCTAAATATTAGCCTCTATTCATGCCCTCGATTTTAGAGCGTTACTCGAAATTTTGATGCTTTTTTTTAGCAACAATTGTTTCATATTGAATTCCGCTTCAACTTTGATCTCTAGTGTGGATTAAATTATTAACCATTTACACTTTGACTTCTTTTTCATCATGTCATCGTTTTTCCCAATTGATTTGTTTAGCCCAATTCCAAAAGGCTACTGGAAATTTTTCTACGGCTTCACGCTAAAATTGATAGTTATTGAAATTTAAAATATCAAGACTTGGGCATTTCATTTTAATCGTCACTGATTGTCAATCATTGGTTTGGGATATGTTGCTTCCTTGTTTCACACGTTGACAGGTTACCATATTTGGTTGGTTTCGATTCTAACAGAGTTAATATATTTTTGTCGTCACGCTACATTATTTTAAACTTCAAATGTGGATTGAACTAGGGTTTAACTACTCGGTTGACCACTATACTATTAGGCAAATTCAACTTTGATCACTGGATATTGATTTGTATCAAAGTTACCACTAAATTTGAAGTTCATTTCAATTATATCACTCCGTCAAATTTCTCTCTCTCTCACACACACACAGAAGTTCATTTCAATCATATCACTCTGTCAAATTTATCTCTCTCTCTCTCTCTCTCTCTCTCTCACACACACACACACACACAATCACACGCAAACCCCTTACCCTTACCCTCACACACACAACACATACAAAAGACCCCCCCCCCCACACTCCTCGTCCTCGTCACATACATATAACACACACTGTCACGCACACACAGTATGTGTATGACAATGTGTGTTGTATGTGCATTACATTGAGTGTAGGCGGTGGTGACAATGTGTGTGCATGTGACAACGTGTCTCTGTAGGTGTGTGGGGGTGGCTATGTAATGTGCATGCATGTGTCCGTCTGTGTGTCTTTGACAATGTGTGTGTGCGTGTGTGCATGACTCTGTGTGTGTCCCTAGCGTGACTGTATGTGTAGGTGGGTAATAACGTACGTGGGTGTGTGATCGCGCGCGCGCGTGTGACAGTGTGTTTGTGGATGGTGTGAGTTTGTGTGTGGGGTGAGCGTGCACACGCACGTATGTGACTGTATATGTGTGTGTGTGTGTGTGTGGAGAAGAAGAAGGAAGACAAAAGAATAAGGAGAATAAAGAAAGGACGGTTTTATTCCTTAAATTAACATACTTAAATTGATAGAAGCTAACGTATTGACCCGATTGAAACGAATTTCAAAATTTAGTGGTCTTTTTTGACACAATCAATGTCCAGCGACCAAAGTTAAATTTCTTAAAAGTATAATGGTCAACTGAATAGTTAATTCATTGAACAATATTGTTTATAGCGTGATTACATTGTATTGTTAGTCACCTCAGTCAAGAGAATGGCCTATCCATACCGGTACAAATTGTATTTCTTCGTGACGTGAATTAATCAAACGTGGTATATAGTTCAATTAATATCTATTGCATTATACAACATTGTCTTTTTATTGCAATCATATGAAAAAGTTTTTGGCTCTATATTGTTTACAAAGTGCATGGGTAACCACTCTCATGCATATCGGTCGTTCTGTTCGTAGTGTACTCCGTTTATGTGCATATATATCTCTTGCTGGGCTTTTGCTCACCCGTTACTTTTCTGGTTTCAGGTGAGAATTGATTGGAGGTAGTACCTAGAGCTTGGATGGAAAGCTGAAACATTGAGCTAGTTTTGAAATTTTGGTTTTAGTATTAGTAGTTCAAATAATGACAGTTATAATATGTTTATGTCGTTGCTAAAGGTTGGACAAGATCCTTTCGTTTACCTTTATTAGGATTTTCTGGTATCACAGAGATTGAGATTTTTCTTTTTGGATGTTGGTGGTATTAGGGCTATAGATTACCCTATTATGATACTAGGATTGTGCATGACTCTAGGATTCTAGAACAAGAATGTTAATTGTAATGGATTGGAAGTCGCACCTCTAGTTTTGGGGCGTGACACTAAATGTATTCAAAAAAAAAAATTCTTTCTCATTTCCAATTTTGTGGGACATCTAATGCTACTTGTGTCTTGTTGTTTTGGAACAAAATAGGGAATTCTCATCATTCAATTATCACCTTTGATCTTAATGTATTCAACCAGGTATCATAAGATATAGGCAAAAGCAGAGATGTCAAGAGAGCCGGGCAGGCCCGCGGCCCTAAATAGGCCCAAGCTGTCCCGAAAAATTACACGATATCAACTTCTGGTGAAGCCATTAGAATTGACAACCGAACCCCACCAATCTTCCCCCGACCCAAGATCTGTACCTGGAGTTGTGATGATTGGTTGTGTTGGCTTCAGGTGGTGATGACTAGTGGTGGCACCGGCAATTGAAGAGTCTAGTCTTGGTTTGCGACCATGGTGGCGGCAACGGTGGTTGGAGAAGGCTCGGGGAGTTGGTGGGCCTAATTGCAATTGGTGGTAGTGGCTTGAGGAGTGGTAACTAGAGGTGAATGGTGGATGGTGGCGGTGGTACAGTATGGTGGGTTGTAGGGCTGGTGGTTGACGACAAGTGCATCGAGGTTGCGTGAAGTATGGCGATTGGAGTAGATGCTAAAACGGGGTTGTGTGATGCGTGGCAATTAGGGTGGACGGCGGCAGGGGGAAATAAGGCATTTGGTGGGTTCAGTTTGATGATATGGCCCGTGGCGTGGCACTGCCACATCATTTTTATCATTACTTTGACAAAAAATGACCTTTAAAAATTACGAACGTCATATACGCATAGTTACGTTTGGCAAAAAATGCTAACGAAGTGACCAAAACAGTGACACAACATAGTTCATGGACCAACATCAAGAAAATAAAGTTCAGGGTTCAAAAAAAGAAAATGCGCATACTGCAACCCAAAATGAAACAGTGCCGAAAAGTTAAAAAACGAAGGAAACCTTCTCTCGGTTCTTAATGTTTCCGGCAGAGAAAATCAGCTGTGGACATGTAAAAATCATCTACATGCGCCGTATCATGTGGTGGGCCATAGGCGTAGATAGAGAAACGATAGATCCTAGATACCTCGAATTGATTTTGAACAGGAGTACGTGATAAAATATTTCAGTCGAAGACTGTTTTTCGACAATAGCACTGCGTACTTTGGCCAAATAGAATGCTGGCCGCGTTAAATATTCACACGAAAAGACATAATTGCCCTCACTACCTCTTTATCTCCTTCCTCTCATACTTAGATCACCAGCACCGTATCCTCCACCAACTCCAACTCCAACTTCACCACCAACCACCACCGCTGCACCACGCAAACACTACCAACAACAACCACAACCACGGCACCACCAAACATCACGACACCACCACAATCTATGCAATACTAGCGAGCGCACACACAAATCTGCATACACGAACACATATACCCAATTCTGCACATGCATGCACATGCACACACAAGCGCGAACACACTGATCAAACACCATAAGCAACCAAATCGAGCTCATCTCCTTCCTTTCATCATTTCAAACCCACAATCAGCACACAAATCAGTGCATGCGCGCACACACATATCAGTGCGAACATACACACACAAGCACGCATGTACCAGACAACACACGGACATACTCTATATGCATGCATGCGTGCGCATTTGCTTGTGTGCGCGTGCTCATGCGAATGGGGAAAATTAAATTGGGTTGTGGTAGCTGTAGACTTATGGCGGCGGCGGCCGTGCTGTGGTATAAGGAATGTGTGTGTGCGCGCGCGCGCGCGCGCGCGCGTGTGTGTGTGAGAGAGAGAGAGAGAGAGAGCTGTAGACTTATGGCGGCGGCTGTGCTGTGGTGTAGGGAACTTTAGGATGGGAGTATTATTCCTAAAGTTATAGGTATCAAAAATTGGACAGTGTTGACATTTTCTAAATACAAAATAATTACGTCAGCCAAAATCCTGAGTTAGTGTCACGGAACCATAATGTTGGAGAAAACTGATACGTATCTTTCAAATTTTAGTATCAAATGTCCATTTTGTCAAAACAAAATCCTTGATATTTTACCCATGAATACAAGGACTTTAAGTAACATTATTTCTAAGTCTCGCGGTTGGTCTAAAGTTAGTTTCCTTGTATTATAGTCTTTTATCAATGAATTTTTGGACGCTCTAGTTATGAAAGACAAAGCAGCCAAAAAACTTCGAGCTTCAAAGGGAACTCTATAACCGCAAGATATCACTTTCAAGCTAACGATGTCCACCTTCAAGTGTTGAGCAAGCCTTCCATGCTAATCAGAGTGACAACACCAATCTCAGCAGTTGATTTTAATATGCATCACAAGAAGGTTTGTTGTTACTTCAGTCGGAGGTGGTGGAGAGGGAGTCACAACTCTCCCCTGGGGACAGTGCCTTCCTCTGTTCTATGAACCAAGTTCTAGACGGATCACTAAACGTATGGAATCTTACACATTGAAGAAAAATGCTAGGGTTCTTGACTTCTGCTATCAATGCTCCTCTTTCCGGTGTTGCCAGCCCAAAAAACGTCAAACGTGGATCAGAGATATCACAACAGCACAAGGGTCAACTGGCTTGGTACTTCCAGCTGATAGGTGGGTATCTGATGTGGAGCTCTGACTTCATTGTGCAGCGGCAGCTTTTTCTTCATATAGCTCCTCACTGCCTGACGACAAACAAGAGTGTAGGTGGGGATTTGGTGGGTGGGTGTGTGGGGAGGAGGTTTAGCTAAAATAGGAAAACGTTCAGATCAAGAAAATGAGGCATAAAAACCCTGCCTAAAGAAAAGCAATAAAAACAGGTAGCAGATCCTCTCCCTGGCTATATCCATGAAAAAACCAGTCCAGAGAGCAGCATGGCACCATCAATTTTCCTCAGCACAGCAGTTTAAACTTCTTTAGAGTCCAGCTTAAACCTAATTTATGCAGAGTTATAAAATACAACTCAAAAGTTCCAGGTCGATACTTACTTTCAGATATTCACTAATCCAAAGATCTGCTGATAGGCAAGATTTTCAAGCAAATAACTCAACAAGGCCACGAGTTTTCTTCCCGACCCCGCGGAATAAGCATCAATATAATCACTATCATGCAACCCAGAATGAAAAAGTTTAAATCGGAATACTTTCGGTGGACTAAATCACGAGCACTTCTAAATCCAACCATGATTCTTGATATTAAAACACCTATAGGTTTTACTTTTCCCCTATATCACCAATAAATCAAGAAACTGAACTCATGCTTCTGCATTCAAAATTATACATCACACGAACAAGCACAGCCTGCTCATTTGAATGCTATTCCAAAGAACACCATTAATAACCAAGAATCCAATATGACTAAACTCCCAATTATTGGCAGTCGACACTGGTACCAGAATTTCGACTACCGCAAAGCTATGTATCGCATGGTATGCAACTTAGTGCTTATAATTTGAAGAGGCAACAAACAGCGAATGCAAGTTATTTCAATCATTATCCATGAGAGAACTCCGAAAACCTGGAATCATCAACACGAAATGCCTAATTCACAGGTACAACACAACACATAAAGGCCTAATTTCCACACACCGTGATACATACAACACCATAACAACAGCTAATGAAACTGTCGGTGCATAGAATCGAGTACATGCAGCTACAAAGTGGAGAGAAAATACCGCGGCACAGGCCCTAGGACAAGGCGGCGGCGGCGGCGGCCTCCTCAGTTTATGTCGGAGTCGTCGAAGTCGTCCTCGAAGGAATTGAAGAAGTCGTTGTCGGCGAGGCGGTGGTGGTCGACGGCAGCGATGGGGCCTGCGCCGCCCTCGCCGAAGATCTCGAGGGTCTCGACGTCGTCGTCGTCCACGTCCATCGCCGATCCGACGTCGTCCTCTCCGAAAAAGTCCACCGGCATTGGTTTCATTTCTCTCTTGGGTGATATCGCTCTCGCTTGTGAACGGTATGAAGTCTGCTGATAATGGTAGATGAGTTCTTGAACTTTTAGCGGCGAATATTTGGTATTTAATGTGACTATTGTTTTTGTACTTTGAAATCCAATTTATAATAGGGCTAATTACACCTATGTCCCTGAGGTTAGGGGGTAATTACAGTCAAGGGCACAAAGTTTCAAAATGTAACATTCCGTGACCAAAAGTGTTTCAAATGTATCACCCGTGTCCATTCGTCAGGATTCCGTCCAAAAAGTGTATTTTTTTATGATGTCATCGATACGTATTTTTAAAATGACAATGCTACCCCTTGTACTGTATTTTGGTATATTTTTTAAATTTTTTTATATTAAGATATCAAGCCTTAATTAAAGATCAAGGTAATTCAATTCAATTTTCAACTCAATTAGGGTTTCAATCTACCAATTAGGGTTTCAAAACCCTAATTTACAAACCCTAATTTTCAAAAGCAATTAGGGCTTCAATTCATCTTCAATTCAATCTGCAATTCAATTCAATCTTCAACTCAATTAGGGTTTCAATCTACCAATTAGGGTTTCAAAACCCTAATTTTCAAAACCAATTAGGGCTTCAATTCAATCTTCAACTCAATCTGTATTTTGGTATTCAATCTTCAATTCAATTCAACCGCCGAAGGTCGGGGTGCAGCGCCGGGGATGGGGGAGGAAGATGGGTTACAGCGCAGACGGGGAAGGGGGAGGAAGATGCTTCATCGAGCCTCTGCGAGCATCGCGCCAAAGCCACCGTGCTGCTACATCGCTGCAACTGCCGAAGCCACCGTGCTGCTACACCACTGCAGCAGGCGATCAACTCCGGCACTCCTTCCGATCGACCAGTGAAGGAGACGCCGGCGACGGGGAAGGGGAATAGGGGAGGGGGAGGGTGGGGGGCGACGGGGAAGGGGAAGGGTAAGGGCAACGGGGAAGGGAAAGGGGTAGGGTGGGGGTGACGGGGAAGGGGAATGGGGTATGGTGGGGGCGACGGGGAAGGGAAAGGGAAAGGGGTAAGGGGAGGCACAGGCGAGTGGGGGGGAGACAATGAAAAATTAGGGTTTCATGTGGTCCCAGGGGCAAATCAGGATTTTAACTTTTATTTAGGGGCAATTTGGTCTTTTTGTCAAAACCGTTAAGTATTTTGGTATTCCGTTTGTCAATGGACATAGGTGTTACATTTGAAACTTTGTGTCCTCGCGTGTAATTACCCCCAAACCTCAGGGACATAGGTGTAATTAGCCCTTTATAATAATAAAAGCCCGGCGAAAAAAATTTGGTTGCTATCCCGGTCGGAGAAATCTTCCTCTTACTCCCTATATAGCGACAATCAATCGTCTATAAATATTTCTAGTGACTTTTCTTTAGTGACGCTAAAAAATATTGTTAATAATTTTCGTTAAAAGTGTTCGAAAAAAGTCACCAGAGGAAGACTCCGACCTGGAAGTCAAAGTTTGTTCTTTCCTCGAAACTTCCCATCTCCCAAAACTTTCTTCTCTCACCTCTGGTTCCGTCGCTGCCGCCGGTTTTCCCGGCAGTTGGTGACGTAGTAGCTTAGGTGCAGATTCGGTAGGGGCTCGTGAGGGATCTTGGAGGCACGGGTGAGCTAGACGGCGTCGTCTTCATGTCGGAGCTCTTCGATCAAGTAGTAAGGGTCTCTATCTTCTCCGGCGCCGGCAATGGGTTGGCGACGTTTGAGGGGTATGCTGTTAGGTCCTGCGATTGATTTATGATTTCGGCTGATGGGTTGCTCGGGGGTTACGATCGGATAATGGTGGCTTCGTGCGTTTGATTTCGCTGTCGGGGTCTGTGGGTTTTGCCGTCATGATTTGTGGTGGGCTGTCTTGGGTTGGATATGGTCCGGTGAGTTTAGATCTAGGTTTTTCTTCTAGGATTTTTTCCTCCTCTCCCCCCTGGATCTAGAAAGGTTGGTGTTCTGCAATTGCCGGTGGAGAGGTTTCAGTGCTCTGCTTGTGGGATTGTTGCGTTAAGGTATGGTTGGCAGCTGCTGGATGATGGCGGTTTGGTCAGCGGCATTTGTTCTGTGAGTCTGGTAGGTTCTGGAATATTGGTATTTTAAGTCGCCGGTGCTCTGATCGTGAGGACATTAGCCTTTTGGTGTCTGTTGGCCGGAACAGGTGGCGGTTCTTAATGGTGTTCTGTACCCTTGGCAGCAGTGAGTTTGGCCGAAAATGATGGTGTTCTCTCAGGGCCTTGGCAGCAGTGAGTTCGGCCGGAAAAAGGTGGCGGTTTCGGCGCCGGCAAAGAAGCACGGCGATAGGGGAGCGATGCATGACGGGGCCACGTGTTGGACTGTGGGTTGAGGTGGCCAGACAGATGGTGTTTTTAGATAGGTTGTCTTTGTGTGGTTATTTTTTTTTTATTTCTTAGTTATCCGGATTTTAGTAGTTATCTTGTTTATTTTAGTTCATAGTTCTCCTTGATTGTTTTAGTTAGTGTTTATCTAGTTTTAGCCAATTATTTTTATGTTCTTTTTTGTTTTATTTTGTTGTTTAGCTGGTTATTTCCCCAAAAAAGAAAAAAGGTTCGTTTATTTCGATTCCTATCGGATGGGATGTCATCGTGTGTCAATTCCTAACGGATGGGATGTCATCTGTGAATCTTGTCAATTGCCTTCGGGCTTGGTGTATCTCTTCTTTATCGTTGGTATATATTTCTACTCATAATAAAATAAAAAAAAATCCAATTTATAATATTTTCTTTTAGCTAACAATGAGAATTCTATTAAAATGAGCACTGAGTTATAAGAATAGAAAGTATACTATACTTAATCCGGACGTGATGGTTTGCTTTCTTAGGGTTCGTTTGACAAATTTTTTTTTTTGGTTTTCAGTTTTGAAAGAGCAGTTTTTTAAAGAGCAGCTTAATTTTTTTTTTTATAAAAACAAGTGGGTGTTTGATAACCCCTTTTTTTTTTTAGATTTTTTTTTAGTGTTTGGTAACCCTTTTTATTTTGACTTTATTTTTGGTGGTTTGCGGTGGCGGTGGTGGGGAGTAGCGGTGGTCGACGGTGGTGGTGGTGGTGGCTGACGGCCGGAGGTGGCTGCCTGCAGTCACCGGCGGTGGTCGCCGCGGCCAGAGGTGGCTGCCGGTAGTCTCCGGCGGTGGCTACCGGCGGCCGAAGGTGGCTGCCGGTGGTCGCCGGCGGCCGGAGGTGGTTGCCGGCAGTCTCCGGCGGTGGTCGCTTGAGGTGGCTGCCGGCGGTGGGAGAGTGGTGGTGATGGTCTAAAAAAAAAACCAGTTTTTGAAGTTTTTTTTTACTCTTCAGTTTAAAAACTGATTTTTTAAATTGAAAAAAAAATGGTTACCAAACGCTCCTTTTTTTCAATTTTTAAAACTGAAAAAAAAAGAGTCAAAAAAAGAGTGTCAAACCTACCCTTAGTCATGCGATTAGATAGGTCATGTTTCAAAAAATATACCCATAAAATAACAGTTATAACCAAACTGAAAATAAATCGATACAAGTTTTTGATTCTAACTCTTATATAACTAAAAACCTAATTTTTACCGGAGATGATTGACTGTATGTACAAGGAAGAGTAAGCTTCTTTTTTCTGTAGTTATTTTTGACCGGAATTGTCTTCTTAATTACAGGAATAACTAAAGTTATTTTGCAAAAAAAAAAACGAATAAAATACAAAAAAAAATAAAATAGCTCCATCTGATCATCCATGTGGATCCAAAAAACAAAAAATTAAAACCAATAACTGGTTGGTGTGTCTGTCTCTCTTCTTCTTCATTATTATTTATTTTTTTAAATTGAGCAATAGAGTAGAATACACAGAAGCCTATTCTACATCCTTCCCGCAAGGTCAAAATGAAAAATCAAAGCCATCTCTCTACCCAATGTAGAACTTGAAGGCTACTCCAATGTAATCTTCCCCACTTTCCCACGGGCCACTCCCTACACGTCCGGCCACTCCCTACACGTCCAGCCACTGCAAATTCCAGCAAAGCCACAATGTGAGAAGCCCTGGTCAGTTATCGCAAGACAATCTGGCAAAGCCACGACCAAGGCCAGTTTCATCCGGCAAATATCCAAGCACCAGAACCAAAGAATTTAGATAGCGTTCGAAATTACTTTTAGTTTTAATTTTCTGTTTCTAAAAAAATAAAAAACTAAAACTAGTTTGGTTTTTATTTTTTACAAAAATATTTGACTATTTCATTACCCAATTTTTTTTATTTTGAGTATTTTCTTTGGTGGTGGTTTGCGGTGGCTTGCGGCGATCATAGGCGGTGGCTGCCAGTGGCCGGAGGTGGTCGCAGGCATGCGGTGGCGGTGGGCGATGGTTGTGGTGGTGGGAGGGTAGTACGGTGGTGGTCAAAATAAAAAAACAAAACTCAAAACTCATAAATAAGAGTTTAAAAAAAACAGCTCTTATTTAAAAATGGTTTTCAAAACTGAAGAAAAGAAACCGAAAACTATGTGCTAAACGTGTTTTTTTTTCTTCAATTTACAAAACTAGAGAAAAAATTAAAAACGAAAATCCAACCAAACAGAGCTTAGATAGGGAGCGAATTGCCAAAGCAAGGAGAAAATAGCCCCAAACAATCACTAAGAAATAACTGACGTGAAAAAAAACTCTCGGAACAACTAGGGTGGTGTTACATTTACCCTAAAATTTGAGGAAACAAACTACACAAACACTTTGCCAAAGGCCTAATCAAAAGATCACAAACCCAATGCCAATTTTGCAGCCTCGTCCAAATAGCTTCAGACACATTTGTGACCCCCATCATACCCCCACCCATAGGGACACGAATCTGAGTCACTTGCTGTAGCTCGAATTACAGCAGGCATGTTGTAGCCCTTGTTACAGTCGTCCGATCTAATTAGGTGGAAGGGGAGCTCGGATGAAGCCATGTCATCAACTATTTAATCTCCCAAAAACATACTGTCGTCCAAATTTGAGCCTCTCCAAGCCAGACTCTTTCTCTATATGTCTCCCTCTCCAACTCCATCTGCTGACGACTACTTCACGCCGTCCACTTTTTGGCGATGATACGATGATGCACATCCACCTTCCAACATCTACATCCCCCCACCCCTGTGAAAATTGAAACGGCCTGAAATCGCAGCGCTGGAAGAACCTTCATCCACTGGCGACGACACAGCCGACGGCGCATCTTCTGAACCCTAAATCACCAGCACCGACATGTCCACCTTACGTCCGCAACAGTGACGTCAGTCTCACTTACATCGTTCACCGGCGACGAAACCTTGTGCTTCCCCCACCTTTTGGTGATGACATCCATACTCCCTCTTTCTCCTCCAAAAATCGATCTACAGTGCCACGGAAGAACCATTCTCGTCAACACCTTCGGCCACCATAAGGTATCCGAACATTGATGTATGATGAATATTATCATGTATCAATTATCAATATGCAGAAGTGCTAAGTATCTATCCTGGAGGAACTGATTGCAAGAAGGAACACATCACTCTCTCGTGTTCTGTCAATTAAATCATGGTGTATTTGATATATTTTTTAGTAGAGTTGAACGATTTTCTTCTTTCAATGGATAGTTTGTATATTACAAGTGAATGATTGCTGATAGAAATCCTTAGTTTCTCCACTTTTGTTCATTTTCCATTCCGGTAGGCAGAAAGGAAAAATACCTATTGTCACCTTCATGAGAATATTTTTCCCTCCTTGTTTGGTGAACATATTATGGGAGCTCATAACCTGGTGCATAATTGCCACTGACTCGAGAGGTGATGGTACTAATAGAGTGCAACTCTCAAATGAACATTACCAATCTTTAATCGATGTATCTTGAATGCTTTTTTATTGATTGAATTTTACCTAAGCTTGAATGCTTTTTTATTGATTTAAGAACTCTGCTTGATTCTCTACTCAAGTTTGTTGTTCAGTTTCTCCTTCTTAATTAGCATAATGTCTCCCTTTTTTGCTGTTTCGGTAAATTATTGAAAATTTGAGTGCTTATCTATTTCTTTTTTTTAGTAACTTATTGGAAACTTGGAAATTTGAGTATGTGTTACTTGTTAGTTTATTGTTTGTGAAGTTCGTCATTGTTCTAGACTTAAAAACATTATTACGCTCACAAAACACCTGTAATTGCATCACACAGTCGTGAGAAAGCTCTAGAGCTTTTCCCTGTTTAGCTTGGATAGCTTGAATCACTAGGTCATTGTAACTTGATAATGTCTCTTCTCCTTAGTATTCCTCCCAATCCTCCTCGAGAAAACACTAATACCCTTAATATGCCAGAAAGGTGCCTCAAGATTGTTGGTATTGAGGGTGTAGCAATTAATGGAAAGGTGCCATTGGTGGGAGGAGTTTTATAAAAGAAAGATAATTTGGTTTGCAATGAATGGTACATGCAAAGTGAGTTCTCTTTATATAGTAGACAAGTATATAGCCGCATTAAAAAGAGGGGGAATTTTTTTCTTCTATCAATCTCATAAGGAAATAAGAGGAGTCAGCAAACTTCTTGAAGTATATTGTTCTACTAATCCCATTAAACTCAAATTTAGTCATGCGCAAGTTTTGAGAGTTTGGAAAGCTGAGTTAGCTAGTGTAGTTGGCATTTCTCCCGTTTATTAAAAAGATCACAACCAGTACAATGCATGTAGTTCATAATTTAGTTTATTCTATTGAAATAATATTGTTCACGGAGTTTAATGTAGCGAAATGCATGTATGTTGTTATGATTATTGAGTAAACTTCTTGAAGTAAGAAGTAATGGACTTCTATCCAAATGCATATCGGATGATTGGGTACCTAAAAATAGAATGGAATTTGATATCGACCAAGTTTAACCGAAAGGTTAAATGGAAGTGTTCCATTTTTTACATTTCTAGTTGTCTTTTGGGTTGCCAACGTGTAATTTATTCATCTTATCATCTTTACGTTTTTTCTTTTTAGGCTGGCATGGATGACAATTTGCTGTCAAGTTTATCTTAAGTTTTAAACCGTATACAATCGAACGGCAAAAGAGTATTTGGAGATTTCAACGTGCTTCCAAGTCAAGTCTTGACGTCATTTGGAAGCTGCATTTTCAAATGAAAATTGTTCATGATACCTATGTAGCATTTCCTATTTTGAAACTCTTGCGTGCTTAAACTAAGGATAATTATTTTGTTGTTAACGGTTATGAAGTTGTTGCATTCCTAAATGGGAGAAATACCTTGTTCTTGAAAATTATTAAGTTTCATTACTTACTTACTTTCATATTGTGGGAAGTAAATGTATATTCTCACATTTTCAGCAATTGTATTTTTTTTTCTAGCACAAATCATCGGTCTCTTTTAGAGAAAAAAGACAACATATATTTCCGAAAAAGCTAGCAACAAAGTTGTATCGTTTTCCAAGTAACAATGAACTTGACAAAGCTTATGGAATAGCCAACAGCTTCAATCAAACCTGGTGTATTATTAAAAATGGTAATTTTATGTACATCATCATCCACAAATACTAAGTAGTAAGACAACATATTACTAATCAAAACTATACAGCCAAATACACAAAAAAATTCAACTTCTTTGAGACTTATTCCCAGATTAAACCCCAAGCTCTACATAATCTTCAATAATGCTGCTTTTAGGCACCTCATTCCAGCTTCTTACTTGTCATTGGATCACTTGGCTAACTAGCTGAAAAAGTTATCCACAACACTTACTCAGCTAAAAAATTCTCGTATTTCTCTCATGTCCCTGCATCGCCATTTCATCGTGGAAAGTGGACGGCATGGAGAAGTCGTTGGCAGATGGAATTGGAGGGGGGAGAGAGAGAGGGAGAGAGAGAGAGAGAGAGTCTAGGTTGGAAATGCTCAGATTTGGTGGCAATATGTTTTTGGGGAGATTAAACAGTTGATGACATGGCTTCGTCCAAGCCTTTCCCTTCCACCTAATTAGATCGGACGGTTGTAACTAGGGCTATAGCATGCCTGCAGTAACCTTAGCTATAGCTGGTGATCTGGATCCCTGAAACACACATGCCACCCCCCAGCTAAGGAGCTGAGAGACACATTTGACAATGACTAAAACCTAGAGGTAATAGCAGCAAGATCTAAATTCAAATAGAAGGAAAAGAAAAAACTGTCAAGGAATACCTAAGATCCTAAAACAAATACTTTTACCCAATCAAACTAGAAGGATAAAACCACGTAAATCTGAAAATTGAGATAAGATCAAAGGCAAAGGGGTTAAAACAGGACCAATGACAGTTCCGAGGATATAGATGGTTGATGGCTAAGGGTGGTGTTGACACCATGGAACCAACAAGGCGGCAGCAGAGGCGAAGAGCAGTGGTCAACGAGACGACGGCGTAAAGAAGAAGGCTGGAGGTAGGGAGAAGGCCGGAAATTATAGAAAGGAGATGGGAGGAGGAAAGAGGGAGACAAAAGGAAGTAACCCCACTCCCGGTAGGGGGAGGGGGGGGATGACGGGGGTGGCAACAGATTTAAGGTGTCTATAGAGAAAGGGAGAGGGAGATAATATTGACAGAGGGGTTCCTCCTTAGACAACTTTTTAGTGCCAACATTCCTATTTAAAATACTTATGAATGGAATTGATCGATGGGATTATTGGAGTCATTCAACTGAATGTTAGGTTCAATGATCTCAAAATTTGAGGAGAACACATAAAAAAATAACAAGACAGAGGAAACAAAAGAAGCAGGAGCAATGGAGAAAGAGAGAGTGAGAGAGGGAGAGAGAGATAAACTCCTACTAATTAAAAGGAAGGACTTCATCAATGTAATATAAATTTCATAATTGTAGCTAACCCATTTTTGCTATGCACGCTTAGTCAAGTTCGTAATCCACTACAACATGTCAAAAAATGCATCATGATTAATTAAGACAATGATTGGTCAACTTGGAGCACAAAATGTGTGCCATGATAGGTATCCTACATCAGAACCGAATTCTTTTTGGTTCGAATTAGTCAGTTCTATTTCTCGGTGGGGAGCAAAACATATTACTCAAAATGACTAAGGATTATCTTTGACCGTGTGAGTTAAGGCAAAAAGAAAAAGCTGCTCTGCATGTTCACTCGCCCTTTCTAGAGCTGTTAGTGTTATAAGCCCTCCATGATCATGTCCATCATCCTTAATCATTTTCTCTTTCTTAATCCCTTCCCCCTCCCCATCTAGCCATGTCGATTCTCCTTAATCATTTTCTGCCATACTCGCGCATCCTTTTCCTCTGGCCTCTTGTAGGTAGATTTTTCTTAGGGAGCCAGTGGCCTCATGCTTCGCACATGCCAATGTACAAATCTATTTCCTTCTCACTTTTCTTCTCCATGCTTTCCTTATCAGCTCCACATGATACTCCTTATTTGGGAGCCGCGGGGCATCATGGAGCTGCTAAGTCATGCTTGCACTTCAAGACATTTACCCTTTTTTTAATTGATAAGGCGTCGTATGGCTCTACCCTTCTTCATGCCACTATACTAAATGCAACGCTACGGTACCACTGAGACCTTTGAACCATTGTATTATGGCACATCCCTTTGGGCTACAACCCTGACAATGTACATGGTCCTCCACTGGACATTTGAGCACTTTTTAGCACTCAATTACTTTGGGCACCATTAAATTTTCTTTTGGTGTTCAACACACATGTCCCATGAGATGCCTCTAACACTTGCTGGGCACCGTGCCTGGTACCAAATTTAAAGTCGTATCATTAACCCCTTTCGCCCACATAATGTCCCAAAGTTACGAGCCCCAGCATGTCGCACTAGCCTTGGCCATTGAACATGCTTTCATCCACTCATTAAAGTAGGCAACATCCTCAGGGGCTCCATCAGTCATGCTTTAACACGAGCTTCCTTTGCTATCATAGGTCGGCTTGCTTTTCTTGGGCAATACCTTAGGGAGCTTCAAGGTGCTCTACAACAAAGATTCCACTCAGCTGCGTAGGCCACTCCTCTAGAACATTAACTCAACATACTCCAAGTTCTTTAGCACAAGGACTCATTGCGTCCATCAACTTTCTCTTGTGCTAGACTATTTGCAATGGTTGTTGTTCGATGAGTGTAATGAAATAAAGTTGAAACTCTATTAACAATAATTACTTTTGATGCACTAGTAAGCATATGATGGTAAGAGTTAGCTCCTCCAAGATACTATCCTTGCTTAGGGTACTAGGCATACATGATTAGTCTATGTGCTCCAACACGTGGCTAATATGATAATCTACATGTTGCAACATCAGACTTTTCTCTATACATCCTTTGTGCAATTAATTTACAAGCTTGGGCAACAAAGCGCTTCTTAATCTGGTACATCCCTTTGCAGGAGCGGTTTACTTGCTGTGGCATTAGGGCAGATGAACATTGGCATATAGTACACCTTCAGAAGTTGTCACGCCCATAGAGTGCCATGTACCACGTAATGACAAGGCATCTTCAGTTGCCAACAAAAAAAAGACTTGATAACTCGTTTGTGTAACACTTCATATCTACATTTTCTAACTCTGAAATATCATCACTATAGGATCTAAAGAGAGGAATATAATTGCATAACTTAACTTTGGCCCTTGACTCTGGACCTATACATTACATATTAAACTTGTGACTGTCATCCTTATACTCACTTTGCACTTCACCCTCGCAGCACTGCCACCCCTCCATGTCTGTCTAGTTACACTTGCTCAGTTTTACTTTATTATACTTGACATCTTAATCAAACCATACTCTTTGTGGTACATTTATTTGTACTATGAACTCACTTTCTTGGCATCTACACTAAACTACCTACTTATGACTCAGTCTGCTCGACTTTCATGAGCTAAATTCTTCAAACTTTTTTGCTTTATATTTAGAACTAGGTATTGGCGTATTTTACATTCTTCTTTAGTATTTCATTCTTTTATAAGACCACATAATATATTACCACTAAATCAACACCAAGATTAGTATCAACCATAACAAGAAAGGGCTTGATGTTACTAAAGCAACATTGAAAAATCATTGATCACTTGTTGAATTGTTTTTTGACCTGATGTTAAAACATAGTTAGGGTCTGGGGGAGTTACAAAGGAACACCAAGCTTATGCGGATGGTAGATGAAACTAATAAAACAACCCTAGATGGGGTAAATAGGGCTTTTAATAATTAATGGGCAATCTAAACTAAGCACAATCAAGAATCTCAAGCAAACTAAGTAACACTTCAATGAAGATGCTAACTAAACAATCTCAAGCAATTATAGAGCAATAAGTAAAGAGATTGAGTTAGAGATACTTGACAAGGAGATTTAAATGGTTCGGCATGAACTATTCTCAAGCCTACATCCACCTCTTCAAGGAAGTCCCTTGCAAGAGCACTAGAATCCACTAGCAACAATCTTCTTCCGGGTCAAGATCAAAACCCTTACAACACTTGGTGATATCCCCACACCAAGCACAAGCCTTGAATCCACAAAGCTCATCCAAGACTTGACAAACCCAAGCCTTGATCACAATCCTTTTACAAAGATCAATTGTGTACAAAGAAATCCTCTTGAAAGGAAATGAGTACAAATGAAACTCTAGTACAATAGAGAGATGAGAGAATTGATGACTTGAAGTATGCTCACTCTCAATCAAAGAATTGCTCACAAAGATGCTCTCTTTAATGATGTAAAATCATTAAAAGAGAAAATTTTAATCTATGAGCCTTGATATTTCTCTAATGAATGGAGGCTTAGAATGTGGTTTCCATGGTGTATGATGAAGCCCCAAATCATTTATATAGAGAGAAATGAAATATAGCCGTTATAGGCATAATATGGGCAAAACTGTCATTGCAGTCGACTGTATTCCCAATGCAGTCGACTGGATTCCCTCTAAAATAGCCGTTGGAGTTTTGTCCTAAAAAATAGCCGTTGAAGCTGAATTTTGACCAATGCAGTCGACTGGATTCAAATACAGTTGACTGACTGTATTACCCTACTGCCTATCGACTGCCTCACGGAACCCTTTTCCTATTTTGGGCATAACTTTCTCTAGAAAAATCGGATTGAGGTGACGTTTTTTTGCATTGGAAAGCTAATGAAAAGTTTTATCAAGATATGAAAAGATTAGCACCAAAAAAGGTTTTGAGAAAATCTGAGTGAGCTCCAAAGTTCACTCATTTTCAAGAACCACACTTGTGTGAAAGGTTATGAACTCACATGCAATGCACAAGGTGTCCTAAGGTCTTTTTAGGTCATAGTCATCAATCCAAGCATCAAATCAAGACTAGTTACATAATAGTAAAGATCAATTATAATCGATAGTAACTTAGCCGATGCATTCTTTGTTGCTCTTCGACATTAGACTTGATGAAGCTTCTATAGCATGTCCACTATAACTTTAAGCTTCTTTGGCTTCAATCCATCTATCCAACTTCTCAAATGTGTCTTCATGAGTGTCATGTATATATCTACTAAGAATCCACTCAAAGCACACATTAGAACATAATCAATGTGTAGTTATCATCAAAACAAGATGTAAGCCTAGGTTATCCAACCATAGGGCTAAAAATCCCCATTTTGATGATGACAAACATTGATTCTATATAAAGTAAGATGTATCATATGATAGTCAATTAAGCACAACGATCTTACGTAGAAGATTCAATCATCTCCAGTATACTCAAGGCATGTCAATATATCTCATATAGCAATTAAGCTCATAGCTAGCTTCCCCTAGCTAAAACAAGATATGATCTTCCTCTAGTGCTCTCTCAAACACACAATCACATAACATATAGAAACAAGATTATTTCTCCCCCTTTGTCATCAACAAAAAGACCAGGGTATGTATGTGTGAAGAGATAGTTATAAGCAAGATAATGGCATAAGGTGCATATAACTCATGAACTTATACGGATGACGTCAAGAGTTCCTTCATGATCCAAAGAAAGATAGGCAATGTAGCTCAATAATCTCATTTACTTCATGCATTGTTCAAGAGTAACAAGATAGTATGTGATTCAAGCATGTAAGCTTCCGTATCAAGTTACCATATGCATATTCCATCCTAACGTATGCTCCCCCTCAATCAACGCATGCCAACAATATCCAACAATCACAACTAAATGTCTAACCGAGTCATGCTCCTTTTTTGGCATTACCAAAAGGAGTGTGTGTGGGAATGGCGTTATGAAGCATTAAGATGACATAAATTTCAACATGGAATTTTCACAAAACAAATGATGGTCATCAACAATCAATATTTCTAATATTAGTGCAAGAGAACCATACATCATCATCTAAATCCTATAGGTATCCAAGATTATAGCATAAAGAAGTAAATAATCAAGGACTCATAATTTAGACAATAGTTCGCATGAATTCTCAACAAGCAAGTTGTTTTATAGATTTGGCAATTTAAGCATACTTGATAACATATAAGTTTAGCACATAGCACAATGTTGAGAAGATCATTAAGTTTTACCATTTTGGTGAATTACCAGGGAATTGAGCTCATGAGTGATCATTCTTTAAGTCCGTTTTCTTTGACAAGCTTTGAGGCTATCCTCACTTGAAGTAGCATGTCCAATCTTGGAATGCTTACTCCCCCTTAAGATTTAGCTTGTTGCTCCTCCTTCTCAAAATTTTCTTGGAGCCTTCTCCTTGTTGCTATTTGCCTTTGCTTTGAACAACCTATAATCACAATTTAGGTCTAACTTTTGGTACCCACATTTTCTTGGGTCCATAAGTGTTAGTCTTAGCAACATTAAGAAACTCTTTAACAACCCACATTTTCCTTACACGTCCAACATGAACAATTCTACAAGGACAATAACTAGTCGTATGCACTTTCTTGTTGCACCAACCACAATGTGTAAAAGGTGTGCGATAGTTCTTTGGTTGTCTTGGAGGAACATTTAACCTAGCTTGTTGTTTAAAAACTTTAGGAGGCAAGGTGAGGGTATCTAATCCAACACCGCCTTTGTTTAGGCCAACTCTTTGGTGTCCAAGCATGACATCTATGTTATTTTTACCATCAACAAAATTTTCAAGGCATCTTTTCAAATCACAAATCTCAAGCTTTAAAATATCATTTTGCTTTTCTAAAATTGAAGTATTACAAGAGATTTGTTTTGTGCTAGGAATGCTTACAATCAATTCAACCAAATCATTATTCACATGCTCTACATATAAATGGCTAGATATGCATTCATTCTTGGCATATAACTCATTATTTTCACTTTTTAAGTCATCTAGCTCTTTTGAAATCGCATGCACTTGTTTTTTCAAAGCATAATTTTTCTTGGCTAATTTTATGGATTCTTCATATAAAAGAGCATAAGCATCATAAATATCATCATTGGAGCAATTGCTATCACTATCACTATATGAAGAATTTACCTCATCTTCTTTTTGAGCCATGAAGCATAGATTTGCATCTCTATCATCAAAGTCAACATCTTCATCTCCATCTTCACTTGAATCATTATCATTACAAATGATGGCTTCAATTGATGTCTTTATAGAATGCTTCTTTCTTGACCCTTTCTTCTTCTTATTCTCCCTTGAGGTACTCTCCATACTTGACCCTTTCTTGCTCTTGTGCGAGTTTCTATCTTTCTTCATTTTAAGATACTCATTAACTTCCTTTGCAAGTATGTCCATCTCCTTGTTATTCAAGTCTTTTTCCTTTTCACTTGAAGATTGATCCATCATTGATGAAGCTTTAAGAGAAATACACTTCTTTTTCTTCTTTGGACCTTTTTGCCCGGATGATTCGAGTTGCATTTCATAAGTCATCAAGGAGCAAATTAATTCATCCAACGGGAAGGTATTAAGATCCTTTGATATTTGAAGTGCGGTGATTTTTATATTCCATTCTCTAGGTAATGACCTAATCAACTTTCTCACATGATCACCGCTAGAAAAATCTTTTCCTAATTGTTTCAAAGTATTAACAATTTTAGTGAAACGAAAATTCATTTCATAATAGATTCATCAAAAAATATTTAAAATAATTCATATTCTCTATGCCATAAATTCATCTTTGAATCTCTTAGGAGAGAAGTCCCTTCATGAGTGACTTGAAGTGTATCTCACATACTCTTAGCCGAATCACACATAATAATCCGATTGAGTTCATTTCTGTTTAGAGCACAAACAAGACAATTCTTAGCTCTAGAATTCATGCAAAGCATATTTCTATCATAGTAATTCAATTCTGATTTCTCCTTTGGCACAAGCTTCTTCCTATTCCACTTGGTTAGAACATAAGGGCCATCTTCAACGATTCCAAACATTTCATAATCTAAAGATTCTAAATATACTCTCATCTTAATTTTCCATATACTATATGAAGACCCATCAAAAAATGGAGGTCTAGTTATAGAACTCCCCTCAAGACTAGAAAACCCCATGATATTTTAACTCTCTAGGTGTTAACCAAAAAATCAAGAGTCGAGGCTCTGATACCACTTGAAACCAATAAAACAACCCTAAAGGGGGAGGTGAATAGGGTTTTTAAAAATTAATGGGGAATTTAAACTAATCACAATCAAGAATCTCAAGCAAACCAAGTAACAATTCAATGAAGATGCTAACTAAACAATCTCAAGCAATTATAGAGCAATAAGTAAAGAGATTGAGTTAGAGATACTTGACAAGGAGATTTAAATGGTTCGGCATGAACTATTCTCAAGCCTACATCCACCTCTTCAAGGAAGTCCCTTGCAAGAGCACTAGAATCCACTAGCAACAATCTTCTTCCGGGTCAAGATCAAAACCCTTACAACACTTGGTGATATCCCCGCACCAAGCACAAGCCTTGAATTCACAAAGCTCATCCAAGACTTGACAAACCCAAGCCTTGATCACAATCCTTTTACAAAGATCAATTGTGTACAAAGAAATCCGCTTGAAAGGAAATGAGTACAAATGAAACTCTAGTACAATAGAGAGATGAGAGAATTAATGACTTGAAGTATGCTCACTCTCAATCAAATAATTGCTCACAAAGATGCTCTCTTTAATGATGTAAAATCATTAAAAGAGAAAATTTTAATCTATGAGCCTTGATATTTCTCTAATGAATGGAAGCTTAGAATATAGTTTCTATGGTGTATGATGAAGCCCCAAATCATTTATATAGAAAGAAATAAAATATAGCCGTTATAGGCATAATATGGGCAAAACAGTCATTGCAGTCGACTGTATTCCCAATGCAATTGACTGGATTCCCTCTAAAATAGTTATTGGAGTTTTTCCTCGAAAATAGCCGTTGAAGCAGAATTTTCACCAATGTAGTCAATTGCATTGCAATGCAGTCGACTGGATTCAAATACAGTCGACTGACTGTATTACTCTACTACCTATCGGCTGCCTCACGGAACCCCCTTTCCTATTTTGGGCATAATTTTCTCTAGAAAAATCGGATTGAGGTGCTGTTTTTTTGTGTTGAAAAGCTAATGAAAAGTTTTATCAAGATATGAAAAGATTAGCACCAAAAAATATTTTAAGAAAATCTGAGTGAGCTCCAAAGTTCAGAACCACACTTGTGTGAAAGGTTATGAACTCACATGTAATGCACAAGGTGTCCTAAGGTCTTTTTAGGTCATATTCATGAACCCAAGCATCAAACCAAGACTAGTTACATAATAGTAAAGATCAATTATAATCGATAAAAACTTCGTCGATGCATTCTTTGTTGCTCTTCGACATTAGACTTGATGAAGCTTCTATAGCATGTCCACTATAACTTTAAGCTTCTTTTGATTCAATCCATCTATCCAACTTCTCAAATGTGTCTTCATGAATTTCATATATATATATAATAAGAATGCACTCAAAGCACACATTAGAACATAATCAATGTACAGTTATCATCAAAACAAGATGTAAGCCTATGTTATCCAAGCATAGGGCTAACAATAGATATTGATACTTGAATTATTTAGGTGAAAATTTAGCTAGAGCGTACCAGATATAGGAATGGTTTATACATTTAACCATTGTAAGTTAAATTCTTTCTCGATTATTATTTAGGAAAGAATGAGGGGGAGGTAGAGATGTCAAACGGGCCGGGCTTGGGCCGCCCGGCCCGGGTCCATCGGGCTTGAAGCGAAACCGGGCCAGGGAGGCAGCCATCCGGGCCGGGCCGGGCCGGGTCGGCTGAGGAGAAATGCTAGGCCCAGTCCAGGCCCTGGCCCTAGGCCCAATTTCTAGGGCCGGGCTTGGGCCGGCCCGGGCCCTTTTTTTTTTAAATTTTCTTGTTATTCAATTTTAAATTTCATCTTTAGGCATGTCCAATTTTCAAATTTTGACAAATCTAATTTTTATCATTTTATTTCATTATATGTAATATTCATATATATGTATGTATGTATAGATATATTTATTTGTCTCTCATTTTATTTTTTGCTATATGTTAAATCTTTTCTTACTCTTCTTGGTGATCTTTATTAATAAAATCTGAACACATAACAATTATTACTATTTAAGAGAGACTGTTTCTACTATTTGATATTTTACTTCAAACTAATTGGCCGAAAATCCGGGATTGATATATGTTAATTCCCGAGACGATCTTTAGTAATAAGTATAGAAAAATAAATGTGTTCATAGGCCTCCTCCTTTTATCCGGGCTTGGGACCGGCTGCTTGTAAACAAACAGGCGAAGTTACCTATTTTTTATATATACGAAAAAATATATATCTTGCTTGTAAAAATTATTTTATATATATGGAAAAAAAGTATATTTTGTGAAAAAATTTATTCTTAAAACTTAAGAGAAGGAAAATAAAAAGAAATTACCTAATCATCCGGAAGTACTTCAATATCCGAGTCACTGCTCTTCCTATCATCAATCGGTTTATCTTGCTCGCGGTATTTCGCATCAAGATAATCCTTCCAACATACACATAGCTCGAGCGACTCGGGGTTAAGACGACTCCTCCTGTCATCCAAAACCCTCCCGCTGGCTGAAAATGCCGACTCTGAAGCAACCGTGGAGGCTTGCACTGGCAGTACATCCCGTGCAATTTGGGATAAAGTTTTATACATGTTTTGATTTTGTTTCCAAAAATTTAACAAATTAAAATTAACCTGTTCTTGCATTGATAAATCAGAATAATGATCAGTATTTGCATATACACCAATCTCATTAAAAGAGGAAAAAGTAGACGAACCTGCCGAATTAGAAGTACCTTCACCTGGTAGTTGTCTTGCTACTAGATGTTCAAAGCCCTTAAGGTATGGCGCATAATACCTCTCAACAGTGGATGATGTAGCTCGCCCGCGCACGTCAGCAGAATTACGATAGAGGTTGAACAATTCCTCAAACCTCTTGCTCACTTTTGCTGTGAGTGCGGTTGTCTCCTCTGCTGTGTAGCACATTAATTTCGATATCTCTTGTATCGAGGCGTTCACGCCATGCAACTTTAACCTAGGATCTAAACAAGTAGCCACAGCAAAAATAACAGGCAGTCTACTCCAATATTTATTAAACTTTTTATCCATCACTTTTACTATTTCCCTAAAGGGTCCTATATATCTCCATTTTGTTAACATTGTAGCCATCTTGAGAATTTCTATTACAGCGAGAGGAGAGGTGGGATAGTACGTACCAGACAATAAATTGGTAGACGTGTAGAATACCTCCAAAAATTCAGCTAGGTATGTGGCCATCTGCCATTCCTCTTGAGTTGGCAAGCCGGCTGGGAACTGGGTTAGTAGAAAATGCGTATAGACTTCTCGGTATGCCAGAATGTGTAAAAGCATATGGTATGTAGAGTTCCACCTGTGGACCACATCTGTAACTGCTCTCCTGCGAGGCATATTATATTCAACACACAACGTTTTAAATTGTTGTGTTCTCGGACTCGAGCTATTAACATACGCTGTCATACCCCTCATTTTGACAAGAATATCTCCTGCAGCAGCTAAACCATCTTGAACAATTAAATTAATTATATGACAAACACAACGAACATGAAATAATTCACCAGAAAGTACAGGTTTGAGGCTCTCCTTTAAAGCATCAACAGCAGCTGTATTGTTAGAAGCATTATCAAAACTAATACTCATAATCTTATCCTTTAATTTAAATGTGGTACATGCTTTTAATATAAGAGTAGCAATGTTCATTCCATCATGCGGAAAAGGAAAGAGCTCGAAAGCGATGATTCTCTTGTGCATAACCCAATCTGCATCAATCCAATGAGCGGTCACACAAGAATAACTAACAAAAGTAAATGGAGATTGCCAAATATCAGAAGTAAGACTAACTTTACCGTCAAATTTATCGAAATAATCGATAAGGCGTGCTTTAGCAGCATTGTACTGTCGGAGTGCATCGGATCTAGTTGTGTTTCTATGAACCTTTTTGTACAAAGGTTGAACGTATGTGTTCATATATCTAGAGTGCTTAGGATTATCGGCAAAAGAAAAGGCTTGTTCATCGTGAATAACAAATTCAGCGAGACCGTCTCTTTGCTCTCGCTGATTATAAACAAATAACTTACCGTCAAAAGATAACTGCGTTTGGGTAGGTTCGACGTGGCCTTGTCGAGGTGCACACAGAGGGTAATGCCTGTTAAGATGTCCATTACCACTACCAGACGAAAATAATTTAGCGCAGTACTTACATCGAGCTTTTCGGATGCCGTCCACCGTAACTACATCGAAATGATTCCAACACTCGGCTTTCTTTTTTTTCCCCTTTTGGACTTCTGGCTCATTACCGGAGGCATTGCTCGGCCCTTCTTCATCATGACCAGGCATAGGGTTGAGATTATGCCACGGAGTAGTAGCTTCGCCAACCGAGCTGCGTCCTTGACTATAATGCGGGGGGTCTTCATCAGGCGTGTATTCAAAATCTGGAATGTTTTGATTGAACTCCCAATTGGCTTGGGTATCTATCATACAGCCTGTACTCATTCGTCCAGGAACGAATGGTTGTGTTGGTGCTTGGATTGGTGTTTGTGATGGCCGTGGCGCTGGCGCTTGTGCTTGCGATGATGATGATGTTTTTCGTGATGATGATCCACGCCTCAGTTTCTTCAATAATCCAGCCATATTTCACGCTAAACTTTTTTACTAGATTGGAAATAAAATTAGTAAGAGTAACTAAATACACAAGTATAAGAGTAGTAATAAGAAATAACAATTAAAAGAATGAACGAGTAACAAATATTAATCACTGGGGTAATTCTGAAATTGGAGAGAGTTAGTAATTAAAAAGCATTTAGTAATAGTAATTAATAAATAAAAATTCACTAATTACTAGACAAAAGAATTAGAGAGTAACAAATTAATAAGAGTAGTAGTTAGTAATTAGAATTTAGCAAGAGTAGTAATTAATAAACAAGAGTACTAATTAGTAAATACTAGTAGTAATTAGCAAGAGTAGTAATTGGAGAGGGAAATAGTAGCAAAGCTTGTAGAAATATAGAATGTTTAGATAAGAGAGAGTAAGAAGATTGGTGTGAAAAATTAGAGAGAAATGGTGTGAATTTATAGATTTTAGAAACTTCACAAAAGACCAAAATACCCCTAAAAACTATCCGTTTATAGTTGTTGGGGAGGGTAAGAGTGTAAAAACCGTTAAAGGAGTTGGAAAAATTAAGTTAGACTAAAATACCCCCCAAACTAGCCGTTATATTGCTGTTGGGGGGGTAAAAGTGGAATTTTGGGGGAATATAGTCGTTGGAGGAAAAGGGGGGAAAAAACAAATAATTCAAACAGGTGGGGCCGGAACCGGGCCCATAACCGGGCCGGATAACCGGGCCAGGGCCAGGCCAGGGCAGGGCCAGAACCGGGCCGGGCCTGGCCCGAGCTTTTCCCCCAGATTTTTCAGCCTGGTCCAAGCCCAGGCCCTAAGCCCAATTCCTCCGGGCCAGCCCTATTCATGAACGGGCCAGGCCGGCCCGTTTGACATCTAGGGGGAGGGAAGGAGAGGGGGAGTAAGTCCTCGTATGTCCCTGATAAGATTGATTTCTCTCTACTTGTGCTAAATCCAACATCTTCAGGGGTTTTGCTAAATCCATCTCAACCCTTGATATAAAAGCTCATCCTTAATATTGTAAAATGACTAACCTATCATCATGAGGAAGCTGTCTACAATTATGACAAATATAGTTTGGTGCTTGATAATGGTTTTATTAAGAGAGCTCTATTGTCAACTGTTGTGAAGGTTTTGGAGATTGAAGACTAGAATATCTCCAAATGGATGATTTTACTTATGACAAAGACTCTTTTATATACTACATTCATGTCAATCTAGATCCTAGTATCAAGCTATTACAATCAATTATAATCAGACAACATCAACTAACTTAAGGAAGCTATTCTTATAATTGTGTATGAAGATAAGTCAATGATAACAAAAGATCTTCTAATATCCTTCAATACTCCCCCTCAAGCTAGTGCATGGAGGGTGGAAATACCCAAATTAGTTTATATCTCATGAAATCGATCGCATCCAAGTCCTTTAGTCAATATTTAAACTTATTCGTTCTATGAAGGAACGAGCCGAGTAACAAGAGTCTGGGACTGAATGTGTTATCAAATAAAGTGACAATCAATTTTAATATGCTTTGTTCACTTGTGGAAGGTGGGATTAACAGTAATATGAATGGCCACCTGATTGTCAGAGAATAGTGGAATCAAAAAATTATGTGTCACTCAAAAAGGTCATGTAAAAGCCATAGGAGCCAAATGATTTCACTAGTAGTGGTGGCCATGGCTCGATATTCTGCCTCAGCCAAAGAGTGAGAAATCTCAGTTTGTTTTTTGGAGCACCAGGAGAAGACCCAAGAAAGATAATATAGCCTGTGGTAGATCTGCATGTCGTCAGACATCCTGCCTAATTTGGCATCACAATATGCTTGTAAAGACAAGGAACCATCTGAAGGTAGCATGATACCTTTTATTGGGTTTCCTTTGAGATAACTCAACACCTTATATGCAGTATCAAGGTGTGGTTGTCATGGTGCCTACAAAAACAGGCTAAGAATATGTAACACATAGCTAATGTCTGGACGAGTGCTAGTGATGTAAAGTAATCGACGTATCAGGCATCGATATTGTCTGAGATCTTTGCATACAGAGTCAAATGAAATTTATGTTGTTGCTCCATGGGAAAAAAGGTTGGCTTGCATACTGTGAGGCCATTTTCGGCCAAGATATCAAAAATTACTTGCATTGACTTAAGGCGATACCTGCTAGTAAACATGCCACTTCAATTCCAAGAAGATACTTTTGTCAAGGTCCTTGATGTGAAATATTTGGCATCCAAGTAGCGTTTTAGCTTAGAAATACGAGCTGAATCTGTTCCTGCAATATTAACATCATCAACATCAATGAAAGCTACAAGAAAATATCCTCCACAAGGGAAGAGGAATAAGGAATGATTCATGTCTGATTGTTGAAAACCGATGGCAAGAAGAGAAGTGGTGAACTTATGATACCAATTTATGGATGCTTGGTGGAGATCATATATTGATTTCTGTAATCGGTAAATGCGATGCTCTCTCTGTTTGGCAAACCCTCATGGGATCTTCATGTACCAAGTCACTATGCAAAAAGGCGTTATTTACATCTAGTTGATTCAATTCGTAGTGTCTAATTAAAACAAGCGCTAACAAATAACGTATAGTGACTAATTTGGAAACTTGGGCGAATATTTCCTTGTAAATTAATGCACTCAATCTTCGGTGTATCCTCTAGCAATGAGGCATGCCTTGTAACACTCAATGCTTCCATCAGGATGATACTTGACTCTGTAAACGCATTTAGAATCGATAACCTGCTTGCAAGAAGGCAGGGGTTGCAAGTCCAAGTTTGATTAGCCTCTAGAGCAGAAATTTTCTTTGCCACGGCATCTCTCCAATGTACATGTTTGATTGGCTGAAAGAATGATCTTGGCTCATCAGTGGATGAGATGGCCACAAAGAAGACAGTATGATCATGATAAAACTTAGAGTGGAAATATAGTGAGAGAGAGGATGTACCGTCTATTTGGTCGAAAGGGTAGATGAGGGCGGTATGATGCCTTGCGAAGCGAGAGAGGAAGGTTGAACATAATTATAAGGAGCGATAAAGTTATCGTTGCTTTTTACTAAAAGTAAAAGGAACAACCAGAACAAAGTTGTCTGGTACAGAGAGCATGTCAAGACCAATTAGGTTAGTGGATGGGGTTACTGCTGCTGACTGATCAGTTCCAACTGGCTCCAACCTAGTAGTAGTAGATGGAAGAGCCTCGCGCAGATCAGCTTGTAATGTGGGCTCTACAATTGCAGACCTTGGGTCACGTTCATGGGACATATATCTAATTGGAATACCAAGTTGGCTGGAACATGTGGTTAGTGGTTTTGGGCTCTGTGTGGCTGAATGGGCTATTCATGGTGTTCATTTCATCCAAATCAAAGGGCTGATAAGTATCTGTTGTCGAAGAATTTTCAAATGAAAACTGCTCAAAAAATTGAATAGACGTGAATCATATTGCTTTAAGGTTCATAGATTTTGTACCCTTTTTGTCCTTGGAGATATCCAAGAAAGACACCTGGTTTGGCATGTGGGGTAAACTTGTCGTGTGACTTTCGATTCACATTTACGTAGTAGAGCCATCCAAAGATTCACAAATGACCATATGTTGGAATCTTTCCAAGCAAGACCTCAGATGAAGTTTTACATTATTAAACTGTGGATGGCATGCGGTTGATCAGGTATGCAGTAGTGAAAATACATTCATCCTAAAATAAAATAGGGAGTTCTGCTTGGAATCATAGTACAAGTGCAATTTCTAATCGGTGTCTATGCTTTTGTTGAACAACTTCATTTTGATGTGGTGTGTCCACGCAACAATATTGATGTTCCATGCCATAGTTGAAATAATGGCTCATTAAATCATTATGAGCAAATTCTAGGTCATTATCTGTCCGTAGTCTTGACTCGCAAGTTGAATTATGTGTAGACCAAATTAAAAAATTAGAATAGGTACGCCTTGGTCTATGACTTATATTTCATGAGGAAGACCAACATGCTCAATAGAAATTATCTACCATAGAGCACCAGATAATGACATTGTTATGTACGGACCCCAAATATCACAGTGAACTAAATCAAAGGCGTGCCTAGTTTTATTTGTACTGATACGGAAAGATAATCATGTTTGCTTTGCTTTACAACAAGCATCACAAAACATACTCTATTTGCAATCAATTGAAGTGGATAAATATGGAATCAAAGAAATGAGATTCAATGGTAAATGCCCCAGGTGTCAATGCCACAAGTTTGATCAACCGAATTACTTGATGTCAATACCTTCCTAACTTTTGTATATGCTCCAAATAGTAAAGGCACGTAAAGTCATTCCGCTCTTTAGCCACTCCAATCAATATCCTCGAGGTTAAGTCCCAAATCACACAAAATTCTGATAAGAAGGTTAACGCACAATTTAAGTCACCTTTCAATTTTCTAACTAATAACAAATTAAAATGAAATTCAGGAATCCCAAGAACTCGCTCAAGGATTAATCTTTTCCCAAGAGAAACCCGGCCCAAGGCATGGACTGCCACTGTGTTGCCATTGGGAATTTGTACAAGAAATTTATTGAGTCCATGAACTATATCGAATAATGATTCTATCTTATGAGTTATGTGATTTGTGGCCCCTATGTCAATAATTCATTGATCTGCTACGTTAGCCGAGAAATTGAATGACGGGTTACCTATCACGACCGCATGACCACTGAGGAGAGCAAGCAGCTGTTGATGTTGTGTCCAAGTTAAGCAGGGATTGGTGAACTTTCATCATCCATGGTTATGGCAAAGGCAGCTCTCGTGGATAATGGATAGGAGTTTGACGTTGTCCCATCTTTCCAATCTCCTTACGGCCAGTTATGTCTGCTGCTTCATTTTCCAGGCTTGCGCCACTTAGGTGGGTAGCCAATCACCTTATAGTAGTGATCGACATTGTGATTTTTCTTCCCACAGTGTGTGCGCAGTGGAAACTAATTTAGATCTCAATTGTTGCTCTTCATTGGTCGCGGTTCATCTCTTTTAATCATCAAAGCAGCGGCATCAATGGTGGGAGCACTATTTGTAGTGACTAGGTGCTGCTTTTCTTCCTATGCGGCAATGGTGTAGGCCCTCTTGAGGTTCAACAGTAGATCAAATCTCAATATTTAAGACGTCACAGTCATTTATGCTTCATCGAGTCCTATCAGAAAGTGAAAAACTTTCTCCTCCTCACGCATGGATGACATTTTTCTCTCCACACCACAGATACATCTGCAACTGCATACTGATATTGGATTGAGACTTTGTAACTCATTCCAAAAGGTTTTTCATTTACCATAGTAAGATGAGATCGAGTATTTGTCTTGTTGCGAAAGGGTGATGAAAAACCTTTGGCGCTTCAATTCGTAGACTCTTGGCACTATTCCTTCGGTAAATCTCTAAATCTTTCCATATTTCTCTTGCAGTTTCGACATGGGTAGTGCTGCTTTGAAGTTCTTTAGCCAGCGCATTTATAACCCATGAGAGAACCACTTAATTGCATTGAATTCATGAATGTAAATCCGGAGAATCGATCTCCGATTTTGTAATCGTTCCATCAACAAAACTTACCTTATTTTTGGAATGGCGAGCGTTCATAAAGTTACGCCTCCATGTGAAGTACGTATCTCCACTTTCACTGAGAGGGTGCGTCACGAATATCGGGCCAAGATGATCAGACAGATGCGAGTAGTATGGAGAGGTGGTGAAGATTGCTTTGCTTTGATTAGAATTGCACTCTGTACCAAATCCACAGTACTATTTCCATTGTCCTTTCTAGCCATGTTTGATAAGAAAAAAAATAGGTTTCATAACCTGCACTGCTACCATGAAGATTGGAATACTCCAAATGGATGAATTGTACTTATGATGAAGACTCTTTTATGTACTACTTACATGTCAATTTAGATCCTAGTTTCATGCTATTACAATCAATCTAGATCCTAGTATCAAGCTGTTACAATCAACTATAATCAGATGATCAACTAAGTTAAGGAAGCTAATCCTATAATTGTGTATGGAGATAAATCAATGATAACAAAAGATCTTCCAATATCCTCTAACAGAAGATCGGCAATTAAGCATGTCTTAGTCCTTTTACAACATTGAGGATAGAGATATCAATGGGTCGGGCTTGGGCCGGCCCAGCCCTGGCCCATCGGGCCTGCCGTAAAACCTGGTGGGGGCCGGGCCAGTAGGGCTACAAACAAGGCCGGGCCAGAAGAAAGGGGAAATATAGGCCTAGTCCAAGCCCTGGCCCTAGGCCTAATATTCAGGGCCGTGCTTGGGTCGGGGCCGGGCCCTATTTTTTTTTGCATTTTCTTGTTATTCAAAGTAAAGGCTTGAATTACGGTAATTTCTTGTTATTATTTAAGCAAATTGTAATGTAGTACTATGAATAGGATTCTTGTTATTATGTAAGCAAATTGCTCTCTCTCTCATTTACATCTCTCAATTTTAGATTTCTTCTTTCATATACTCTAGGCATGTCCAATATTCACAATTTAATGAATCTAATCTTTATCCTTTTATTTTATTATAAGTCATATATATATATATATATATGTATATACATATTTATTTGTCTCTCATTTTATTTTTTATTATATGTTAAACATTTTTATACTCTTCTTGGTGAGCTTTATTAATAAAATCTTAACACATAACAATTATTACTATTTGAAAGAGACTATTTCTACTATTTGATATTTTACTTCTTCTTTAGTTGCTGAAAGAATAACAATTATCTTTTAAAGTGATTGAAAACTCATAAAAAGGTGAAAATAATATTATTATTTTACTATCTATTTTGTTATTATTATTTAATAATATAAATACTAGCTTTTTATATGTATTTTAACAATTATTTTTTTACGCACGGTGCCAATACTGATTTATATGTAAGAGGGTGGAATTAGTCAGTTTGGTATTTATTGACAAATAAGTTCGGCCTATCCAAGATCGCCAAGGCCTCTTCAAGGAGGCTCATGATCTCTCACGATTCGATTGTAATATTTGTAATTTAATTCTTATTTTACGTCAAACATATCTTTGATTATTGTACCAAGGAAGAACGATCATCATAATTCATATTCAGATTCATTGCTCATTGGATCATCGTTGGACACGCACACTTATATATAATAATGTGTGTATACAATAATATTGGGCCAAAAGAGGGCACATGTGTAGGGCCAAAAAAGGCCAGAAATAGGGTCAACCTTAGGGCCAAAAGGGGGCCAGTTTTCGGGCCAAAAGAAGGCCGGGCCGGGCAGGGCCAAACCCGGGCCATTTTAGGGCCAGGCCCGGGATTGTTTCTCAAAAAATTTGGCCTGGCCTTGGCCCAAGCCCTAAGGGTTAGGGCAGTGTTATTAAAGGCGCGCCTAGGCGCAAGGCGCAACTAGGCGCAGCGCCTTCAATAAGGCGCTCGCCTTGTGCGCCCAAGCGCTAGGCGCATAGCGGGGCGGGAGGCGCAAAGCTAGGCGCACGATGTGTAACCGTTCGATTTGGCTTCTTGTCTTCACGTGGACCGTTGATTTCTCTTTTAGTATTTTACCCTTTTTGTCTTTACAAAGTCAAAACACTTTTTTTAAGACTAAAATATAAAACCTAACTAATTTGTTAGCAATAAAACACTTTTTATCGCTAATTGCTCACCAACTACGTTAATCTTTCTGTGAAAGCTGTTGAAGACAGAGTACACATGGCTAAATTAGGAGACCTAACTGATTTGTTAGCTTCACTTTATATTGTTCATAAGGCCAAAGCTCAATCTTGAGAAAAGATTTGAATTTTTAGTCCCTATATTATGCTCATTCCCATTGAGATAGATCTAATTTTTAAAAGTAGAATTTATTTTTATTGTTGGAAGCTTGTTAAAATTAGAATGTTGGTATTTGAAACTTTCTCTAATGTTTAGAAGTTTGTTAATTGTCATGTTCTAAATTTTTTTTACTCAATTTTTTTTATTTAATGCACTTTTATTTATTTATTTTTATATATCTTAATATTGCGCCTTGCTTCGAAAAGGCGCGCGCCTGCGCCTTGCGCCTAGGCTCCAGGGACCTTTTGCGCCTTAGGTGCGCCTGCGCCTTTAATAACTATGGGTTAGGGCCAGTCTGGGCCCAAAAATAGGTCGGGCCGGCCCAGGCCATCCTGCGGGCCGCCCGGCCCTTTTGACATCTTTAATTGAGGATGATCTTTTATGACCTGTCTATGGAATATCCACCTATCTATGGACCCATATTGCTCACAAACTTGCACATCAAAAGCCTATGCTAAATGTAGCATGCATGACATGCATGCAAATAGCCTCAAAATTTTGGGAATGAAAATTTCATGTCACATCTCCATTTAAACATATAAGAGACTATCGAGATTGTGCACCTCTCTTAATGAGCAATTGATACCCTTTTTCTCAAAAATACTATTTGGAGCTAATGATACTTTTTAGTATTGTTAAGGTTTGAGTTATTGGAAGAAACTAAGTGTGCCTCGAGCCACAAGGTACTCTGATCAGTGATGTAGCATAAACAACACGACACCCATGAGCTACTTGAAGGAGTATTAGTTAAGGTAAATTCCATTACAATATTGAACTTAATGCTGGAAAAGAAATGAAGAAAGTGGTGAAGGATCCTCGTAGGATGCTTGAAATGCCCGTTATTGTCAAGGACAACTTGTGACATCCTTTAGTAGTCAAGGGTAGCAAAATTTTTTTGCAAGACCAGCCCTTAAGAATCATGAAGACACTGGATGTTCCGCAAAAGGGGATGCAATCTTATTAATGTCATCAAAGTAAAAAACTACATTCATATTCTTTAGAATTTTATTTTTTCTACCTTAGAGGTAGTCATATGTTATCCACTTTTTATAGTCCGATAGTGGATTAGAAACTTTCATATTGGTCTTCACAATTGCCTAAATAAAGAATATATCTATGAGATACAATTGTTTTGTACTTAGATGGATTCAATTCTTAGTGCAATTAAACCAAGACATTAACGAACTGCTACATAGCTGTTAAGTTATAACAAGTTCAGTGCCAAATGCCTTTCGAAGGCCTAAAAAGAATCAAGGCAAGAATCTATACTACCTATAAAAGTACGAATGTCTGGGACGATTATGTTCTCCGTTAGTTACGTAAATAATAATCTTACCTTCTATTTATAACTCCCTTTTAAATTTAGTTGAATTAAATGAACATTGGGCAATGAGTCTATTCTTAATGTTGGGAAGTGAAAAGTGTGATGAAAAAGAAAAACAAATCAAATAAATTATTTTATTACTCCCTTTTTTAATTTGGTTGAAATGAAATAAACATTGGATAATGTAACGACTGGAAATCCGGAGCTCCACTGCCCCGAACTTCCAGAGCGTTAAACCTACTACATCATAACACATCTCAAATTATCTATTACAATTTTAGAGCTTTTAAAATAACATTAACTCGAAATCTTCCAAAATGTAAAGTTCTACAAAAGGTACATCACACTTAAACTATTAAAATCTAAACTTAAGTTCTTTATTAAACATGTTAACTGTATTGGCCCACGCAGAGGTCCTACTATACAAAATAGGGTACATACTCCAAAGTTTCGCCTAGACTCTAGCCTTCCCGGAACGATATACCGTTGTTCGTTACCTGCAGAATGGAGCAAACGAATGTGAGCTTTTGACAGCTCTGTAAGATCGCTCAAAATAACCCAAAGGAGTCATAACGATTTAAGAATCGATTCAAAGACAATCCTCTAAGGGATTACATAACATTCAAAACACTTTAACAAGAATGTGGGGAAGAGTTTCAACTCGGTCTGTTCAATAAGATATCAGTACAATTATTCTCAATCACTCTCAAAACGGTCATTTAAGATACAATATAAATCATTGAAAAGATATTGACCATGGAAAGAGGCAATGCTTAATACAATGTACATATGCGTGATGTACGATAACTAGTCTATTTAGGTACTAGTCTGCATTCCACGCAAGAACAGACCATCTTTATAATGCCTTCCTCGTAACAGACCCCCTCACTTTCCCAGAACCTCCACTTCACACACTATCGCGCACACACACCGTTACATATACACAACATGACCACTCCTAAAGCACCCTAATACACCTAAACACACGCATTACACACTTTATATACTCAATTACACACACACACACATAATATATATATATATATATATATATATATATATATATATATATATATATATATCCACCCGAACACACACATACTGAAATGTTCACACACACACTAAACATCTATACACATACTAGACACACACTAACACATATTAGCCCACTTAATATACATACATACACACAAATTCACACATATACATACAGATTCTCAACCATATGCACTGCGCGCGCGCACATATTTTGTCTTCATACTCTCCCACTGTCGAGCTCCAACCACAAGCACTAGCCCCTAAACACTCATATACACTCACAAACCTTTTGTACCACAACCACACACACACACACACACATTTCCTCCCAATTTCCCCCCATAAATTCACACTGAAAGCCCCCTACACAGCAAGACACACACACACACACACACACACACAGTGTCTAAAACACATATGGAACACGCATAACACACACTGGATCACATACCCAAACAAATCAAAAATTACCTTGAGGGATTTCTCCAACGCTCTCTTCCTGACTCCTGCCAGAGCCCCCCTTTTGTTTTCCTCTGTTTTTTTTTCAATTCTTCTTCTGTTTTGTTCTTTCTCTTTGTTTTTTTTTCCTTTTTTCTTCTTTACCCTAATTTCTGCTTTCTTTCTTTTTATTTTTTATTAAGTGTAACAATTAGTTAATAATATAATTGGATTAGTCATCCTAAATTAAGTAGGAGGTGGCACCCACTAGCAAAATGTTTTTTCCAATTCTTAGACATTTGCACCCCAGTCTAGCCAACCTTCCAAAATTAAATAGGCCCCTACATTTTACATATTTACAAAAAGCAGCTATAACTTTTCAAATTATATTTCAAACCCCAAAATCCTTTTAATAATTCATACTCCAATACTTATCGAGTATTGCACCAAATTATCACTATTTTTATTTTTTGGATATATGATAATTATTACCTTTCAATAAAAAATTATTTCTAACATCTCAAAAAAACGTGGGATATTGCAGATAATGAATTGGATAATGAGAACTATGATTTTTTCCCTTGCATTTTTGCATCAGCAAACAACTAACCAATTGAAAAACTTAATAAAAAAAGAAACTAAAATATATGAAAAATCAGTTAAGAAACAAAAAAATATTTGAAAACAAAAAAAAAACAGGGTTAAATATGCATCAAAAAATGAAAAAAAAGTAAGGCTTAAATATAATATCAATTTGAACTGAAAATCCGTTCAGTTATTATAGTTGAAGATTAGGTGCTTTGCATTTCATAATGCAAAGCAGCTAGTCTTGCAAATTAAAAATTTTAAGGAATTTGTCGGAGGAGACTCCAAAGGCACACTTTAGCGGGTTCATCCGCATGTTGTATTGATGACAACGATCAAAGATTACGCGCAAGTCTGTGAGGTGATCACTTTCCTTTTTAGACTTGATGATAAGATCGTCAACATAGTCTTCCACTGTATGGTGTATCATGTCGTGGAAGATGGCTGTCATTGCTCGTTGATATGTAGCACCCACATTCTTGAGGCCGAAGGGCATGACTTTCTAACAAAAGTTTCCCATGGGCGTTCGGAAGGCTGTTTTGGCTCAGTCGTCAGGATGCATTCGAATCTGGTTGTAGCCGGCGAAGCCATCCATGAAAGACAATGTTTCGTGTTCGGCAGCAGCCTCCGTAAGCATATCGATGTTGGGCAATGGGAACTCATCCTTGGGGCATGCTTTGTTTAAGTCCCAAAAGTCAATACAAACACGGACTTGGCCGTTCTTCTTTTGTACGGGGACAACGTTGGCCAACCATATGGGATGAGTAATGGGTGCAATGAAGCCAGCCTGGAGAAGTCGTTCTAACTCTATCTTGATCTTCAACTCGAGCTCAGGACGGAAAGTCCGCGAATGTTATCTAACGGGAATGGACCCGAGAGCAATATTGAGATGGTGCATCACCAAAGCAGGGTCCAACCCTGGCATTTCATTGTAGCTCGATGCTAATACATCGCAATATGTGCAAATGAGGGTAAGCAATTCCTCTCTTCAGCCCGGGGCGAGTCTTGTGCCAATGTACGTAAGTCGTGGTTCCTTACTTGGGTGATCCAGGTTGATTTCTTCAAGGTCTTCGGCCTGTGGTCGAGGGCAATCTTCATAATAAGAAGGGGCTGTGCCGGGGGTGAGTTTGGGATCTAGCGAGCAATGCTTGGCCGTGCAACACCATTCGGTTTCCATAAGTGGGTCAGGATCAAGGGGATCAGATGTCGGACCACCTGAGGCCCCCCCGCACCGTCATAATTGGTAGATAACCTTGCCGTTTTGGATGATGCGTTGAAATGTTAGTGCAGCCTTTTGTTTCTTGGACCGAGGAAATGCAGGCGTGGAGTTAGGCTTTGTAGTTGGTGGAGTCATCGAGGGTGACCCATTATTTTTACCATTCTTCTTTGGCCTTGGGCTTAAGGGGTTTGTTACCACACAGCTCGTCCCAGTCGGGCACCCTGGTTGAGTGAATATGAGTAGCAGTCTCACCATCCTCCGCAAGTTTAGTGAAGAAAGAGGCCTCAGCAAAGTAAGATTTGGCATATTCGAAGGGGGCCCTTGTGGCAGGGATTGTGGTTGCAACATCATGTCCTGCAGGACCGGCCACCAATTTCACACACTGGTGGTACATTGAGGGAATGGCCTTGTTGACATGGATCCAAGGTCGGCCAACAAGGAGGTAGAAGGCAGGCTCACTGTGTATGACGTGGAAGGTAGTGTCGCGACAGACGGTTCCAACCATGAGGTCGACAGTGATATGCCCGAAAGTTGATTGGGACCCTGTCCAAAGCCAGTGATTTCGATAGGGTCTCGGATGATCTTTCTTATGGGAATGCCAGCCCTTTGCAAGGTAATGAGAGGGATGATATTGACTGAGGCCCCGCAATCTACTAAGGCACGGCAAAAGCCCGTGCCATTAATGGTGCATTCGAGAAACAACAGTCGATTGTGGTGTTCGATCGGTGGTGAGTCCTCATCTGAGAAAACCAATGCAGTAGAAGGGATATGTCTGAGTTCGGCTTGGGCAGCGAAGCATTGGGGATCGAGGCCTATGGTAACCTCGATTAGACAATTGGAGAGGTACGTCCGTGCCACGGGTGAAAACCCCATTTCATCAAAAAAGTCTTTGATTTTTGACATTTGTCTAATGAAGGACGGCAACTGACAAGCCAAAGGTACATAAGGTACGACGGTGGGGACGGTCTCCGTCGAGGCTTCCACGATGACAGGCTCGACCTGGTCAGTGACCGCCATGAGAACCTGATGGTTCCTATTGTTGTTGTCGTGCGGTGGGTAAGGATGCCCATGCACATCATTGTTCTTCCTTAGATTTAGGTCACCCGCAACGACCTTCTTTACAAAAATGTCTCACAGCCCATTGCAGTGCTTGAGTTATTGTCCGAGAGCCTGGTGGTAGGGGCAGTAGTTGGGTTTGGCTTTATCCGCTTCCGTGATATTCGTCCGCATTGGGGGCAGATGAAAGTTGGGGTCATTGGCCACCCATTCTGCCAAAAGCTCTTGCACAGTATTCAAATCACATTTGTATTCGGGGGCGGGTTCTCCTTGTCTTCGCTTGTCAGGGCGTCGGTCCCCATCATGGGACTGACGCTTGAAGCCACTATAGTCTCCGCGGGTGGTGGTGGTGTTGCTACTCCGAGTGCCAAAGGTGTCTGCTGTGGCGAGGAGTGCATTTTGTTGTCAAGGCTTCCACGGCTTGACTGGATCGACCGACTCATAAGTTCTGCGGGCAGTCTCTTTGAGGGGTCCCCAGGATCTCAACTGCAAATTCTCAATATGCACCCGATACACATCACTCATGTTCTTGATGCATATCGGGACCAAGGTTTCATCTTTGCTAAAGTCCATACACTCGAGGCATTTGAGGTAGAAATGGTGTACGTATTTGTTCAAATCCTCCCTCGGGTACTGGCGAATGCCAGCAATATCAACAATGGTGACTCGTTCAGCTTCATAGTGAAACTTGTCCAAGAAAAGCTAGACCATTTCGCTCTAAGAATGAACGGTCCCCGTAGGGATCTGATGGTACCAAGTATATGCTATGCCTGTGAGGGACTTGTGGAATTCCCATGACTTCAAACTATCTCCCGGGTCGTATTGCTCCAATGAGTTGGCAAATCTTGTTAAGTGCTCACGGGCATTGCCCTCACGTCCGTTAAAGAGCACAAAGGTTGGTTGCTTGTATTTAAGGAGGTAGGGGTGATGGTTATATCATCGGCATACAGGGCATGGCCTATTAGCCGGGCTAAGGAGTCAGGTATAGAATGCTGGGACAGGCGGTGGAGGAGTGCTTCCAAGTCAAATCGGGTGACATAATCGTGGGATGGTTCTGCATGGCCGGTCAAAGGGTGATGGCTGCCTGGGGTGCCGCGAGCCCGGAGCCCCCATATGGTACAACTTAATGAGCTGGAGCAGGGGAGGGTTGGAATATGACAGAAGGTGATGGCGGCAGCTGCACGAGGGTATGGGTGGGTGGGCGAGACATGTCCATTACTTGGCCAATAGTTTGATGTTGTGTAGGGGTTAGGCTCTATCTCAATGGATTCGTGCGTTTCGGAAGAACTTCGGGCTGGCATATGCCGAGGCATGACAACAGGAAGAATGTGTTGCGGCATCGGCCCGAGGTCTGCTTGTGGTCTGTGTGATGGCCCTGCAGGAAGAGGTACGTCGGGAACAGGTGGTGAAGGTATCGTGAGCCTTATCGCCAAGGGTCTGGATGCTTGAGGTGGCGGTAGTCGCGACACTGTGGCCTGGGCGGCATCAGGAGCTGGCCAGGGTCCTGAAGGCTGGGTTGATGGACCGGCCTGCTGCGAGGCCAACGCCTGTATGGATTTCTGCATCTCCCTGATGGCGGCTAATAGAGTGGTCTGTGAATCTTGCATTGGTGATGGTCAGAGTAAGCTGTTGTATGGCTGCATTGACAACCACTTGCACATTGGGTGCAACGATTGAGGGTTGACCTTGGTGTCGTGCGGCACTTGTCTCATCTTCATCACCAGGGTAGGCCTCTTCTTGCACCTTGGGAATGAGGCCTTGGCTGGCTGACCTGGTAATCCTCTGCTGCATATGCATGGTGCCTAAGTGTGGAAAACAAGCAGACTGCAATACGATGCTCACCTCCCCAGCGGAGTCGCCAAAATGATGCCAAGGAAAGTGGGTTCGTGCCTACGTGGAGGTGCCACAAAGGCTGCAGTTCGAGTCAGCTTCCAAGTATGCAAAGTGAGAGATAGTAAGGGTGGAGTAAAGGGCAGAGAGCAAGGCTCTTTAGACAGGCCGTGAGGGCTGGTAGTGCTGTGGAGACAAGGCGGCGACGAACGGGTCTGGCAGTCGACAATCCAACCTAGTGTCCAAGTTAGGGTACAACGTCAGGTGTCTAATGTCAGAGGTCCAAATATATTTCTCTCTCTAGAATTCCAGAGAGAATGAGTTTTAGATAGAGAAAGTGAAATTGCCAAATGAGAGAATCTTGTTGAAAATGAATCTAAGATCCCCTATTTATAGAGAAAAATATGCTGGTGTCATTAATATGTCATCAGCTGACACGTGTCGCTCTCCGAGAGTGACACATCACCAGGGGGTCCACAAATGCCGGTTCTCCGTCGAACTGTCGGTTCCTAAATTCGTACTGCCTTGCGCCACACAGCGTCACTCTACCTATCTGAGAAGACTGAAGCACCATGACAGCATGATCAAAGTAAGCCTGTTGCCCCAGCCACCGATCCAAGCCCTTACTGAATCCCACAGGGTACGTCGAAAGACGCGTAGAGAACCTGATAGTGGTGAGGGTTGCCCCCATGACCAACTGTCAGGCAGACTAGGCGTGATTCCCTCCAAAGACCTGCTCCCGTCCCAGAGTGACCAGGGGGTCATCGTCCTGAGGGCACCAATGATCACTGGTAACGTGAGTGGACATGGTCACAGCTCAGTGCCTAGTGTCACGCAAGTTACCCCAGGCAGCGATAGCTTTGTGGTAATGAGCATATCCCGCTGCGAAGGGTCCTCGTGCCAGAGCACTACGAGCGGAGCCCTCCGTAATGAAGGCGGTGATGGATTCTAGGGTAACGAGCCCATCCTGCTGCGAGGGGTCCTCGTGCTAGAGCATTACGAACGGAGCCCCCCAGAATGTTGCACACTCCGGAGAGTGGGTCAAAGCATGCTCCATGTCCATGGCGGGGGTACATGGTGTCGTGAATGAGAGTGATGCCGGGGGCCTGTAACATGATTGTGGCGCACGGGCGCAACGACGATCGTCGCGAGACAATACCTGGTGCCGGGGGCACATGTCATGGGAGTGGTGCATGGGCACGGTCATGGTGCCCGGGGGGCACTTTAGTGTGACAGAGAGCCAGGGGGCACGGGCATATCTGAGGCGCAGCGCATGGCCACAGCGGAGTGTCAGAGATGGCGCGCGGGCACGGGCGACAGTCAATGCAGCGACAGTGTATGGGTAACAACGAGCACCGTACGGTCGCGGTGATGAGTGTATTATGAACCACGGTGCGTTTGCATGAGCACAAGAAAAAGTGGCAGTAGCCCCCGAGGGGTAGGGGTGGTGGACCCCCCCCCCCCGTTGGAGAGGTGGCTGACCCCCCTAAGGGTGGCCGACGCCTCCTTTGTCAAGGGAGGTGGCCGACCCCCCCTTTGGCAAGGGAGGTGGCCAACCCCCCCCTTTGGCAACGGAGGTGGCCGACCCCGTGCCAAGGGAGGTGGCCGACCCCCTTAGGGCGAGGGTCACGCCATGTCTTCTTCCGCTCATTTTACAAAGTGATAGTGTCGTCGCTATGTTGGAGACAAAATAATTATAGTCGTGCAAAAGTTAATGAAAAATACACGTGACTTAAGCGTGCGCATTTTGATCAGTCGACAAATATGTGACGTGTCGCGCAAAAATAGGACCCTGGTGGGCCTTTGAGTGCAACCAGAATAGGTTGGCAACAGAAAGTTATACCAAGTGTCTTGAGACATGCACCAGGTTTGTAAGGGATTCTTCATCCGCTTGTAGGGTAAATAATATTTCTCTACTTCATTTGCTCGGACCTAAGCTCTTAGGAGCTTAAGTGATAGAACTTTGCCCAAATAGGGCACTAGAACTCTAACTCTTGAGAGCTAGGTCTTTAGAATGTTGCCTAAGTAGGCTATTCATAATCATCTTTGGGAAGAAAAATCATGAGATCTCAAGATCCTTTAGAGGCTGTGCCCCATGGTAGTCTCTCTAGAGAGAGGACACAAAGTTGTGCATGCAAGTTGTTGCATGTACTAAGTGTTTGAGTGCCCCTTGAAGGTCACCTATCCTTTAGAGGGTGTTTGTTTTGTGCAAGTGTGTGGTCTTTAGCTTGAGCTGACCACATCATGCTTACATTTTACTTTGATGCGAACTCTTGACATCAGCTAAAAGCTAGAAAATAAGCCTCACACTCACACTTGGCTGGGTTTTGAATTGACAAAGAATGGTAGGGGGGATGAAGTCCCATAGTCCTTTGTCGTTTCACGTGTTAGAACTGTAGCTAAGCTATTTGGATAGAACTCGAGCTCTATCATGTCACCCTAAGGGGTGTTTGTCCCTCGAGGGACCGCCCTATGGGGCTAGTGGAACGTAGAGTTATGATAAGTGCCCTTGAGGACTAATAGAACACAAAGCTCATGTAAATACCTCGGGAGTATAATGGAGCATAGGTTCTCATACGCGCCTTTGAGGGCGGATAGAGCAGAAAGCTCATAAAAATATCCTTGAGGGTTTGACATAACTCAAATTTCTCGTTGTAGGAGCCCTTGGGGGAGGATGGAGCGCAAAGCTCATGAAAATATCCTTGAGGGCTTTGACGAAACTTAAAGTTCTCGTCGTACGTGCCCTTGGGGTCGATGGAGCACAAAACTCACGTAAATGCCCTTGATGGCTTGATGGAACTTAAATTTCTCGTCATACGAGCCCTCGGAGGAAGATGGACCGCAAAGCTCATGAAAATACCCTTGAGGTTTCGACGGAACTTAAAGTTCTTGTCGTAAGTGTCCTCAGGGGCGAATAGAGCGCAAAGCTCATGAAAAATACCTTGAGGGTTTGACGGAACTTAAAGTTCTTATCGTACGCGCCCTCAGGGGCGAATGGAGTGCAAAGCTCATGAAAATACCCTTGAGGGCTTTAGTGGAACATAAGTTCTTGTAAAGGCCCTTAAAGGCTGCAGTCGAAGAAACACATGCAGTTTATCATCGTGACGCCGCTTAAGAAGGCACGAGGCATTGAGCTTGTAATATGACTGCCATTATAAACCCCCCTATATTAGAAGGCACAAGGCATTGCCCATAATATGACTGATATCATAAGATATAAAGCCTCCCTGCCTTTGAGAAAACACAGATATATAAAGAAGGCTCTTCAGTCTATATGTAGGGCACGGTCGGAAGAAAGCATGGATGAACAGTATAAAAGCCGATAATTTTCCTGCTCGACTGGACAAGCGTATAAAGCTAAAGGACGCGGAGTTCGTCTGATCAAGATGTCACTGATAATCAGTAGAGATAGAGGATACTAAGTCCATCTGAGCAGGATATCACTGAGTGATCAATAAAGAAGTTGCTGCAGTTTATCTATATACTGCTAGATTTTGCATGAGCTTGAGCTTGCAGTTGTACCAGCATATTAGTGATACTTATTAGCAAAGGTTGACGATGTGCTTTGGTTCACTGATCAAGGTCACTGAATGACCGAATATCACAAGATAATAAGAAATGCCAAGTCAGCAAGATGCTACAGCAGAAACCTTAGACGTGACTTCTAGTTACAGGGTGCTGTGAATTTGTTCCTCGCTTTATGGAGCGGTTTATGTGTCACTGTTAATGCTCACGATGCAGTTCAAGCCCTTGTAACAAGAAAAACACGTGAGTGAACAAATATCTTTTAAAGTAATAAAGCATATGAGGGTACAACTACGTTTTTAACATAGAAATAAGAGTGTTGTTCAGACAACATGGCCCCATTAGGGCTCTGCTGGTTAAACAATAGTAGGCTACACTGTATGTCGCAAGTGAGCTTAAAAAGTCATAACAATCAATATGACCCGACATGTAGTAGACTCGCGTCAATTGACGTGACTAAACAATGCTCGACCAAAAATTATATAAGTCTAGATTATTGTAGAAGGGAACAAGATGCAGCCTAGGAAGGTTGTTAGAGCCTGGAATTGTAACCGCTTTATTTTTAGCGACACATATGCAACAAAATGTGCTTAGACTTAAAAAAAATGTGTAGCATATGTTAAATAAATGAGACCCTATTGGGTCTTGCATTTAAATAGGCCATTTTCTAAGGTTAAAAGCTTAACGTTCTAAAATATACGTGGCCTAAGAAAAGTAAATGGGACCCTTAGGGTCTTAAATATCAATATGCATCATTCATAGGCAAAAAAATCTAATGCACTTAAAAGATGTGGCATATGTTGAATAAATAAGATCACATAGGTCTAAAACATAAATATATTTTTATAGGGTGGAATGCAGAATTCTTTAAAAAAGAAAGCATGCACTTTAATTATCATGCATGTTTCTCTTTCACGAATGGCAGCTATCTTTGAGGAGAGCTCCAACTACCAAAAGGAGGCAGCGTAAGAGAGGCAAGCGTCACGGCCGGCGGCGGCGTGAGGAGGCGTCGATTAGATCTGCGTGGATCCTTTTGCTGGCATTGTGCAAGTCCACGTCAATCTATTGCTTCGGCGGTGGCACCGATTGGTTGCCTCGGTGGTGGAGCTAACGGCGGCACACTTGTGTGGTGAGCGAGAGGCTGATGAGATCCTTTCTCTCCAGTTTGTTCGAAAGAGGAAGCTGATGAAGGAGTTAGGACCGCGGTAGCGCGTAGCTCGGTGATGCCCACTACATCGTCACGGGCTTGGATGGCATGACACCGGAGACTCATGTTTAGTAAGGGCACTGACTCGGTTGCCGCCGACGACCTTAGAATGTCTCGGCGGTGATGGAGCTGAAGTCTTCTCTGCTTCCCCCTATTTCTCCCCTTTTTCCATCCTTTTTTTTTGTCGATACGGCAGCCCCTCTGTAGCTATGGGATCGATCGTGGTGGCCATAGTTACGATAGCGTTGCTCCACTGTCTGTTCTCCGTGGTCGCGCCGAAGTGTGTTGGGTAGAAGAAGAGTGCAGTGTCGGCGATACTTTAGAGTTTTGACCCTGCGCAACAGCGTTGCTACTGCTTCTTCTTTCCCCTTCTTTTTTTTCTGGGTTGTTGTTGTATTTGCTTCGGTAACTTTACGCCGATGGTTTGTTACATGGGAGATCGAAGTGGCTGCGCCGATGAGAATCTTGATTGAGGTGGTTACGGCGATGATGTGGCGACTCCGATGGATGAATCTGTGTTGATTTTTTTTTTTTGGCGGTTGTCAGCAATTTCACGGCGGTGGCCATGACCCCATTGGCTGTGTCTTGTAATTTTGGTTGTAGTGACTATTTCTCGGCAGCCGATTGTGAAGTCGTCGACTCTGGTGGCTTTGCCAGGGTTGTGCAGGCATGGGCCTGCCCGTGTAGGTGCTGCTAATGGTGGCGTCGTTGCTGTTTAGGGTTTTGTCTATGGGGCAAAGTGGTACTGGTGCAGTAACAGTAGCCCCATGGTGGCTGTGCGGCCGTGAAGGTTGCTCTTGGTGGCCTGGGGGATGGATAGGCCTGTATTGCTATTGGTGGCCTGGGGATGGATAGACCTATATTTTTCCTTGTGTATTTGCTCATGATGTGCGGAGCGACGTTGGGGAAGGTCGCGGTGGACGGCGCCGAGGGTGCTGATTTTTTTCTTGTGTCGCTGCTCCGGCAGCTTTGTGGCGATTGAGAAGCATACGTGGTGGCACGCATGAGTTGCACCTTGTGGCGGCGCTGCTACTGCTGCTTCTTTTCCTTTTGCTCGACTTTTTTCCGGAGGTGCCGTCGGTGGCTCAGCAACACTTTGCTGGTTCTGAATTTTCTTTGAATAATGCGCTTTTGTATTTTTTATGACTGTGACGACATTTCAATCTGGAAACCTGTGGTGGCGACAATTCTGACGCATGGCAGCCGGCGATTTGGGTAGGACTGTTGAAATTTCTTGAGCTCAATCGCCTAGGCTAGCGGGTCAAGCGGATGACACCAATCTACTACTGCTAAAAATATGCTCCACTTATTTTTCAAAACCCGAGTCTGGACCGATGACTCACAAGACAGAAAACAAGTAATCGCAGGGTAGAGTTCCTAGCGGAGAATTCTCTGATGCTTAAGTCAGAACGTAACTATAGGATAGTAACTCTAAAAAAGCATTAAAGACTGTGTGTTTGTCATTGTCCTCGTACCGCGGGGAGGGGGGGGGGGGTAAACCTCTTTATTTAGCTGTAGGAGAAGACTCTTAGTATGACTGGGCTGTGGGCCAGATGTGCTAAAATCGCGTTAGTATTTTCGAGGATCACATCACGATATCTAAGGACTCTTTTAGAATCCTGATAAGGTAATCATCAATTCCCCAGTTTGACTGGAATCGTCGGGTGTCCCCCAATTATTAGTAGTTATATTTGAGTTATATCAATAACTTACTCCAGATGATTGAAGCATTGGTCTCGTGGTGACTAGACGACCTCGTCACTTATGTTGAAGAAAGGTTCTCTCCTATATCTGAAATCAGAATTATAGCAGTAATAAGGATACAACAGACCACATTTGCTTTGCAGATGACCTCTAGATATTTAGGAAATTTTGAAAAGTAACATTTGATTACAATGAAGGAATACATTGAGATACTTTCCATACATATCGTGAACAACATCACCATTTGAAATTAAAGTTTTGTGCACTAGAAAACTGAGCCAAGCATATATTTGACTCTTGTGAGTCTTTATCTAATACATGATAATGTTGGACATCGTCTTCATTTAGGACGATCTTATCCAATTCTGACACTGATGATTGCGCGATTAAATTACTTAGAATGGAACACTTGGGCAATGTGTTAAAGTATGACCTATTCCATTGCTTCGGGTCCTTATCTCCTAACCACCCGAAGGCATCGGTGTTTAACTTCCTTATCTCCTCAATTTCATTTTTGAACCATCTTCCGTATGTTGCTCTTGCTTGGACCACACAACTCTTTTATCAATGCCTTGCAATTAAAAATTTTCATTAAAGTTATTTAGCAAGTGTTGCACAAAAACCTAAAATCTAATTGTGGATAGAGGTTCTTCTAGTGCTGGGACCAAACCCATTTGTTAGTTCCAACATAAAGGTCCAAGAAAATTCATTCACAATATTGTGGTCATTCCCTAAAAACTCCAAAATCCAATATCAACTCTCTATTCATACTCTCACAGCAAAGGCTGATGGCCACATTTTGTTATTGTAATCAATACCAACAACAGCAAATAGTATGTTGTTAAATATTGGACCCTGCAAGTGGCATCCATCTATGTGGCCTACATGCCCGTTCAAACTCTTCTTGCAACCACAATAAAATCTATACAATATAAAAAGGAGCGCCTATAATCCCTCTGAGTTAGAGGTTCAACTTGAAATTCAAAATGAAAACAAGATTGCTTCTTTTGATTTTTTAATGTAGTCCCATAGCTTACCTGCTCATCAAAATTTTCCCTAAGCATCCTAGTATCCTTTTGTTTATACCTATATAGTATACCCTAACTAGCATCCATTAATCACTTTCTCTCTCTAAAAGACATTCTCTTTGCCTTTCTCGTATAGCGATAATTAATGGTCGAAAGAATCTTCCTCCTACCCCTCGTATAGCGACAATTAATGGTCGTTGAATATTTCTAATGACTTTTGATTAGTGACAATAAAAAATATACTATTAAGAATTGTTGTTAAAAGTGTTAGCAGAAAAGTTATTAAAACATTTAGCGACTATATTCAGGGTTGGAGAAAGATTCCTACAACCCGGGTTGTAGTCAAAGGTTGTTCAAAAATAAAAGCAACGACATTAACAACGTGGACATACACACACCCACTCCCTTGTTTAACTCTAGGACTCGTTGCCGTTCAATGTGATCTTCTCAGGAAAGGAGATTGCTCAGCAAAAGAAACAGAAACGGTACTTAATTCCTAATCATACAATTTTATAAACTTGATCCCTATTGCATTACTCTCTCTCTCTCTCTCTCTCTCTCTCTCTCTCTCCCACCCCACCCCCACCCCCCACAACAACAACAAACACTGATTGAATATTAAGCATGAAAAATGCCTGAAGTGAGTCCAGTAATTGAATTGATTCAATTGATAGCTATGGTCTCCGGCATTTTGAGGCGTTCAGACAAAAAAAAGTAAGCAACAACACTAACACCCTGGACACACATATCCACACACGCAGAGACACACAAAGAGAAAGAGGTCCATGTCCGGATTCTCATTAGAGCAAAGAATGCTTCTGCTACCTCTAATCAAATAATGCAGTCAGTCCTTATGTGTCTCAGCTGATTCTCTGTGTAATAAGGTATGCCACCCTCACAAGGGGACTAATCAATATTCTTCATCCAGAAGATATCACTGCTAATATACAATAAAACCTCATATGAAGGGTTTGAAAAATACAATATATTGTGCCGGGTATTCTATCGAATAGACGTGTGGCTTTATAGCGTAAAATTGGAAAATGACCGGAATTCGGACCGTCTAAACGAATTATTGATTTCTCTCAAACGTAAATTCTTCTTGGAGAGAGCACAAGTATTTTATATCGTATTCACTCCATTTTATTAAATTCTCTCTTTTTGGCTAGCTACCAAATCTCATGACTAACTTTGTAAAACTGATATTTAAGCTTCACTTATAGCATTCGAGGTCCTCAAGTGTGAGTAAAGTGATTACAAGAGGACACTTGTGAAACTTTTAATGACAAAAAGTTCAGATATGAATTTCTTCAATTGTGAAAGTGTTGTTTGATACTTAGTTGCACGATTCTCCAAGTCCAGTGACGCTCTCGCCTCGGAAACTCACTCCTGAATCTTGCACTCGCTTCTGCTCCCACCCAGAAACCCAATATGCTACTTACACTCTTACTACGAAACTCACACCTGCTCTCACTGCCACTCATGCTTCGTATAACTAAGGCTTGATATAATACATGTGAACCAAATAGCATTGATAAATTAAATAAGGGATAAAATTATAAAATGCGAAGATGCACCTTGTACTTGGAGACGGACAGAAAGTGATAAGATAATCTGCACCACCATCACATGTCAACGTACTACTATCATCGTCATATGCATAGCTGTAGGCGCGTGGTCACGCGTCCTTGAACACCTGCGAGTACAGCGTCGGCCTGCACGTGTTAGGCGTTCCGTATGCGTCCTGCCCTAGCGTTTCGCACCGCCCTTGCAAGCCATACCTCTCCGCCGCCGTCGCTTTTGCTCTGATGGACTCCACGTCTGCTATTTGCTTGGACAAACCGTGGTCCTCTAACTTTACCTGGTCATGCAGCCGAGCACATAGACCACACTACCTAACTCTATCTACTTCTCACTGAGCCGACAAACAACGATTCGTTTTACGAACATGCCCTACACAGTGACTAAGAAGCCATCTTTGCATCAATGCCTTCTTAGTCAGGGAGCTACACGTATACGAGAGCTTTTATTCTCGCACAAAGCCTGCTCTCCCCCTCATACAATGGCTGAGCAGCACGACCTGCTCGTCACCACTCATGCCATGTAAGAATCTGTCAAGCCTTAGTCAGTCGTCCCTCTCGAATGTGTCGAGCACTACAAACTACCACTTATTAATGGTAACCTATGCAGTAACCTCCTCATCATCATGCTGAGAGCTTTTGCAACCAACGTCCAAGGTCACCCTAACGGCGAATTCAAAATTAATCTCACCTTGTGCATCACGAGAATGACCAAAAGAACCGTTGCAATAGCCACATCATTTTTTCTAAATGACGAAAATCGTCGTCATTCCAGAAATAAACTGCCTAAGAGATATTACGAGCGTCGTCATTCCATAAATAAACGGTCTAAGAAGAGATATTACGAGGCTCACTCGTTAGTACCGCAACCACGCTCTAGCCACTTTCAGAACTGACACTTTAAGAAGCTCAGCATCTCAGCAGCAATTATCATTCGGCACACCTTCACTAAGGACATTTGTGTTGGTCTAGCCTAGTAGCCGTGCTCATCTCCATAAAGAGTCGCCTAACTACTTCGCTAGACCGAGTAGACGAGCTCCTTTAGACCTCTCGAAGTCTCTCCTGCTCAAAAATAAAGTGAAGAGAAATGAAACGATTTCTCCTTATATATAGATATTATTATAATCCAATAGCCAAGATCTCACGACCGTTGGGACAAACAACACGTGGTGACAATCAATCAGCAATACAAGAGGTAAGTTAACCCTTGTATCCCTTGATGAAAACCACAATAAAACCGAGTAGATATAATACCTCGTGGACTAAGCCTCTGCTCACCTAGCCGAGTAGACGAGTGCGTTTAGACCAACATAGCCTCTACTCGCCAAGCCGAGTAGATGAGCCCATTTCATGGCCTAAGCCTCTGTTCGCCCAGACAAGTAGACGACCGCGTTTAGACCAACACGGCCTCTACTCGCCAAGCTGAGTAGACGAGCCCATTTCATGGCCTAAGCCGCTACTCGCCCAGCCGAGTAAACGAGCATGTTTAGAACAACAAGGCCTCTACTCTCCCGGCCGAGTAGACGAGACCATGAAGCTCTCTACTCCCCTAGCCGAATAGACTAGTCCATTAAGCTCTCTATTCTCCTGGCCGAATAGACGAGCCCATGAAGGCCTCTACTCTCCTGACTGAGTAGACGACCCCATGAAGGCAAGGCCACTACTCTCCTGGCCAAGTAGACGAGCTCATGAAGGTCTCTACTCTCCCGGTCGAGTAGACGAGCTCATAACTCCTCTACTCTTCTGGCCGAGTAGACGAGCCCATGAAGGTCTCTACTCTCCCGGCCGAGTAGACGAGCTCATAACTCCTCTACTCTCCCAGCCAAGTCGACGAGTCCATAAAGGCCTCTACTGTCCCAGCCGAGTAGACGAGCCCATGAAAGCCTCTACTCTCCCGGCCGAGTAGACGAGCCCATGAAGGCCTCAACTGTCCCGGCCGAGTAGATGAGCCCAGGAAGGCCTCTACTCTCCCAGCCGAGTAGACGAACCCATGAAGGTCTCTACTCTCCCAGCCGAGTAGACGACCCCATGACGGCCTCTACTCTCACAGCTGAGTAAACGATCCCATGAAGATCTCTACTCTCCCGGCCGAGTAGACGAGTCCATAACTCCTCTACTCTCCCGACCGAGTAGACGAGTCTATCACTCATCTACTCTCTCGGCCGAGTAGACGAGCCAATAAATGCCTCTACTCTCCCGGCCGAGTAGACGAGCCCATGAAGTTCTCTACTCTCCCGGTCGAGTAGACGAGCTCATAACTCCTTTACTCTTCCAGCCGAGTAGACGAGTCCATAATTGTAACGCCCCGATTTTTTTTCGAAGCGTTAATTTCAAATAAACAAAGCAGAAAATCTCAAAATATCCAAAAGTCTCCCAAATTGAGTAATCAGAGCATCTAAGAATAAGTCTCCAAGAATCACTAATAAATGTCACTCCGGCTTAAAACTATTACATTGATCTCAAGTATTCCTAACGGAGCTCCAAAATAAAATCTAAAGCCAAATCTAATAGTACAATAAATATAAAAGGAAAATCCTTCCCTAAAAAAACTTCTTACTTAGCCATGCTTTAGAATCTTTGTACAGCTCCAAACACTGCCTGATAACCTGAAAGTAAGGGGTGAGCACAAAGCCCAGTAAAGATAATCGCACACACCCACCCACAGAGTACAAAGCACGCTATATCGATAGTTGTACTTTGAGGTGATAAAGTACGATACCAAGGTGCATGGCGAATACCAAAACCAATGCACTAACTTTCAATTCAGAGATCAGATTAGCAACAAGATCAAATAGCTCGTATCGGCAGACAATACAACCTCAAGGTAAGGAATTATCATATATAACTAAGTTTACAAAGGGTCAAAAGGTTTCGATGTGTTTAAAACAATACAAATTTAAGTTCGAAACGTTTTCACAGGTTCTGATAAAGATAACTTATATTTCAAAAAGACTCTAGTGAATTCAATAATACTTCAGATATGTTCAAAAACTTATTCAAATAGATCAGATATAAAAATTCAAATGTTCAATGAGTACAAAGACGAAGACCACTGGAGCCATTCAGAATTGTATCACGCGTGCAATCACTGACACGTGAGGCAAGGTTCAGAAATTAAGATCGCGATCTCTAGCTCATCCCGCTGAGCTAGCCCACGTTCCAATCCACATGGGTAAGTCGGAAATAGATAAGTCACATACACTGTGACATGGCTCACCAGATTATAAAAACATAAACCAAATTAACTTAATAAACACCAAGAGTTTGAAGCAAACAAAGTCATTTTCGTTCACGCTATTCTACGCAGAATAGCTTTATTTAAGGGCTAAATTCAACAATGAAATCAACAAATTCTAAGAAACCACAAAGCCTAAAAGTTGAAGAGGACTCGTTACTAATTTTGTAGTGTCTAAGTTCATCAAAAACCGATAAGAAACGAATGAGATGGAACAAGTCAAAGCAAGCTGATTTGCAGTGTCAAACAGCAACTTTTACACCGATGAATAACTTTCAAACTGAATTTTAATCAGAATATAGATAGATTCTGAGAAAACACAAAACCAAGAAGTTTAAGAGGACTCTTTAAGGTTTCCAGATTGTCTAGCATCATGAAAAACCAATGAGAAACAAAGGAGATAGAACAAATCGAAGTGGGCTGATTTACAGTGTCAAAAATAGAAAAGTCTGCACTGATAAATAACTTTCAAACTCAATTTTGACCAAGAACCAAATGGATTCTGATAAAACCTTAAACTACAAAGTTGAAGAAGACTCTTCAAGGATTTCAGAATGTTCAAGATCATTAAAAACAAATGAGAACCAAATAAGATACAACAAATCTAAATTGGCTGACCTGAATTGGCAGAAATATTAGCATAACAATGTTCAAGTATGTTTTTGAATATCGATCACTTTGAATTTCGGAAAACTCAAAACTACAAAGTTGTAGTAAACTATTTGGGGTTTTCAAAAAGTGTAAGAACGCTAAAATTAGCCAAAGAACGAAAAAGTTAAGGACTTTTGAATTTGTCGCAAAGATTTACAACAAAAAGATCACGAATCAAAGTCAATAATCGGAAGTACAAAGAACTATTTAGCGTAACGATCAATAATGTAATTAGGGTTCTGATGAATCAATAGATATCTTTAAACAACAAATCAATTGATGAACGGATCGATAATCAGAATTCAGATTGGGTAAATGCGTGAGAAAACTCTTACCTCAATTGCGTAAATCAACTCCAAGTCTTGATCTTCTCAAACAAATTATATCAAAAATCCTAATATAATAATACCCAAAATTTCTATTAGACTCTATCAATCACATTAGCTTATGTAGGTTTTTACCACAAACCTCAATCCCATAATCAAAATAAGATCGTACCTCAATGTAATGACCAAAATCTGAAGAGTATTCTTCCTAGAGATTCTTTGGAGACTCTTCTGAAGTTTGTGTGCTCCTAAGAATTATATTGCACATAAGTCATGTTTCCTAACACAATAAAAATTACAAAATACCCATTATGTCCCAAAATTCTCCAACTTTATAATTGGGTCAAACTAAAGCCCAAATTTAAATTGGGTCATCTAATCCCAAAAGTATAACTCACTTTCTAGTAAGAAAATTTTAAATTGATTTTTAGGCCCACTGTTTAATTCAAACTCACAATACATTTAATTCGTACTTACACAAGTATCCTGATTAAAAAAAATCTGGGGTGTTACAATAACTCCTCTACTCTCCCGGCCGAGTAGACGAGTCCATAAAGGCCTCTACTCTCCCAGCCGAGTAGACGACCCCATGAAGGCCTCTACTCTCACAGCCGAGTAAACGATCACATGAAGATCTCTACTCTCACGGCCGAGTAGACGAGTCCATAACTCCTCTACTCTCCCGACCAAGTAGACGAGTCTATCACTCATCTACTCTCTCGGCCGAGTAGACGAGCCCATGAATGCCTCTACTTTCCCGGCCGAGTAGACGTGCCCATAAAGGCCTCTATTCTCCCGGCCGAGTAGACGAGCCCATAAAGTTCTCTACTCTCCCGGTCGAGTAGACGAGCTCACAACTCCTCTACTCTCCCGGGAGAGTAGACGAGCCCATGAAGGCCTCTACTCTCCCGACCGAGTAGACGAGCCCATGAAGGTCTCTACTCTCCCGGCCGAGTAGATGAGTCCATAACTCTTCTACTCTCCCAACCGAGTAGATGAGTCCATAAAGGCCTCTACTGTCCCAGCCGAGTAGACGAGCCCATGAAGGCCTCTACTCTCTCAGCCGAGTAGATGAGCCCATGAAGGTCTCTACTCTCCCGGCCGAGTAGACAAGCTCATAACTCCTTTACTCTCCCAGCCGAGTAGACGAGTCCACAACTCCTCTTCTTCCGGCCAAGTAGACGAGTCCATAAAGGCCTCTACTCTCCCAGGCGAGTAGACGGGCCCATAAAGGCCTCTACTCTCCCGGCCGAGTAGACGAGCCCATGAAGGCCTCTACTGTCCCGGCCGAGTAGACGAGCCCATGAAGGCCTCTACTCTCCCAGTCGAGTAGACGAGCCCATGAAGGTCTGTACTCTCCCGCCAAGTAGACGAGCCCATGAAGGCCTCTACTGTCCCGGCCGAGTAGACGAGCCCATGAAGGCCTCTGCTCTCCCGGCCGAATAGACGAGCCTATGAAGGTCTCTACTCTCCCGGCCGAGTAGACGAGCTCATAACTCCTTTACTCTTCCAGCCGAGTAGACGAGTCCATAACTCCTCTACTTTCTCGGCCGAGTAGACGAGTCCATAAAGGCCTCTACTCTCCCGGCTGAGTAAACGACCCCATGAAGGCCTCTACTCTCCTGGCCGAGCAGACGATCCCATGAAGATCTCTACTCTCCCTGCCGAGTAGATGAGTCCATAACTCCTCTACTCTCTCAGCCGAGTAGACGAGCCCATGAATGCATCTACTCTCCCGGCCGAGTAGACGAGCCCATGAAGGCCTCTACTCTCCCGGCCGAGTAGACGAGCCCATGAAGTTCTCTACTCTTCTGGCCGAGTAGACGAGCTCAGAACTCCTCTACTCTCCCGACCGAGTAGACAAGCCCATGAAGGTCTCTACTCTCCCGGCCGAGTAGACGAGCTCATAACTCTTCTACTCTCCCAGCCGAGTAGACGAGTCCATAACTTCTCTACTCTCCCGACCGAGTAGACGACTCCATAAAGGCCTCTACTCTCCCAGCCAAGTAGACGAGCCCATGAAGGCCTCTACTCTCCCGGCCGAGTAGACGAGCCCATGAAGGTCTCTACTCTCCGGGCCGAGTAGACGATCCCATGAAGGCCTCTACTCTCCCGGCTGAGTAAACAAGTCCATAAAGGCCTCTACTCTCCCGGTCGAGTAGAGGAGCCCATGAAGACCCATGTCTCTGCTCTAGCCGAGTACACGAGCGCCTTTGGTCTTAGCCTCTGCCGAGCAAACGAGGGCACTAGACCCATGCCTCTACTCTAGGATACGAGCGACTTTGGTCTTAGCCTATGCCGAGCAGATGAGCGCATTAGACCCACGCCTCTACTCTAGCCGAGTAAACGAGCGCCTTCAGTCTTAGCCTCTGCTGAGCAGACGAGCGCACTAGACCAATGCCTCTGCTCTAGCCAAGTATACGAGCGCCTTTGGTCTTAGCCTCTGCCGAGCAGACGAGCGCACTAGACCCATGCCTCTGCTCTAGCCAAGTAGACGAGCTCCATTCGAGGTCTAAGCCTCTCCTCACAAAGCCGAGCAGACGAGCACATTAAACCCCTCTGCCTCTACTCGCCCGGCCGAGTATACAAGCTCCCTCCAAGATCTCGGTGTGCTCGTGAATCCGAGCAGACGAGCAAACGAGCGCCTCTTCTCGCCAGGCAGAGCAGACGAGCACATTAAAGCCTCTCAATCTCTCAGCTCGCCAAGCCGAGCAGACAAGCGCCTTCAAACCCTCCTAAGCCTCTACTCACCAGGCCGAGGCAATGAGCACATTAATCTTGTCTCTCTGCTTGCGTAGGCCAGCAGACGAGATCCTTTAACTCTATTCGGCCAGCCGAGTAGACGAGCACGGTTAAAGCCTCTACTCGACCAATTGAGTAGACGAGACCTTTACTTCTGGTAAACTTCCAAACACGAAGCTAAACAAGGGCCCAAAATTCGATGCTACGACAATCGTCCTGATTCCGCATTCTTACTCCCAAAAGAATACGGAATGTGGGGCAAATGATATGGGTAAAAAATACCCACCAATAGGAAGGTGATACTTGTCACCGTCAGGTGGCATCAAAACTGCTCCTTGATTCTTAGAGAAGTGGGAGTGGCACTTGCCCACCTTTCCACTATCCCACTATCTCATTATGAGCAATAACTGCCCATTAAAACCTGTAACCTTCCACTAATTAGAGTAACTCCCCATTAAGGAAAGGTAACCGACCCTTCAATACATGCCTATAAAATGAAAAGTAAAAAGGGGGAAGAAGGTAAGTTCTGACTATCTAATGTTTTTAGATATTCTCTCAAAATTGCTTACTGACTTAAGCATCGGAGACTCCCCGCCGAAGCCCCCTCCAGGGGTCCCGGCGCGTCACTGTTTGCTCGTATCGTGCTTTGCAGGTCTGCTCGTTCGGTCCCAACCGACCCTCGTTCGGTCCATATCAATTTTTTGCCACAACAGCATTCATCAATTAAAGAAGCAATAGATAATAATAATTCTATAAATTGCGAAGATGCACCTTGTACTTGGAGACGGACAAAAGGTGATGAGATAATGGGCACCGCTATCACATGTGAACGTACTACTAACATCGTCAAACGAATAGCTGTAGGCGCGTGGGCACGCGTCCTTGAACACCCGCGAGTACAGCGTCGGCCTGCACGTGCTCGGCGTCCCGTACGCGCCGGAGCAGCAGTACCTGTCCTGCCCGAGCGCCAGGCACGGCCCCTTGCAGGCCACCACCTCTCCACCGCCGTCGCTCACCTGCAGCTCCGCCGGACAGAACCCGTTCAAGTCCATCACACAACCAGCCGTACTACAGTTAGCCCCCGCGTCGCCCTGCGGTACCGCCAGCATCGGCAGGTTGTACCCGTCGACGACACTCACGTCAAAGAAGTCAGCCCCATTGGGCCCGTCCACGGAGAATTCCAGGAACGTGGTAGGTGGGGCCGGGCCGCCCCCGGAGCACTCCACCTTGCCGGAGCCGCAGTCGCCCGTGACGCAGGTGAAGTTCCTGGTGGCTGAGTTCACGGCGCAGAGGGTGCGACCCCAAAACCGGCCGTTCCAAGAGGGTGGTGCGGTGATGGTCCTCAACTCGCCCTTTTGGAGCTCGAAACCGGTTGTGGAGATTTGGGCTCTCCCGTTGCTTAATATGCCCGGCCATACAGTGTACTGGCACTTGTTTTCTACAGTGAAGGTTGCTCCTTGTGATGAAACTGAGAGAGAGGCTTTAGGAGATGGGGGGGAGTTCATTTTTGTACGCTTTGTGGGACTCTTTAGTTGACCACGTGGACTCTTTTGGGTGGAGAGGACGAGGAGGGACCATCCCAAGGCCTTCTAATTTTGGAAAGGTGGGAGCCACGGATGCCGCGTACGTTGGATTGAACGATAAAAGACTGGGTCAAACTTCTTGAATTGTATTCGCTGGGGCTGGGGCTGGGGCTGGGGCTGGAGTATGTAAGAGAGGAGTTAACGGGCCATGTACCGCGATTTCTCTCAAGTTCCGTCATCACAAAATCATGTACTCCATCCAACATAAATTTATCATTTTGTTTATGTAAATTAAGTATTTAAATAATCTATCGTGTGTTTCACATTTTTTTACCCTTCATTTCCTTTAGAGAGTAGGAAAGAAAATTGGTCAAGAGAAAAAATAAATAAAACGGAGGAATGTTAAATGTGGAGAGAGAAATAAAATAAAAATAATTTAATAAAGTTGGCAGGAGAGAGAAAATAAGTTGGTAAATAGTTAAATATAGAAAGATAAATAGAATAAAAAAAGTTAAAAAAAAAAAGGTAAATATGTAAATAGAATCTTTCTTCTATATGATATAATTTATGTGGGATCAATTAAAAAAATATATGATCAATTTTTATAAAACGGAGGGAATAAATTTTTTCATGTTGTACATATTTATTAATATATAATTTTTAAAATTATTGTCCAAAGCAACAAAAAAAAATGAAAAAAACTGGCCAGGATGCTAGCCTAGGGCCTCTTCGAATCCCCTGCTAATCCTAATCCCTTCGATAGTGTTGACCACCGGAGACTATGGTATTGCGTAGACTTACAAGTTCAAGTTATATGGATGGCAAGATCTTTCGAGCCAGCGGATTGGGTTAATTGGGATATAAAGAAAATAGACTTGGTTGACATCTTCTATGTGGAAAAAAGTCAACATTTAACTACAGAACTCGGTCAAGAATTTATAGACATCTGACCCAATTCTCTCTCTCTCTCTCTCTCTCTCTCTCACACACACACACAGCTTCTATCTAAAACAGAAGAGCTTAAACCTCTCCTTCGGCACCACCAACTTCCCCGATGCATGGGTAGTTAGTGTGTAGGTTTCTGGTGAGTTTGTGTTTCTGCATGCGCGGATTGCTTTCAATTGGGCTGAATTTCTGGGGCTGTTGCTGATCTACTGATGGCAGCACTGGTGTCAAATGTTCGCCTGTTTATGTTAAGATAGGAGTGAATGGTGGCAGCCTTATCTTTGCTCGTCTTACTAATGCTCCCCTGTTTATCTTGCTTGTTCCGAAGCCAACTTGCTGGCTTCAATTTTTTGGTCATGTATTCCTTCGCTTGTTTGATGGGTCGCTAATTTCATATTGTGACGTCTATTATATGACGTTGTCCTTCGTGTATATGATATAATTATATCATATTCAGTGCCTTCTATGGCTTCGTGTAACTTAACTACTTCATAGTCTATTTCATACGTATATATTTCTCTTTATTCAAAAAAGAAAAAACATCTGACCCTACTCTCATTACTTACTAATAAGCTACCAAAACGTTCAATATGTGAAGTCAAGGAACATTTTCACTGTGCAGGGACCTTGAATGCGGAATTTCAGCGAAGACTCTCTATCATGCAAACTGTGGTGGACGAAACATTCTTCTTTGCTTCCAGTTGGGAACACATTCATATCATATTCTCATATCACTTGGTAATCAACACGCAAAGTGATATTAACCGGAAAAAAAAACGCAAAGTGATTAACATAAACCTACACTACAAAGCGGGCAATACATGGATTCATCGAAACCCAAGTTTTGCACCAGCAACAGAAACCCCATAGAAAACCTTTCTAATGTACAAACATGGAGTACTAGTACTAGTTACAATAGAGCTCGTATAAATAAGCTTGTACACTGAACCTCAGTTGAAGTAGAAGGCCGAAGCAATATTTCTCTATTACAAACTCTAGCAGTTTGCGTTTCAGGGTCAGCATTGACGTTCAAGCGGAAGCATGCAATTGGGAAACACATGAAGGATGCTTGGTGATGGATTCTTCCACCTACGGGACCTTTTTCCCGCCACCATAAGCTGAACAGATAGTCGCATATCTGGCACATTCTTGCTGCCTCTCTTATATGGTATAGAAACAAACAAATTTAGAAGGAATTCAAGATTGCAAACTCTCTGCTTTTTGTGCCAGCAAGAATCTTCAGTATGGTTTAGGTCTTAGAATGTACGGACACAAGATTCAAGTATTACAGCAGTCAGCAGAGAACACTCATTGGTCATGCCATAACATCGCCCTGGAGAATAACAACACATGATCAACACACTAACACCATATACATTCTTCCAGAAAGAAGTAAGAAAGCAGTTTCCGCTTAAAGAATCAGGCCAATAGAATAAAATAATAACAATCTGTGCGTTCAAATACAAAAGCTGAATCCGAATTTGACTCAATTAAGCCTCAAAGACCACAGGCTGTGGCTGGAGGACTATATTAATCTGGAACAAATAAGTGAATCTTGTTCTTTGCTGAAATTTCGCATTCATAAGCGACCAATAATGTCCTAATCATTCCATAAAGAGACTGCTACTGGTAAAAATTAGAGCGGTAAATGGATCGGATCATAGCGTGCTTAGGAAAATGAGGTATACATTGTTATACCTGAAGCGTGTTTTCATCAGCAAAAGAAAATGTAGCACTATTCTGGCCATGTGAATTATCACAATGAAGGACCCTGAGCTTCCCTTCCTACATTTTTATAGAGAAAGAGATAGAGTTTTCGGTGAAATCGTCCCAAATACCAGCGAAAAGTTCATGAAAAGTTTCAGTGTTTCACCTTGGTTCCATATACAAGGCCACCACCAATGGAAGGATGAAAACAAGCTACATTGACCTCATCGTCTGCACTAGGAAGCACTTTCACAAGTTCCATATCAGAAACTCTATAAACCTGATAGATAAAAACCCAAAGTAATGAGTTTCCAACATCCATGTATAAAAGGAAATGAGAAGTATTACTTTGGATAAATATGCAAGTACTCTAAGCCTGTCCACCAAAAACATTGAACTAGATACACATAAACCTGAATGCATCAACACAAAAGTTTGAGTTGTTGATTTTAATAATCGATGTGAAGAGTAAAAATCATTAGCAACCAATGCTGCATAAAAAATGTGCCTATTTGCAAATTCAACCCTTCACAAGATCATTCTGTGAACCTCAAACAAAACCACAAATCACTCCCCATAAGCAGCCCACCAACAGCACGTAGACACGCCCAATAGACTCTGTCTAATACCCTCCCGTCCACTCTTAAAATTTTATGCAGTAACATATGCATTAAAGCAGTGCCGAAAGCCCCTAGCTCTTTATTAATCTCCATAAGTTCACATATTCTCTCCCAAAGCATAATCTTTACTTGACCCAATCAATGCCTCCACCACCTCTTCCTCAGAAGCTCTCCAGCCACTACTTCAATCCCGAGCCATCAAACTCGGTAGCATCTAATCTGGAATGCCATATCTCATTGCCACAATGGACGTGAGTAGATCCAACAATACCATCCTGGATAACCTAGTACTGATCAACTCCACCCCTCCAACAAACTCATATATGGGAAATTGAAACTCTACTCCATCCTTCCACCAGTGAGCTCTAAGCTTTGAATCCAGCTTACCTCTTCTGGCACCCCCCACAATGTCTTTTGAGCTTCACCTTGCCTTGAGACTTTCTCTATCCAATATGCACCCTTCTCTATCTCCCACTGTAATTTCTGAATCTACTCCAAAGCAAACTCACCTCAATACCTACTTACTCCACTGGAGGTAAACCCTGGATTGCCAACTACAAGTTTCCACCTCATAAAGCTCTTCCACATACCATGGTTCCTTTAGCCATGCTTTTCAAAACTGGGTGCTAAAGTTTTTTCTTACCATAAAAGAATAATGTCCATTAAGTAAAGATGCAGAAGAACTCCCCCACCATATTTCGCGCCTCTCAGCAGAAACTTCTTTTGTCTAGCAGAAGTATCTATGGTCAAGGGTTTAGACCATCAGATAATCTGATTTACTATTACTTTCAAAATTTGCTTTCAAACTTTTCTCGACAAGGTTCAAAGTAACCTGATTATGCTGATGCCTGGAATATTTATCAGTTAGAACATCAAGTTGCACGTGCAAGGCATTAATGTTCAACATGAATTGATCACCAAGCACATTAAAATTCTTCTATACCCACGACCGCCAGTTAAGGACCCAAGACCGAAAACAGTAGTCAAGCCAGCCAATGGCTCATGGTTGAATAAACTGCCGAGGATGTAATGGCATTCTTACTACAGATCCAGTGGTTCGCGGAATTCGGGATCTAACATTATTCGGTTCCTCACATAAACAGGCTTAGGGAACTCCTTGCCTCCCCTTTTACGATGATGGCCGCAGCCAGAAGCGACTGAAGTAGTGGGGGGCTTGAAAGCATGTGCAGGATAAGCAGGTGTTACCAGAGGGGGTCTAACAGACGTAGGATTGTGTTAACACGTAACAAGTTAAGATACAGATTAGTCCAAGCATGTAACTGATTCAGATGAAAAAACAGTATATAGCAGTTCGCAAGATATGACAAGTCAATAGCAAAAGTCCACATATTAAAAGTGTAAAGCGCAATGTAGTATACCTCCAAAATGGTGTATATAGGTACTGTTGTTTCCCCATCAATGACAACACTCTTAAGAAGTGAACTATGGCGACGACCATAGGCAAGTAACAAGTGCTCAGACGTAGGAGAGAACTGCATAAAGGTAAAGAACACAAGTGGAAAAAATACTTCATAAGAGAAGTATGTACAGACCGATGAGCAAAGCACGTGCAAGAAGAGAGTAAAAATGAGAATCATAGATTGCCAAATTCAAATAAATGCTTCTCATCAAAGTCATCTTGCTTCCACTTTGCATGATATCCCTTCTTTTATAGTGCCAGTTAATTGTCAGCATTCTTATCTCTTAACATCTCAATTGACATAAAGCAGAAAGAAACCCGTAAAAGGAGCCCGAGGGCAGTAGACAAATGACAGGTGCCTCCACGCCTATTTATGAAGTGAGTCTTGTGCATCAGCATCTTAGCTTTTTACCAAGTTGAATTTAATACAAGGTGAATCACTAACTAGAATGCCGAAGTGTTCGTTTTTACGGCTTTATACCTAGCAATTCCAATTCCAAGATAATTTGAAATCTCAACATGGAAAAGCTAGAACAGCTAATTGAATACATTAGCAGCAGAAACGGTGATAAAGTATTACGTACGGTAGTTGGATGTAAACATCAAAAAGATCCCACGAACTTGTTAATATATATTTTCTTTACTGAAAATGATCAAAGTCAGTACACGTCATTCAGATTTCATAGATAAGAGATTTATCTTTAGCCCCTGACCCCTGTACACTTATTCATTCGTTTAGCAGATAAACAACGAGAATAGTCGAATGTACTGCTTATTCAAACGACTATATGTACCATCTTTGTGTTGCAATGACCTCACTTAACTGCTATAAGCATAAAAGGGTTATATAAGATGTGACGACTAAATAGCTCCAGAAATGGATGAGTTATACGTGATGTGAAACCAGAGGGCACGCACGACGGAGAATGGGAAATGGAAAACAAAGGGGGGAAATGAGGGATTGCTTCAGTGGCACAGGGTATCCATGGCGGCACGCACAGAAAATCCAATTCAACTCTGATTAGATGTGGAAATTAGATCGACTTAAATAGGAACCGTAGAACTATTTGGGAAACAAGAGATAACGGAAGACTACAATAGACCTAAAGAATACGACTAAGTACTTTAAAAACTCTATTTTCCGAAAACATAGACATGGAATGAAATCCATGCATAGTTACATTTTTTCCAAGGTCTTCGCTAGGGTGTAATGCATCAGTACATTTCTTCACCACTCTGTAAATAATCGTTAGGCATGAATAACACGATGACTGATCAACCAATCTTAGGTATACGGTTAGTAATGCTTATGCTTACTTTTACTAAACTCTTACACAATGGAGATGATACTCAACTTTTTAACTGCAAACTCGCAAGGTGATTCTGCACTCATAATAACTATCGGGGTATAGTTCATCAATCTGAATGGTAACTGAAAAAGAAACATGTATTCAACTCATGGAACTTTCTTCCTAGAGAAAAGAAGTCGAGTAAATTCTATAATTTTTATAGTGTCGAATCAAAGGTACAGATGATAGCACACATAGATTTCAAAATTCATACACAACTAATTGATTAAGCAACAGCTCTAGACCACCTAGAAAGGAATACTCCCTCCGTCTCAATTTTGAAGTCCTGCTTCCTATTTTGGTGTGTCCTGAAATAAAATGTCCTCAATGCATTAAATGCAAATAAGTGAGAGATTTCCTATACCTCCCTAAGACAATAAAGCATTGTACTTGATGTGCTTCGATATTGTCACGTTTGCATAAACAGTATTGTAAAAATGCTTTATATGCTATGAGATGGCACCGTGTTTAATGTGCTTCCTTAAACATAATGCAAATGGGAAACAAGACACTCAAAACTGGATGGAGGACATAGCCATTATTTGATCCATATCTGGACATAAGAAGTCAAACGGGAGCAATACTTGAAATGGCAACCATAAGAAAATCTCTCTCCATTGGCATATAATAATTTATGCAGTATAGTTAATCAGTTTAATCAGTCCAAACTAAGTACAGTATTACATACGTTCCAAACATTCGTATGTCCAATTACATAGCAACGATGCACAGCATGTGATGAAAATGTTCCAAGCATTCTCTTCCATGGCAAAATAAGAAAACTGACCTGAATTGATGTTAAGCAATGAGCAGCTCTGATAGCCCGTGAAGCAAGCACCAAACCAAATCTAGATGAAAACTTAAGATTAGAAACATGGTAGCTATCAACCATAGGTTGGAGAATACATAAAGAGAAAATCAAATAGCATAAGACGTAAGAGATTTACGTTGCCTCCTCCAGAGAATATATCCGAAGTTCGTACACGACTTGGTTGGCTGAAATTGGGTGTCTTGTAGGTGATGTTGAAACCCCTGTAACATCATGGGGCATCTGGCTGTGAAAGCCAATATCTGCTTCCATATTTGGCAAAATACATGCAACGCATGCCGCTAAAAATCTCCCACAAGGTGAAAAATGAGCACCCATTTCACTGCCCCGGAAAACAAAACAAAATTAACAAAACTTCACAAAAATGTGCAAGCATCGAACAACAGTTCGCTCTTGCATTGGCAAATACAAATCAGCCACAGAGGTTTAACAATGTCAATATGATCATGATCAAGCTGAGATATAGCTGACACAAAAACCTTTCTGCAAACTAGTACCATCAAACTGTGCTTCAATATTAAGATTTTTAATTGTCCATAAATCATAACACTAACACAGTATAAACGACTATCTTACAACCGATATACATCGGAACCTATTCATTCTATTCATACACTTTCATTCATCAAAAATGTTCTTAAATACATGTATACTCTTATCCAAAAGAAGAATGTGTGGTACAGTTTCAATATTGTTGGCCTTTTAGAACAATAACATAACAAATAGGATCCAACCAAAGACATGAAAAAGTCAAAGTGCAATTTGGAACTAGCGCAGTTGAGCTTCTTCAGCTTGCTTAAATCTTAGCTGTCATACAAGTCTCTGACTTTCTGAATGGACAAGAAAATCACGATGTGTTCAATTATCTTCTTCCAAAATAGATATGATCTTTTGACCACCAAGTGTTTTATTGTTAGGTTGACTAATAATCATTAACAACCTGTGTATCTACACTTTCATCACCATAGTTATATACATTTTTTCTCTCTTTAGTTTTATAACATTACAAGAATTTTCAAAAGTAGTTGATTACAATGTATTAGATATTAACGAGTATGAAAGTTAGAATGATGTTGGTTCCTCAAAAATTATTAATTATGACAGATTACCAATTTATAGATTGTTATTCACCGGAGCACTGACATTATGTGCTCAAGCAATAAAGTAATAAACCAAAAGGCCAATAATTATCATGGTAGAAAAAATCTACCTGCAAAGTACGGCATGTGGTATAGTTAAGCGGCATCTTTCCGCATCAAGAGGGGCACAAGGATTTGTTGCATCATGAGGCCATATTCTAAGCTTCACAGTGCACGGTAACTCTGCGGCTGCAGCAGCAGCAGCCAGTGATGTGGCAATCTCAGACTGAATTCGGCTAACAAAGGGTAGAGAATCAATCTCATCACGAACGATATTATGAGTATCCGGTCCGGATTCAGTTGCAGACACCACACGAGGGCGTGAAGGGTAGTGCCGCAAACCTCCAATAGTTCTAGATTGATCGAAAGTGGTCGCAATCACCGGAGCAGGATTTTCCATGTTAATCTCTGAAGATGGATTTTCAGGAGTGGTACCATTGAGTGAATGCATCACACGTTGACCTGCTTGGCTTTGGCCAATTAACCACCCTTGCAAGAATGGTACTTCCCAACAAGTTGGGTCGACAAAGGGAAAAATTTGGTTGCTTCTCTCTTCAGGCTGCACTTCGGTCTCCATAGCATCAATTGCAGGTTGGGTAACAGAATTAGTTAGCGGTTCTTCCGCTATGGGTGAGCTACTGGGTTCGACAGGAGACAACAAGAGTTCATACTGCCCCGAGGGGGTTGAATATGTGAGAAGTCGCACTGAGCCAGAAGTATCCACTCTCTGTTGTCCACTGGCTGAACCAACGTCCGTATCAGTTTGCTGCAGAGGTCTTCTACCGGGTGAAGGCCATAACAATAAGGGTACAGACGTGAGAGGTAATTCATTTGCCGAATTTGATCTATAGCCAGAGTTAGCATCAGCCAAATACACGGTAGGGGGCGGGTAGCGCAAATATCCAGGAGAAGTTGCAAGTGTCATCAAAGAGTCTGATGATTCAAGTTCATTGACCTGCAAATCGGTAAATTAGTATGTTAATAAGAATGAAACATAACTTAAATGGATGGAGAAATAGCATAAAAAGAAAATACCTCGGCAGTTAGAAGAAATGGGGCAGCATGCGGATGAAAATGCACTGCCCGAAGAGAACGGCGTGTTTTGAGGATAATAGTCGGTGAGGATGTCTCCCCTCTTCTGCTATACTGCCATATATAGAGCTGACACAGATTCCAAGGTCAAAAGCCGTCATAAAGAACTCAAAAATTAAGCATAAAACCCAATGCAACGCTGACGTCCAGAGTCCTAACCTTGTGGCCAGAAGCTACAGCCAGAAGTTCCCCCTGGGCATGAAAAGCAATAGAAGCAATTGGTCTGTCTGCACAAAGGAAACATGTTTAGTCAACTAACTCTAAGCATCTAAACCAGATAAACTGACATTTCTATGACATAAGGAAATCACAAGTGAAATTACAAAAGTCGTGTGATCCTATGCACTCTGCAGTATTTGCATCCCACAAGCGAACTTCATGGTCCAGGCTTCCACTTGCAAGAATTTCGGGACACAGCGGATGAAACCTCACCTGAAAAGTTGCTAAGGTGAATAGGACAATAGGAAAAACAGCACATGCACATCCTAAGAATTGAGGTGATTCTGCCGAAGGATGCAATCGCAAACTCCAAACAAATGGAGAAGTGCGATGATATTAACAAGCAATGATGGAGATCCTCAAATATATTTTGAGATGGCTACAAAGCAGTCTACAAAGTAGGCGATGCAGGTCAGACAAGAAAGCCAAATAAAAAAAACTAAAACATCTTGAAAGAAACAGATATTATCAAGGCTATGACACTACTACTCATTAGCCAACCACCAGCAACCAAACCAGATTATCCAGCCCGAGCATCAGTGAGTGCTTGGACTTGGCCGAAAAAGACCTTGCCAAAGAACCAACAGTACCTGCAGGGCTAACCCTTTTTGAAGGAGGCAATGCCAAGCAGTATTGTTCTGGTTCTCAGCTCGAAAGCTCAGGCCGGGTCATCCAATCAAGCCACCGGTGTTCAGAGAAACAGCCCAAGCTATATCCACACCACTCAAAATAGTTGACAAACGGGGATTGTTTTACATTCCACATAAAGAGGAAGTTTCCGGAATGAGTTTCTGAAGGATAAGATGCGGCCTTAGCAATGACGCTAAGGCTATATCGGGGAGACCGTCCGACATCAGATACATGAAAGTTTGGGTTTGGCTTTAAGGGATCCTGCCGAGGAATCCAAGAGTATTGCATGTCTAGCCTTTAAGGGTCAGAGGTCCCAAACTTTGTGCTGTAATTATGGGCTGTCACGCCTCACATTGAGCAGAACTAACAAATTGTCTTCTGCCATTACAAATTACAAGGCCTACACAATGGATGCCCCGATGTGACAGTAAACTTCACATGGCTAGGGATCTACGAGTTAGATGACTTTTCACTTTTCAGCAAATTTGTTGGCTTTCTTTTGGTTCAATTATACTTTGCAGTGAGCATCGAGTTGAGATCCAAACTTCGCCATTTTGCCCATTCGAATTTGAATTCTGGATTGCAGTGATTTCAGTGGATGGGAGAATGTAAGAGTAGCGGTGGACCAGAGATGAAGCAAAAAAGGAAGCTAAAAAAACAGAAAAGGGAGGCAAAAATATGTGGTGATTAAGATTTTATATATGGAGTACTTAATTATCTCCTCAGATAATTGAACTCATGGTTATTGACTTTCAGTTCACTCCATGATTTATGGTCGATTATGCGTAAAGTGCCGTGCATGTTGCACATGGGCTTTTTTCATGCAATTCTAGCGGACAGTTAAGCTTGCAACTCAAAATTAGGCCGCTTAGGACATAACATTGTGAGCTTTAAGAGACAGTAATTGTAAGAGCTTCTTGTACCTTTGATCATAAAAAGTATAACACGCTGATGCATGTTTCCTCTTAGGATAAAGTAAACATTGGAGAAAAAGAGCTGGTTGAACCAAAACAGCTTGGCGACATTTTTCAACTCTGCCATCTAGGATCCTTATTTGTTTCGAAGGAGCGTTTTTGTTCAAAAACTTCACATTTCTTAGTAGGCCTTTTTAAATTTAATATTCCTGGATACATAGAAGATACCTTTTGAATTTTATAGAAACAGTATTAAAGTGTTGCTTTGATACCATTCTTGGAAAAACTAAAAGTTGCATTTGATCTCCGACAATATAAAATTTCTAAGTTGCAAATGGTAATTCATTCGTAGGACACCTTTCTTAGAATTGATCAATTCAGCACCCCAGCAAAGGAGATCACTTAAATATAGCACAGAATCAAAATACAGGTTAGATCTAAGGTGCGCATTGCAGAGGATAAAAAGAAAAGTTGAAGGCCCAACAACAATGTATGTCGAGCATGAAGGTGCGATATCTATGCCAGGACATGCAAGCAGAAAAATATTTAATTTAACTTCATTATTCAGCCATAATGGTTATATATCTAAAAATAACGTGAAAGGAGGGGGCAATGAATGTAAAATTGCTGCTTTAAAGGATTTTACTTTATTCCGTCTTCTCAGGATTATAGTCTTCCTAAAAATACATATAGACACGTATATAGTAAGTTCCAGTGATGAAAAGAAAAGGACATGGACATTTAGAGTTGCGCAAACAGGCTTACCACCCAAGGTGTCCTCCGATGACCACTCAATACCTTTAAGCATCTCCCAGTCTGGCAATCAATTACCTTTACCGTATGGTCTCCACTGCCAGCCCATAAATGAATAAAAATCGTAATATTACACATAGTGCAGCGTTCAATTTAAATTGATTAAGCCAAGCGCCCCAAAACAATGAAAAAAGGAGAGAGTAAACAACTCACTGTGTGGAAGCAAGCATTCTTCCATCAGGACTAAAGGCTGCTGCAATAGTTGACCTAGGAGGAGGCAGCAGTGGGCAATACTTGGCAGACAAATTTCGCAATGACTCTGCCTCGACCCTGGTAAATATAAAAGAAAATTACGGATATTAGTGAAAGTATAGCTGATGGATACACTGCATGCACCAACTAGTGCTGATCCATCCATGAGGGAACAAGATGAGGACAAAAGGAGGTGGAAATTACCATGAGAAAAGACTGCGTCTAGCATCTCTTGCTACTTCACATCTTAACCCAAAATTAACATGGCACTTAGAAGTGCCTCTCCACAACTTTCTAGAAGAACCTTTGGTTCGAGGAGATACCTCTCTCCGTGCTAACAATTGAAAGACGTTGCTACAACTAGCACCATCATAAAAATAAAAAATAAAAGAAAAAAAACAATCAGCAGACCTAAAATCATATAACCGCAAGAGTAATTCAAACTCTAGATGCTTTTTATACAAAAGTTTAAATTCTTCACCAGCAGTAAATCACTAAAGAACAACCTAAATTTGGTAAGTTCATCAAAAAAGAATAAAACAATCTAAAGCATTCCATCCAATAAACCATATGGTGATAGAGCATTCCAAGTTGCAACGAACCAAAAGCTAACGTTTATCCATCAATTCTTGAATTCAAAAGTTAGCGCAGTGTTCGTAAAACTTAACAACAGCACCATTTCCCAATTAGATTACTTCCACCAATCACCATATAGTAAGACAAAGTTTTTCGAAACTTGTCACCAGAATAAAATATCTTTACTGTTCAAATATGAAACAACCTTAACTTGGTAAGGTACGTCGAACAGAAATAAACAGCCAAACTATTACACCCAAAATACATGTACACTGATATAGCATTCAAACGTGGCAAAAACAAATTTATATCCACCAAATTTAGATTCAGAAGCTAGGCCTTATTCCCAGAGCTCAGTGATTGCACCTGCACCGATCACCACATGAACTCTCGAGTGTTCCAAAATTCATCAGCGGAATACATTCTCTTACATCATTAAACTTTATAAGTTTATAGCGTACTCCCGATAAAAAGGTTGAAACAAACACTCATAGGGAGAGTGTTCCTACATACTTCAACTTAATATATATACTAAAATTAGACTTCCAAGCTACCACTTTGTAAATAGAGCTATAGTTTCACCATCTCCAAAACAAGCCCAAACATTGAACTTTCGCCAATTGCCATAGAGTAAGAACTCAAATGTCTCAAATTCTAACAATTTCGGATGCGCAAAAAACCTAATTGGCATCGAATGGAAACTACATACTACCCACAGCACAAAAAAGGAGGATTACACAACACATAGATCGCTGAATTCCGGTTTGAGTTGCACACAAAAGATATCAAACCCAAATACAGATCGTGGCTATTTGGAAACCACTCGAGAAGGCAGAATTGTAAGAATTCAGACAAATTGGACCTGTTTTCGGTATGAGAAACAGCCGGCGGCGGCGGCTGCGGAAGATTCGAGGTGGACGGAGAGCTCGAATCTTCCGGCCAAAAGGAGGACCTCATTGTAATCTCTGCTATGAAATCTCATGCTCTGTTATCTAACGGCATCCAATTGAGTGGTTTTATGAGAAAACGAAGATTTTGAAAGTGAAGGAATTCAGATAGAGTTGATTTCATGGAGAACCGGCCTCGGATTGTGGATTAGTTATGGGGAGAGATGAACGTGATGAGGGGTATGGAGATCTTGAGGGGACGGCCAAAATGGGAAGAGGAATCGGCTAACGGGGAATGGAGGTGGCTGCGGGAGGGAGGCAGGTGATAACAGCGGAGATGGCCGGTGTTGGATGAAGGTTGTGTACGGGGGACGGGTAGGGGATTAAGGGAAAGTCTTTACGCTTATGTTTGTCGCCCCCTTTAATTTTTCTCCGTAAACATGCTGCTTACATGAGTTAATTTAGGAATGGTAACGGCCGTGTCGAATGTGGATCTTATAAAATCTGAACTCGTCCGGTTAATCTTGAAACCTCGTCCTGCCACCGGGTCATCTATGTATAATACTGTAATTAATTCTAAGTAAATTTAGAAAATCCGTGCCCACCCTATCTCCCTTGCCTTTTCCTGTAACATTCAAAACCCGCGCCGCACCAACCCGCCCCACACGGACCCGTTCTACTTGGTTTGGCAAAAAAATATTTACTTTTTGAACATGTATTACAAAACTTGCACAAAATTATATCACAAAAAATAAAGTAAACATATATCAAATTAGTGAAGGAGAGTTTAATAGATTACATCACAGTTCAAATAAATTACACCACAGTTCAAATCAACGTTCAGACATCAAATAGATTATACCACATTTACAAAATAGTTTAACTGCAATACAAATGCAGCAAAACAATCACTTGGAGGCGGCAAATATGAATATAAATGCAGCAAGCAACAAAATGGTTTTCAAAAGAAGCTAGTCCAGCTGGTCCGCACTCCAAATATAAACATTGTCACTGTTCACTTAAAAAAGTTAAAGAAAAAAATGACATTAAAATAAATAGATACAAAAAAAGAGTAAAGAATAAACTTAAAACTAAAATACAATTTACAAAAGGAATCATACAATTTACCACATCATCTTTGCCATCACATAATCTTTTTGGTCATCGCTCAGATTTGCTTGTACATATGCAAAGTCCCGAGACAGAGTGCTCTTGATCGTCTTTTGCGTAGACTATCTAACCACAGTTGTGAGGTGCATTCCATGCATGTAGCCCGTGGCACTGATCGGATTTTGCAACTTTCATCAGCATTGGCGTTTTTTGCGATCAACTCATGTCAAGGTCTGAAGCATGAGTGGTTTGCTCAGCCTATTCTACCTCCCTGATCTATGCTTGTGTTGTTATTGTGCCAAAGTGGTGTTTTGGTTTTGGTTATCATGATGTTTGCTCCTCTCTTGTATTTATTTGGTTCATGTCGAACTATTTTGTAAGATTTATGGTTGAACCTATTGGAATTATTGTACATATTTTCTTGTTGGTATATATTTCTTATTTAAAAAAAAGAATCATACACCCATAACACTTGAGTTGTCACCATATTTGTCAAGGTCAATTGGTTGAGAAAACTGATCCTCCAATGCAGCCCTCAGGGTTTGCACCGGAGATGATGCGATGAAAGAAGACGTAATTTCATTGGAATGATTTTATCTGTATATTCATTTGAACACAAAGAAAACTTGATCGCTGAAATAATTGAAAT